>OX377618.1:158636617-158691034 GCA_947397865.1 Polietes domitor
ATTTTAAAGAAAAACGGGTACAATATGTGGATTTTAGAGCGGAAAACGTCAAATCGGGAGCGACATTTGTATGTGGGCTATATCTAAATCTGTACCGATCATACCAACTTTCAGCATAGGTGTTTCTAGTTAGATTATAAGATGTTGTGCCAAATTTAAAGAAAATCGGGTGCAAGATGTGGTTTCTAGAGCGGAGGGAGTGACATTTGTTTGGGTCTATATCTAAATCTGAACCGATCTTACCCAGTTTCAGCATAGGTGTTTCTAGTGCGATTATAAAATGTTGTGCCAAATTTAAAGAAAATCGGGTACAATATGTGGTTTCTAAAGCGGAAAAATTGAAATCGGGAGCGACATTTGAGTATAAAAACCATACGTATTTTTATACCATACACCACTTCGTGGAATAGGGTATTATAAGATAGTTTCGCGCCAAATGTTTGTAACGCCAAGAAATAATCGAGCTAGACCCACCTTTAAGTATACGAATCGGCTTAGAATCACCAGCTGAATCGATTTAATGATGTCTGTCTGCCCGTTCGTCTGCTGTCCATTTAAGCTTGTCGCAATTGGTGTGTGAATGTCACGAAATTTGGCGAAAGTTACTTTTTTGTTCAAGGACGATTGGTATTGAATTTGGAGGAAATCGGTTCAGATTTACATATAGCCTCCATACAAATATTCCTATAATGTACACTATTACTGGTCTAGAATACACATTTTACATGGGATCATGACAAAATTTTCAGAATCTATATATATAAAAGAGTTGCGTTACTGACAGACTGACTTATCATTGACCAGCCCCCAGACCAAACGGCTGAAGCTAGGGTCATGAAATTTTCATGGTAGTTTTAAGAAATTTTTTAGGGGGTAAAATGGCCCAAAAAGGGATAAACATCGAACCTTTGTCCTGACAAAAAGGCAGTAGCTAGACACGAGTAATTCGGTGTGTACCTTGCACTGACCATGCAGAAGAGCTACAAATAGGGATTTTTCGAAATTTGTACTTTTAAGGGGCGAGCGGCACAAAAAGGGATAAAAATGGTACCAATTAAAGTATTACAGCTAGAAACGTGAAATTTGGTATGTAAATTCGTCTGACCGTATAGAAACGAAGTAAAATTGGATTTTTTCAAAATTTGTACTTTTAAGGGGCGAGCGGGAGAAAAAGAGATATAAAAATGGTACCAAATAAAGTATTACAGCTAGGATCGTGTAATTTGGTATGTAAATTCCTCTGACCATATAAAAACGAAGTAAAAGTGGATTTTTCGAAATTTGTACTTTTAAGCAGCGAGCGGGACAAAAAGGGATAAAAATAGTACCAACTAAAGTATTACAGCTAGAATCGTGAAATTTGGTTTGTAAATTCCTCTGACCATATAGAAACGAAGTAAAATTGGATTTTTCGAAATTTGTACTTTTAAGGGATGAGCGGGAAAAAAGGGATAAAAATGGTACTAACTAAAGTATTACAGCTAGAAACGTGAAATTTGGTATGTAAATTGCTCTGACCATATAGAAACGAAGTAAAATTGGATTTTTCGAAATTAGTATTTTTAGGGGTCGAGCGGGACGAAAATAGTACCAGCTAATGTATTACAGCTAGAAACGTGAAATTTGGTATGTAATTTCCTCTGACCATATAGAAGCGCAGTAAAATTGGATTTTTCGAAATTCGTACTTTTAAGGGGCGAGCGGGATAAAAATGGTACCAACTAAAGTATTACAGCTAGAAACGTGAAATTTGGTATGTAAATTCCTCTGACCATATAGAAGCGCAGTAAAATTGGATTTTTCGAAATTCGTACTTTTAAGGGGTGAGCGGGAAAAAAGGGATAAAAATGGTACTAACTAAAGTATTACAGATAGAATCGTGAAATTTGGTATGTGAATTCCTCTGACCATATATAAGCGAAGTAAGATTGGATTTTTCGAAATCTGTACTTTTAAGGGGGTAGACGGGACAAAAAGGGTTCCAATTTAAGCATTGCAGCTATAGTCGGGAAATTTGGAGTGAAAATTGTGTGTAAAGCGCAATCTAAATGGATTTTTTCGAAATTTTCTTATAGGGGCTGAGCAACAAGGGATACAAGTAGTACCAACTAAAGTATTGGAGCTATAGTCGTGAAATGTGATGTGTAAGTTCCTCTGACAACGTAGAAGCGCAAAACTAAACGAATTTTTCGAATTTTTTACTTATAAACAATGAGCGGGATAAAAATAGTACCAACTAAAATATTTCAGCAATAGTCGTGAAATTTTGTGTTGTACTTTGGGAAAGAAGTGCAAAAAGTTATAAACTGGCTGGTTGAATCTAGAAACATGAGATCGAGGATATAAAAAGTTTTGTAATTTTTTGTTCAAAGCTTGGTAGTAAATTATACATACGAAAAAGTTCAGCTAAAATAGTGCTTATCGACAAGCACATACCTTTTACTGTGTGTGAGTGCTAGCTAATAGGAGGTTTCCAAATTACTATTTTAGATTTATCTATATCCACCAAAAGAAAATTAAATAAATACTATCCAAAAACAGAGACGGAAAAATTAACAAATAACTGGCTTTTTCGCGTGCGAAGCAGCGGGTACTGCTAGTCATGTTATATTTGTAGGTAACACTCTGGGTTACAGTCAATCTTGATGAAAGTAATTTAATATTTTTCACTAGGTGCAGCTACAATGAGACTGTAACTCCTGAAATACCGATTTTAATGTGTTATACCTTGTTAAAAGTATTGATGTGGTTTGGTTTAGCTGGGTTATTTTGATTTTCAAAATGATTACACAATCCATTTTGTCGAAATTTTATTTTTTTTTTTTTATTTTTAAATTTAAAATTTTTTTGTAACAGATGTTTTCCTTACGTTCTTTCATTTTAATGAGAGTTAGGAAATTTGTACTTCTGAATAAAGGAAGTAGAACAAAATTTATCGATTTACAAAAATTATAAAATTGAAAAATATAAATCAGAAATTTTGTCATAAGACAATTTAAAAAAAGTAAATAAATTAAAAAATATATTTTTACCTTTTTCCTAATTCTCTGTAATGTTTTTAATAATCAAAAAAGATTTTTTAAAGTAATTTTTTAGTAACAGCTAATAGTGTCGGTAAGATGCTCAGTAAGTTTTATGATGGAGTACCTGCTACTTACTCTACAACAAGTATAAACGTAATCGCAGTCGAAATGGCTAGCTCTCAAATGGATGGTGATAAAGCCGAAATATTTTGGGACAATGCATGAAACAAACCTAAGATTAATGTTAGTCATAAATATCAATATCCTGACACTATTATCTGTAAATAAAAAGTCCTTTCAAAAAGGAGAATTAAATATTAAAATGTTCTACGAAAAAAATTGTCAGAAAATTTCAGTGGGAGTCACCGAAGACACAAAAGTTGTAAATAAGTGTTGTGCGGGTTTATTATTATATATCATTATTTATTATTATATATTTATTATATCATATTTCGCTCATATTTTCGCCAGAATTTAGAAGCAAATTTTTATAAATGGCGATAAAATGGAATTTGATAATAAAAAAAATTTGTAGAACTTTTTAATACTTAAATGACCTTTTTGAAAGGACTTTTTTGATTTTCTCGGAAAAAGGGTCAAATTGACCCATAAAGTGAGGAGATGATTAAGATCTTCCAAAGTAATGATCCTCATAAAATTCCACAGTTCTGACAATAAAAATTCTTTCATATATTAATTTACAACACTTCGCTTATTAGAAAGCTTCCATCGACCAAAAAAAAAAATCCACCCACTTTAAAATGCCCTTTCATAATTATGGGGTCGCTATTCTGTTCCATTCAAAAAGTCTTAATTTGTTGGACAGTGTAATTACATGCGATCCAATGTCTTATTTCGAAAAATTAACTATTTGCAGCTAAGTATTTTTAATTTTTTTATTAAATCCACACGAGTGCATAAAAAATCCTCACTGTGCAAAGCACACATACAACGGTGTGATGCCAAGACCGCATTTCCCACAGTGACAAGAACTGATTGGGAAACTGTCCTCGTCAGTCTGGACACAGATTGTATGCCACTGATACCACCACCACCATTGTACGTCATCGATATAAATCAATGATATGCATGTGTTTGCACCACCAAGCACACATAAGTAAATATTTTATCCGTCCCCCCTCCACCCCCTGCCAACCATTTCACCAATGTGTTCATGAAATGTATCCGATAATAAAACCCATGGGAGTATTTGTTTGATCATCGTCGTCATCATTGTGTATCATTTTATGGGTGCATGAACGGTGCCTGGTTGGATGGGGAGTGGATGGCTGCTGGCTGGATGAATCGACGGATGGGTATTGAATTTGATCCTTGATTTTGTGAGTGCGAGTGTGAGTGAGTGTGTGTTTGCGTGTAAAGTTTAACTCTCGAAATGAGCATCATCATGATTTTATTAAATAGACTCTGATGTATTTATTGTCCAGCGACAACGTGACTTGTAAATTGATTTCATTTACCTAAAAATTGACTAACAGCAGCAGCAGCCCGGCGATTGACCAGTGCTGGCGGTGGTGGCAATGTGCTGTGGCGGTGGCAGCATTTGTTGTGCCCGGAACATTGTTGTGGAGCTGAGTGGTAGCGTTGTAGTCAACATTTTAACCATACACGTCCATGCATACAGCTCGTGGTCATTGAAATATTTCGATTGAAATTTTATGGCTAAAGTTCCCGCAATCTAATTGGATATTTTGCAACTTAAAAAAATCCGTAACCTAAATTTGCATTGTTTGGCACTTTTCATCGATTTCAGTAAGGTTTTTGATACGCTCTCCCACAAAAAACTAATATCTATGATGGAAAGATGCGGAATTCGTGGTAAATGCCTAAATTGGTTCAAAAATTACTTATATTGCAGATCATATCGTGTACAAATTGATGGTAAGCTTAGTGAAGAAGTAGTCCACAATAATGGCGTTCCACAAGGGTCAAAGTTAGGACCAACTACCTACCAACTACCTACCTACAATAGTACAGTTTTCGCCTATGCGGATGGTACGGCAATTATTGTATCTAACAAGGATTTGAACGTAGCTACAGAAACAATGCAAACTGAACTAAATCTAGTCACAAGATGGTGCCATGACAATGGCCTAATAATAAACGCTACCAAGACAAAAATTATGCATATAAAGCTGCCACACGTTGCAAGTTCTCAGATACCAATAAAATTCCATGATTACGATTGCCTTCACAAAAATGAACTCACATTCAACAATGACGACAGCTGCACAACAATAATTGAACGGGTTACCAACTACAAATACTTAGGAGTTATTGTGGATAGTAAATTTAATTGGAAGGATCATATATTAATGCTGAATAAGAAACTACGCAAATCATTATATGTCCTTTACCATTTAAGCAACTGCGCACCATTGTCCGTAACCAAACAAGCTTACTTTTCTCTCGCTGAGCCGTATATCCGACACGGAATAACCGCATTTGGGAACGCACCATACTGCACAATATTACAACAAACACAAACTCGTCTCATTAAAACCTTAATGAAAACCCGATTCAACAATACACAACAGAATAACACAACAATTACGCAAAACAACACAAATAAACAATGTAAACCGAAATAATAATTTTAATAACTCTGATCAAATCAACAACACGCAAACTAGAACACAATACTATAACATGCAACAAACTACAACAAATTTCTGTAAACTAAGCAACATATTAAACATAAAAAATAAATACGATCATAAACGAATTTCCAGATGAACACTATCTGGAACCTGTCGATCATCAATATAACACCAGAAGAAGAGCTGAAGGAAGATATAAAGTACCCAGGCACAACAACAAACACGGGAAGTCTACACTGAACATTCAACTGCCAACAGTATTAAACTCACTGCCACAGAATCTGATCAATATGAGAATTAAATTTAAGCGAAAAAAGTTAATTAAGAATTACCTCATAAACTCCCAATGAAGCGAATTGAAAAACGAAAAATTTATATATAAGTATTAAATTGTTAATTATATTAAATTATTAATTAAATAATTACTTATATTTATATACCTGCATACAAGCCTATGGCTTCGCGGGAAATAATGAATTGTACATGAAATTTTATATTTAAATAAAGAAATATTCAAAAAACAAGTAAGGAAAAGGTAAAGTCGGGCGGGGCCGACTATATATTACCCTACACCACTCCCTGCGTATGTACCTCGCTTTGATTACTAAACCCAGGTATTTCATCGGAGCAATTTTATGTAGTTCATATAAATTATACAGTTACTATAAATTCATCTTTAGTCATATTTATCGAATATGGTTAATAATATGGTAATTGATCCAATTATCCGAAAGACCAATACAAATTATGCAGTAGTAATGAATCGGACCGACATTTCAAAAGGGAGCCTATAACAACATTTTGGGCCTGGTCCAAAACATGGGCCTAAATATTTCTCATTCACGGTAGGTATTCCTAGTTGACAAATATCATGATCTGCAAAATTTAAGATCCGATGTAAGATGTAGTTTCTAGAGCTGTAATAGATCAGAATGGCCATTCGGGTTATACCAAAGTATGGACATATGGACATCTTCCAAACAAGTAAGGAAAGGCTAAAGACGAACGGACTTTCTATCTCATTACAATTCAATTCGGTAAATAAGTGAAATCGGGAAGGCTTTTTGCATCCTGTAAATGTATGTGTTTGACAAAAAATGTTAAATCGGAAAGGACATTTGTATGGAGGTATATTGAAACCAGGAACGATGTGACCCGCTTTCACCATGTATGTTTATTGACGAAATATAATATCTACAGTTTGACCACACCAGGTTTAACATTCGGGAGCAACATTTGTATGAGGGCTATATATAAATCTGAACCGATCTTACCCACTTTCACCATAGGTGTTTTAAGTTAGATTATAGATGTTGTGCCAATTTTAAAGAAAAACGGGTACAATATGTGGATTTTAGAGCGGAAAAAGTCAAATCGGGAGTGTCATTTGTATGGGGGCTATATCTAAATCAGAACCGATCTTACCCACTTTCAGCATAGGTGTTTTAAGTTAGATTATAAGATGTTGTGAAATTTTTAAAGAAAAACGGGTACAATATGTGGATTTTAGAGCGGAAAAAGTCAATTCGGGAGCGACATTTGTATGGGGGCTATATCTAAATCTGAACCGATCTTACCCACTTTCAACATAGTTGTTTCTAGTTCGATTATAAAACGTTGTGTAATTTTTAAAGAAAATCGGGTACAATATGTGGTTTCTAAAGCGGAAAAAGTGAAATAGGGAGCGACATTTGTATGGGGGCTATATCTAAATCTGAACCGATCTTACCCACTTTCAACATAGTTTTTTCTAGTTCGATTATAAAACGTTGTGTAAATTTTAAAGAATATCGGGTACAATATGTGGTTTCTAAAGCGGAAAAAGTGAAATAGGGAGCGACATTTGTATGGAGGCTATATCTAAATCTTAACCGATCTTACCCAATTTCTGCATAGGTGTTTCTAGTTGGATTAGAAGATGTTGTGCCAAATTTAAAGAAAATCGGGTACAAGATATGGTTTCTAGAGCGGAAAAAGTCAAATCGGGAGCGACTATATCTAAATCTGAACCGATCTTACCCACTTACAGCATAGGTGTTTCTAGTTCGATTATAAGATGTTGTGCCAAATTTAAAGAAAATCGGGTACATTATGTTGTTTCTAAAGCGGAAAAAGTGAAATCGGGAGCGACATTTGTATGGGGGCTATATCTAAATCTGAACCGATCGAACCCGTTTTCGCCACAGGTATTTCTAGTTTGATGATAAGGTGTTAAGCCAAATTTGAAGAAAATCGGGTATTATATATGCTTTATAGGGCGAAAAAAGTCAAATCGGGAGCCACATTTGTATGGGGGCTATATCTAAATCTAAACCGATTTCCTTGGCCAGAAAAAATAACTTCTGCCAAGTTTCATGACAATCGGACCACAATTGCGACCTGTAGAGTGCGAACAAGCTTAGATGGACAGCAGACGGACGGACGGATGGACAGACGGACAGAATGACAGACAGACATCGTTAAATCGACTCAGCTGGTGATTCTAAGCCGATCGGTATACTTAAAGGTGGGTCTAGCTCGATTATTTCTTGGTGTTACAAACATTTGGCGCGAAACTAACTTATAATACCCTAGTCCACGAAGTGGTGTAGGGTATAAAAATGTCAAATGTCACAGGTCAAAGGCGTAAGTTCAAATGTCAAAGGGACCAAGGAGATCAATTGGATCAAAGGGATTAATGAGATCAATGGGAACAAATGGATAAATTGGATCAAAGGTCAAATATGAAAGGTCAGGGTCAACGGGTTCAAGGAGATCAAGGGAGAGATTAATGGGATCAAAAGGTCACAGTTCAATGTCAAAGGGATCATAGCTCAGAAGGATCAAATGTCAAAGAGATCACAGGGATCAAAGGTCAGAAGTCATGGGGATCAAAGGTGATAGGGATCAATGACAGAGGCAATAAATTAAATAAGTATGCCCGCCAAGGCCGGAAACGCTGAAAACCTCTACTCTGGGTAGCCGAATTTGAACATTACTCAGATGACATTTTTTGGCGATTTTTCATATTAACAATTAGTAAAATGTTTGGGCGATTTTTCATTTTTGATTTCGGTTTTTTCATTTATTTTTGGGCATGATTTCATAGTGCCTTTAGGCATCATTGAACAAGATCGGCTATAACATCTAGTCAGCTCTATCATTACTACAGAAAACATGCAAGTAATTCATAATACCGTTCTGTTCTACCGATTTCTGAATGGTACAGGTATTTCTGATATGTTCCCATTTAAAGTCGATAGTAATATTTGGAAATAGGTCAATGACCAGAGGCTGTCCATAACATATGTGCCGCATTTCAACTTTCAGTTGTATTTCATAGTATCATCTCGTACTTATCGAACATACAGGCACACGCTCGCTCACATACATACTTATATACGGTTCGTTACATATTTTGTTTTGTTAACACAAATGGCAGCTAAAATACATCAGCCATTCAAAACGGACATTGACCATTGGCAACACAAAAAGAGTACTGCCAGCTACCACTATCACCACCACCACTATAGTTGACTTTATAAATACCAGGGTCATAACTATCTGTCCTTCTCCGCCTCCGTCTCCACCCATTTTCGGTGCTGTATTTTGATAGTGTATCATTTGTAGAATATAAATTTTTATTCTTTCATTCCGTTCTTTTTATACCCTCCAAGAAATTACAAAAAAGGCGTAGGTATATTAGGTTTGGCATTTCGTTTGTAACACTTTGAATTATACGCTAGAAAATCCGAAATCTGGACTATATATAAATGTCAAACATGTTGCAGAAATATAGGCTGAAACCATCATGTCTGTTTTTTTATGACTGGATAACTAAGCTGCGATAACAAAATACTAAATAAAAAGTTAAAATACCACTCAAAATTAAAAAAAAAAATTAAACAGCAAGCAATAAGAATGTGTGTATGTAAACAAGGTTTGAAAAAATAATTTTATGTGTTAAAAATATTGGACTTAGCCTGGATAATTGTCCAATGTAAGTCAAATTTGTGGTTAACGAGGCTAAGTCTAAAAAGTCAACACAAAAATTTTTTTTTTGAAAATTTGTTTTGATATATACATGTAAAAAATATTTTTTTTATTTTGAGTAAAAAGTAAACTTTTTGTTTTCGTAGCTAGAAAAACAATCCCAATAGAAATAATTAAAACAGCATACATTAAGCTGACTTCAAATGCCTGAAAATAAAATTTCCATCTCATGAATTTTTTGCTACCTTTTCTACGTCACACAGTGGCGCCATTTGAGTTTTTTCGTTGCAAAAATCATATCTTTTGAACCGAATAAGATAATTGCACAGTTTAAACAGCATATGATAGATACCCAACAAATTAAAAAAAAATTATTTTTTTTTAATTTATTTATTTATTATTATTTATTTTTTTTTGTCCGGATGATCCATCGCAGCCCCATTTGCTGATCAATGTCAACTTCTCAGGAAGAATTTTCACCTCATTTTCAGGAAGACTCTCCAACAACCGTTTTGCTGTATGGCCCATGAGATCCTGCAGATTGGCTTTCGCAGAGACTTCCGTAAACTCCGTATGCAGTGGTCGTGAATTTATTTTGGCTTGCGTAATATGCTTGTATACGGGTAAAACGTCAGCGCCGTGTCGCGTTAAAGATGTCCGTAGTTTTTCATATTTCTCTTTGGAAAGTTCTAAGTCCATAAACAAGGCCAAGGCTTCTTCGGATCCATACTTTTTAATGTGTGCGTTTGTGGGCGTGGGAATGCTTTCCTTAATCCTTTTTAGTCGCAGTGGGCTTGCATCAGCAACAGATTTGGATATCTGCGACCTAACTCTTTCACTATCCTTTATAAATTTAATAGACAGCCCGACCGATAATTGCTTCGTGGTCAAGTCATTGGTGGCATCGGCAAGTTTCCTCTTCCTTGTGAAAATTGAACATTCCTCAATACTTTTTTTTGCCTTCCTTTTGCTCCTCTTGTTGATGTGGTGGGTTTATCTACTGCCAATATATCCAGGATGGTGTCTTCATTAAGCCAGTCCTCGTATTTGGAGTTGAAGTTCTGAATGGTTCGATTAGATTTCACCCATTTTGCCTTAATATTTGCATATATCAGATAAAATTTATTTTTTATAATTTCGCTTCTCTCAATATTTCCGTATAAGCTATCAAGTTCTTCTAAAGCAGCTTCCGTGAAAAAATTTGGTGTGGTTGACTTTCTAAACAGTTCAAATAATTTAAAATTGTTCAACGCCATGTTTTCAGTACTTAAATTGTTTAATGGTTTCAGTAATTGTTGCGCCAACTTTCAGTCGTAGAGTAATCCAGGCATTATCCTTATTTTGAAATATATAGGCTTATGCTACCATTACTAAAAATAAAAAATAAAAATAGGGACCATAAGTCAATATTGTTCTTGACCATTTGTACGCCAAAGTATTGTTTAAGTGAGGTACGTACCTGCTAATTTCAATGAGTAGTTTTTTTTTCAAACTATTAGATCAAACTACTGTCAGTCAAAACATATAAGGGATGGGCGCCATACAATTTCTGCAACCATGTCTTTTTAACCTTTTTTACCTCTAGAAGCCAAACGGACACGTACGGGCAGCTAAAATTTTTGAATTATGTAAAGAAATAATCAATATATTATATAATATATTAATAAATATTTATTATATATATATTAATAAATATTTTCCGTCAAAGTTGAAAAATAGTGAAATAACGGATAGTTTTTAAATAGTGATTTACCAGGAGAAACACAAAGCAAACAGTTAATTTTTTTTATCATTATACATTTAATAAATACATCAATCAATACAAACAAAAAATAAGGCGATTCGTTACCTATTTTTCGTGATATTACACCTGAAATCGCAACAAATTCACTAAAAATTGTGTTTTTTTTTGAAAACCGAAAGTCGGTCAACTTTGAACGGCTATATCTTCTAAACTAAAAATGTGATATTATTAAGAGTGGCAGATTTGAAATCGTTGAAAAGTTTCCTATAACATGGGTTTATTCAAAACTTCGTCGGCGCTCATGAAAATTTTGATTTTTGCAACCTCGTTTGCTCTACGGGCGCTACTGTGCGTCGTTCGCCTACAAACTGAGAATTCGCTACCAAAATAAAAAAAAGTAAAAAACGGCGTTAAGTTCGGTCGGGCCGAACATTATATAGTCTCAACCATAGATTGCATTCTATAGAGGCTGTCGATTTTCGTGAAAGTGCAGTAATATTACAGGAAATATATTTTTATACACTCCACGACCGTATTATGACTTTGTGCGTTTGTTTGTAACACCCAAAAGAAAGGAAGATAGACCGATCGACTTAGAATCACTTTTTGAATCGATTTAGCAATGTCCATCTGTCTGTCCGTCTGTCTCTCCGTCTGTCTGTCCGTCTGTCCATCTATTTTTGTAATCACGATACAGGTCGCAATTGTAGACAGAACCAAATGAAACTTTGCACAACGAAGTTTTTCGGTACATGGCGAACGCTATTTAATTTGCAGAAAATCGGTTCAGATTTAGATATAGTCCCCTCCCCATACGAATTTCACTCCCAATTTGACTCTTTTCACTCTAGATACCACATATTTCAACAGATTTTCTTCAAATTTGGCAAAATATCTTATATTTCGACTAGAAACATCCATGGTGACAATGGGTCAAAACGGTTCAGATTTATATATAGCTTCCATACGAATGTCGCTTCCAATTTTACTTTTTCCGCTCTAGAAACCACAAATTTTATTAGATTGTCATCAAAATTGGCAAAACTTCTTATATTTAAACTAAGAACACTTATTGTGATCGGTGCAGATCTATATATAGCTTCCATTAAATTTCGCTCCCGATTTGAATCTTTCTGCTCTAGAAACTACATATTTTAACAGATCTTTTTCAAATTTGGCAAAATATATTATGTTTCCACTAGAAACATCCATGGTTAAAATGGGTTCCCAAAGACATTTCGCTCCCGGCTTGACTTTTTCCGACCCAGAAATCACGTATTTTCAGAGAATTTCTTCAAATTAAACATAACACGTTATTCTTGAATTGAAAGAACCTATCTAAGTGGGGTCACATCATTCCATGTTTGAATATAGCCCCGATACAAATATTCGTCTCGATTTGACAAATTGGGTCAGTCAAAAATCCTTCCCATTTTCTTTAACCAATTTTGGCCAGACTTTACATATTATATTTCACCAATAAACATACATGGTGAAAGCGGGTCACATCGTTCCAAGTTTCAATATACCCCCATACAAATGTCATTTCCGGACAGGATTCAAAAATCCTTCCCGATTTCACTTTTTTACCGAATTGAATTGTAGTGAGAAAAAAAGTGGAGTGTATCATATAGTATGCTCCGTCCGTCTTTAGTCTTTCCTTACTTGTTTGGGAGATGCCTATATTTCCATACTTTAGTATAACCCAAATGGTGCCCATTCTGCTCTATTGCAGCTCTAGAAACTACATCTTATATCGGATCTTCATCAAATTTTGAAGAATAAGAAATATATAGGCGCATGTTTTGGTACAGGCCTCAAGTATTGTTATAGGCCCCCTTCAATTGTCCGTCCGATACCGCTGTATAATCTGTATTTGTCATTGCATCTTGATAAATTTTTCAACATGATCTACTTACTTTACTCGGAATATCTGCTGGAAAATTGATCAATTACTCTATTATTTACCATTGTCATTTAATTTGACTAAAGATGAATTAATAGTAACTGTATAATTTATATGAACTACATAAAATTGCTCCCATGAAATACCTTGGCTTAGTAATCAAGCAGGCAGTGGTGTAGGGTATTATATAGTCGGCCCCGCCCGACTTTAGCCTTTCCTTACTTATTTGCAATTAGCTTTGAAAAATTATAACCTGTAAGTGATGTCCATATTCTGATTCGCACATACGTGCTCTTTTTAGCATATTTTTCACAAACTTTTCGCAAAATTTCAAAAAAATATGGGCCAATTATTTTTAAGTGGGTGTGATTGTCGCTGATGAACTGCTCTTGGATTTTCCGTAGCCCAAATCCTGCAGTTTTGCTTGTTGACATTCCCATTTAATAGGAAATGGGCTTCATCACTCATTACCAAATTGTGATCGTTGGTTTGAAAAATAAAATTCAATTATTTTTGTACGTTGTTTGATCGTGATGATTCATAATTAATCTCACAAGTCTCCTTCACAAAATGCTGAAAAAAAAACAAGGACAGACTAATAATTAAAAAAGTTGTAAAGAATTCAAACCATATAGCTCATTCTGCGCCACCCTGCTGTATTCCTATTCTATTTAATTCCAAAAGTAAAAAATTTTAAAAATCCATTACCTAACGGGCATAGTGCAAAATAACCTAACTCCATGATTCAAAAAATGTTTGCCCTAAAAGTGAAATGCAGTCAGAGGAATGTCTACACCAAATTCCATGATTCTAGTTGCGGCCATTTGGTTGTTACCATTTTTATCCCCTTAAACCTATTTTACCCCCTTAAGAGTATGTACACACCGAATTCTAATCTTTCTAGCTGTAGCCGCTTAGTTGGTACTATTTTTATCCCTCTGTACCCATTGTATCTCTTGAAAGTACGAATTTGAAAAAAAAACATTTTATTTTTTGTGTCTACCCAGTCAGAGGAATGTATACTCCGAATTTCATGACCCAAGCTGCGGTCATTTGGTTGGTACAATTTTTATTCCCTCTTTCCATTTTTACCCCAAAAAGTAAGAAATTCGAAAAATTTTACGAGTCTACGCAATCAGATGAATGTATATAACGAATTTCATTATTTTAGGTGCAGCCGTTTGGTTGGTACCTTTTTTATCCCTCTATTCCATTTTACCCCTTAAAAGTACGAATTTGGAAAAAATACTTTTATATTTTGCATCTACTCAATAAGGGGACTGTACACAGCGAATATCGTGTTTCTACCTGTTGTCGTTCGATATGTACCATTTTATCCCTTTTTGTCCCATGTTATGCTGCACGTTTTTGTTGTAGGGGGAATGGCATAAGGTATACCCCCATCCTGGAGGAGGAGGGTATAAAAAGCTCACCCTATTGTGTAGTGGTGATACGATTCGTAGCTGCTGATCTTGTTGCCGTTGGCACTTGTTCTCCTTTCGGGCGTTTGTTGTTAAATGTTGATGTTGCATAGAATCAGGGAACGTTTCGTACGAATCAATGCCACAAATTATTGTGGCGGAAGTATGAGCATTCTGTGTGCGGTTTTTACAAATGATACCACCCATAAATTCTACCATTTGGCATCAATGCGCTACCATGTTGGTTGGTTGCTTGCTTGCTTTCAAAATGCTACAAGTACAAAATGTTTGTATCTTGTTTTCTGTTTTTGGGGCTTTCTTTTTGCTTTTTTGCTTGGTTAAAGAAGAAACTTTTCTCCAAATTATGTTTCGAAAGTAAATTTCTCGTAAGCAGTAAGCATTTTCACCACTACCCCCACCCCCAAGTTGTTAGTGTAAGAGTGTTTCAAGGAAATCCCAACAGTAACAAGAACAGAATGTAAAGAGGACCTTCAGCTTAATTTGTGTGTGGCAACATTCGTTTGTTATAATTTATCCGAAAGAGTTATAACAAAATTTTTATTATGATTGTTGATGTTGTTGCTGCTGTTGTTGATGGTGCTGTCGCTGTTGGTGGTATCCGGATGATGGGGTTGCATTTTGAAATGGTTTCTAATTGATGGCTATGGGCTGGGACATTTATGAATGTAGCATTCCGAACGTAGAGGGTTCTTGTGCTCATTGTTGTTGTTAAATATTTTTTTATTAAATTTTTCTTTCTTGACTTCGTGGCGAGGGCGTGTTGTCATCCTTGCGGCTTTTGACATACACAAGCCTCGAAGTTGGGTTATTAATATTAAGGGCCGAAAAAAATAATGTTATTCAATTTGTATAGATTTGTGATTTATTCGGTATCGGATCAAATTTGTGATTATAGTTTTAAAGTCGAAGTAAATAATAATGCGAATTTATGATTTAATCCAACTAAATTATTGGTATACGGACATATACAAACAAATTGTGCAAATTCTTTCGATAATTTCCTACTAATACTAATGAACAATACTAATACTTTTGAACAATTTTTAATCTATAGAAAATTAATTATAGATATGAACAAGTAAGGAAAGACGGGGTCGACTATATGATAGCCTCCACTTTCTACCAAAATCAAACTTCACGGTGAATCACCCTTAATTTAGTGCAAAAATTGGACATATCAGTTTAGATTTTGGTATAGTCTTCATATATGTATATGTATGTGTCTTCCATGATATGCGATGTTTTCACTGGGGGAGACAAATCTTCTAGAAATATGAAGCAGAAAAAAAACTTTTAGCAAAAAAGACTTTAGTAAAAAATATTTTAATAATATGTAACAGGCAATAAATAGCGAATCACACACTAAAAATTACATAAAAACATGTAAGGAAAAGCTAAAGTCGGGCGGGACCGACTATATGATACACTCCACTTTCTACCGGAATACAATTCAATTCAGTAAAAAAGTGAAAACGGGAAAATTGTTTGTATGCTTCCTAATCACAGGCTAATATGACCTGGTCCAATTTGTCAAATCGAGAATAATATTTGTATCGGGACTATATACAAATATGTGACTAACTTTCACAATAAGTTCTTCTAGTTGAAGTATAACGTGTTATGATCAATTTTCCGTTACGCGGTTTCGGGGGGAACGAAATTTGTAAAGGGTGATTTTTTAAGAGCTTGATAACTTTTTTTTAAAAAAAAACGCATAAAATTTGCAAAATCTCATCGGTTCTTTATTTGAAACGTTAGATTGGTCCATGACATTTACTTTTTGAAGATAATTTCATTTAAATGTTGACCGCGGCTGCGTCTTAGGTGGTCCATCCGCTTAGTCCAATTTTGGCATTTCCACGTTTTTGAGTAACAGAGACCCAATTGGTGCGAACGGCGACGAATCGAAAATTGGTGGTCATCATTAACACTGGCCGATACAGCTGCGATATTTTCTTCAGTTCGCACTCTACGTAAGCGTGTTGGTGGTTTAATGTCCAACAATGTAAATTTGGTGCGAAATTTAGTCACAATAGCCCGAATAGCCGCTTCAGTGGGTCGATTAAACTGACCATAAAATGGAAGCGCGCAATGAACTTTCTTAACAGAGCACGCATTTTGATAATAAAATTCAATAATTTGCAAGCGTTGTTCGTTTGTAAGACGATTCATGATGAAATGTCAAAGCATACTGAGCATCTTTCTCTTTGACACCATGTCTGAAATCCCACGTGATCTGTCAAATACTAATGCATGAAAATCCTAACCTCAAAAAAATCACTCTTTATTAGAGCTATATGTAAATCTGAACCGATGTGACCCATTTTCACCATAGGTGTTTCCAGTTGAATTATAAGATGTTTTGCCAATTTTGAAGAAAATCTGTTGAAATATGTGGATGCTAGAGCGGAAAAATTCAAATTGGGAGCGAAATTTGTATGGGAGCTATATAAAAATCTGAACCGATCTAGTACATTTTTACCACAGGTGTTTCCAGTTGAAATATAAGGTGTTTTGCGAATTTAGAGGAAAATCTGTTATAATATGTGGATTCTAAAGCAGAAAAATTCAAATTGGGAGCGAAATTTGTATGGGAGCTATATACAAATCTGAACCGATCTAACACATTTTTACAACAGGTGTTTCCAGTTGAATTATAAGGAGTTTTGCCAAATTTGGAGACAATCTGTTGAAATATTTGGATTCTAGAGAGGAAAAATTCAAATTGGGAACGAAATTTGTATGGGAGCTATATACAAATCTGAACCGATCTAACACATTTTTACAACAGGTGTTTCCAGTTGAAATATAAAGTGTTTTGCCAATTTTGAAGAAAATCTGTTAAAATATGTGGATTCTAGAGCGGAAAAATTCAAATTGGGAACGAAATGGCCCAAATTCACCTTAGATATTTCCAGCTTAATTATAAGGTACTGTGCCAAATTTGAAGAAAATCGTGTAAAATATGTGGTTTCTAGAGCGCAAAAAATCAAATCAGGAGCGACATTTGTATGAGGTCAATATCTAAATCTGAACCGATCTTACTCGCTTTCACCATAGATAATGCTAGCGAGATTATAAGTTGTTTTGCCAAATTTGAAGAAAATCGGGTAAAATATGTGGTTTCTAGAGCGCAAAAAGTCAAATCGGGAGCGACTTTTGTATGTGGGCTATCTATCTCTGAACGGATTTGCTTCAAGTTAAATAGCGTTCGTTCTTGAACCACAAAACTTACTTGTGCCAATTGTACAGACGATGATGATTACAATTGACATTTGTAATCATCAAAGTTTGTTAATAAAAACCTTGTTGTAGAATTGAGAATGGAGGATATTATATAGCCATTGCTTACTTGATTTTATTTAATTTATTGACTTTAAACCATTACAAGCTATATTCGGAAGTACAAAATAAAAAATATAAAAGAAAATAGATTGAGACCTAATGCAATATTTGCGGAACACAGAAAATGAAAACAGTTAGAGTTCCTGGAATTGTTCTTCTTCAATTTCCAGCATGAAAATTCAATCATCAGCAACATTCTACTATCCTCGAATACACGGTGGCTGGAACACCAACCCTAAACATATTTAATATATAACACTTGATTGAGCAGCTTTTCCCGTAGCCTTAAATAGGAATATCTTTAAATTCGTCGGAATCCCCTAACGATGGAAAAAACTTGTTTTCCCTTCAAGGGGGTATCATCGTGGAACATGTCTACGAGTGTAAAACAGATTGTTAAACGTCCACCCCTGCGTATGAGTTATGTCGTATATAAATACTAAAACAACAACAACACCACGACGAAGATCCGTTTATTCAAAAATTAATACGTTTTCATTTTTTTCACTCTCGCCGAAACTAACATTATCACATGCTTTTCTCCCTCGTAAAAATGTGTACGAGCATATAAAACTTTCTATTATTTCATTCTAAGGGTTTTCAAAATGCTTCTACCATGCTTCTACCACTGAGCAACCGAAAAAACAAACAGCGAGAGCAAAGGGAAAAAATATAGCACACAACAAGTGCAGATAGGACAAAAATTGGGCGTTGCAGGGGAGGGGAGGTGAGTCTACGGGGCGGAGTTGATGTTGTAGAGAAACCATCTAATATTAATGAGATCTTTTAAAATGTTGATAGTAACCACTTACATGAGCTATTTGCATCATATTTCATATGTCAAGTATACATTTTCGTACTGCCAACATGCGAATGAACCGGAGAAAACCCAAGCACACGAAATAATAAGCAAGCATGTAGTCGCAGTAGACGCAGTAGAAACACGCCGACACACGTCCACACCGAGGGGGGATCCACCCTTCCTTCACTCGTTGACATTTCCATTCTATTTTCTTGAAATTTTTGATATTCACAAGTTATGCATGTGATGTTGTCCTTGCTGTCGTCCGTTGCACAGTGGCTTGGAATATTTATTCGGTTTGTTTGATTAGACAACAAAAAAAAAAACATTTTCCGAAGCGACATGTATAACATTTTCTGATTTATTTATTTTATTTATTATTTATTATTAAATTTATTATAATTAAAATTACAATAAATCTTAATTCTAATATTTATATATTTTATATATCAGTAATAAAGGGTGTCCCAAGAAGAACGCAATTTTTAAATCTGGCAACATTCGAAGTGTCATTGTTTGACATTTGAACAATTGTTATTGTTTGTTAGTAGAAGGTACGAGGTTAGTAAAAATGGAGCGCTACAGCGAAGGGAGTTCGTTAATTGGGTATTGGAGAGACAACATGAAAATGCTGATTTTGCCGATAAAATCATCTTCAGTGACGAGGCCCATTTTCATCTTGATGGCTTCGTCAATAGGCAGAATTGTCGCATTTGGGCAAATGCATCCTCAACGTGTCAAGCGCAAACAGTCAATGGTGTTCGGTATCGTGAAATGATAACCAGTTTTTTCTTGCCTAGAATTGAAGAAATGAATGTGGAGGGCATGTGGTTCCAACAAGACGGCGCCACATGTCATACAGCCAGAGAAACAATTCAATTGCTGCATCAGTCATTTCCCGGCCGTGTTATTTCGCGTTTTGGAGATCAGAATTGGCCGCCTAGATCGTGCGATTTAACACCATTAGATTTTTTTCTTTGGGGTTTTTTGAAGTCGATGGTTTACGCGAATAAGCCGACGAAGACTCAAGCCTTAAAAGGCGAAATTGGACGCTGCATTAATGAAATACCGCAGCATTCATGCAAAACGGTCATTGAAAATTTCATTAAAAGATCGCGTGCATGCCAGCAAAGCCGCGGGGGCCATCTGCACGATATATTGTTCCATACATAACCTCATTCTGTCTACTTTACGATATAATAAAGTTTCACGATTTTTCTTAAATATCTGTGTTTTATTTAAAATTAAAAAATTGCGCTCTTCTTGGGACACCCTTTATAATTACTTTAGGGTGTTTCTAGGTTCTCGTATTCTGATTAAATTTTATTATGCAATTGAAGGTGTTGCAGAAATGCACATGTTTTATTTAAAGGGTGGTTAAAGTGTAAGGGCCGATGTTGAATGTGAACTACACCTAAACGTCAAGTTTTTCTGCATTTCATTTGACATTTCTCAATTTCAGACTAACTCAATTTGAACCATGGAAAGATACACAATCGAGCAACGCGCTAAAGTTATTCTGGCTTATTATGAAAATGGGCGTTCAAATTAAAATGCATATCGTGCACTTCGTGATTTTTTCGGTCAATTTAATCGCCCAAATGTTCGTACAAAAATTTGAGCAAACCGGGTCTGTAGGCGATGTGAAAACACCAGTGCATGCTCATACAGCTCGTACTGCAGAAAATGTTGCTGCTGTTCGGATGAGGAGCCGTCCACCTCAACTCGTCGTCGTGCTCAACAATTGCACCCCTCACTGCAATTGACTCAAGAACTAAAGTCTCTTGATCATTCCAAACGTCGTCAATGGTCCGAATGGTGGCAAGAAATGGCAACAGTGGATGATCAATTTTCGAAGAAAATCATCTTCAGTGATGAGGCACATTTTCAACTCAGTGGATTCGTCAATAAGCAGAATTGCCGCATTTGGGCGAATGATAATCCAAGAGTGATTGTCGAAAAACCAATGCACCCACAAAGAGTGACTGCGGTGGTGCGTTTTATGGGCTGGTGGCATCACCGGGCCGTGTTTCTTCCAAAATGAATGGTCTTCGCTATCGTGAGATGATAACGAACTTTTTATGGCCCGAATTGGAATATATGGATGTGGATGATATTTGGTTTCAACAGGACGATGCCACTTGCCACACAGCTAACGAAACAATGGCTCTTTTTCGCGACAAATTCAATGGTCGTGTTATCTCACGTGGTGGAGATGTCAATTGGCCGCCAAGATCATGTGATTTGACACCGTTGGACTTGGCTAAAGGATGAGATAATTCGGCACATAGACCCTCAATTATGCCTCAGCGTCATCGAAAATTTGGACCATCGGATGGATGTGTGCCGCCGAGGTCGCGGCGGCCATTTGGTCGATATTTTGTTCCATACATAATTGAACCATACCAATATTATCATAATAAAAAGAAATGTCAATAATTTCCTAAATAATTTGTGTTTTATCCAAATCAACATCGGCCCTTAAAATTTAACCACCCTTTATAAAGGGTGATTTTTTTAGCTATTATCTTTTTGGCAACACTGGTTTAAACAGCTGACGCACGTTTCGTGTTTTGTTTCACTGTCAAACATCTTCAGTTTGGTCTATAAATTAACCATGAATAGTCTTACAAACGAACAACGCTTGCAAATTATTGAATTTTATTATCAAAATGCGTGCTCTGTTAAGAAAGTTCATCGCGCGCTTCCATTTTATGGTCAGTTTAATCGTCCCACTGAAGCGGCTATTCGGGCTATTGTGACTAAATTTCGCACCAAATTTACATTGTTGGACATTAAACCACCAACACGCTTACGTAGAGTGCGAACTGAAGAAAATATCGCAGCTGTATCGGCCAGCGTTAATGATGACCATCAATTATCGATTCGTCGCCGTTCGCAGAAATTGGGCCTCTGTTACTCAAAAACGTGGAAATGCCAAAATTGGACTAAGAGGATGGACCATTTGAGGCGCAGTCATGGTCAACATTTGCATGAAATAATCTTCAAACATTAAATTATATGGACCGTACTATCGATTCAAATAAAGATTTCATGCATTTTTCTGAATTTTATGTGTTTTTTTTTTTTTTTTGAAAAACTTTCCTATAGCTTTTAAAAAATCACCCTTTGTTAGTCTCCGATGGAAATTTCAGCAGATCTGTAAGGCTGTTGCATATTCTTAGACACACATTTTGGAGATGTTGACATCCTGTTAAAAGTTGCGAGAATGTTAATGTTGTGTTGTTGCAAAAACAGCACAATGGTTGCGGATCCTTGGATATTAACTGTACACACCAACACTTAATATCCAAACCTTGTATGAGACAAGCGCAGTCTTGCAAAACATTAGTTTATTTTTGTCGGGAGGCGATTTGCTGATTTATCAGGCTTAATTGTTTGGTAAAAATGATTGTAACTCATCCACTTGCAGTAGATTGAGATATTTATGTTAGAAATTGCACATCTTGAGATAAAGTGTTTTGTTGGAGGTATATGAAGGTATATTGGCAATCTATGGGTAGCCTTTGCCGCTATGTCTGCCGCTTCATTCTCTTTAATGCCAATGTGACTTGGTATCCATTAGCCGAGTCAACAGTTGAGATGATTAATTCATTTTTATTACATGGGTTTAGGGCAGCATCAAATACTGAGCGACTATCAGTGCAGATAACGTGTTTGTTTGTAGCGAATTTACATTTTTTGAGTGCTTCGAAGACAGATAAGGCCTCTGCCTCAAATATTTTTGCATTTTGCGGTAGAATTCCTGTAATTTCCGTCGAGCCATTTTCATTGGTTACTGCAAATCCAACTGAGTCTCAAGGTTTCTAAACTAGAAAATAATATTAAACAACTTTACCACATATTAGAGTATACTAAGTTTATCATTCCGTTTGTTACACCTTAAAATATCGACCTGGGCCGCTATAAAGTATATCGAGGGCTTATATTCAAAAGTGGCTATGAACCATTTTATCGAAAATAAGTTTTTGATGCCAAACTATTCTCAGATTTGTATGTCATCTGTCATATAAATTTGGAAAAGAATTTTTTTTCTTCAACAATTTTTTTCAAATTTATCTGATTTGGCTATCAACTCACAAGTTATTTTGTGACTGCATAAGTGGCTATGAACATTATAATAATAGAAATAAAATAGTTCAAAAATGGAGCAACATATATCATTTTTCAGCATTTTTATAGATTTAGTGTATATCGTACTATCAAATTCCATCATTTCGCCGTTAATAGCATTTTGCTTCCCAAGTTATTAGGCTAAAATATGATAAATGGTGGCTTTAAAGTCAAAAATTGTGAAAAGTATCTTTACAAAACCCCGCATAACTTTTTATCATATTGAGAATACCAAAATATTCCTTTGGCATGTAATTGCTGACTTCATGGGGAATATTTGTGCCAGAAAAATTGCAGAATGATGGATGAAGAAAGTTAAAATATAAGCAATTGCAACCGCGAATTGTGGATCGTTCAACAATTGCAGCGATTTTCGCAACTGGCTACATATATGTTACAAACGACATTGGTTCTGAATACACAAACAAAAATTCAGTCGGATCAGTTGCGAGAAAATCATAAAATAAAAATGTCATGTGTGAAAATCATTTTAGCCATATTTTCCGCAAAAATGAAAATTTTCCAAAAATAACCAATTTGTATTTTTTGTTTACCCCGCCCTACCGCAATATCCTCTTTTTGTAAAAAAATTGGAAAAGGGGATAAAAATGGTACCAATCTGACGGATGATGCTGGAATCTTAAAATTCGCTGTGTACATCCCAGAAAATGCTTTTTCTACACAACAAGCTCTCTTTATTAATTACTTTATTACAATTACTCTTAAAATTAAGGAGAATATCAGTTTTTTCTTTTTCCTGAAAACCTGTGTTTTTGTTCATAGCCACTTATGAATATAAGCCCTCTATATACATTCTTGATCGTCATAAAATTCTAAGACGTCTGTTGAAAGCACGTTATAGCATATAAACGAAAGGAGCTAGAACGTCTACAGTTTCCACGCATATGTGTAATAGTTATAGATCGACTCGAATTGAAAATGGGAGAATTCAACACAGAGGGAAATTTTTTTCCTAACAAGGACAGGAAATACCCCAGATAACCTCTAATACTTCAAGTATTTAAGCATGCTTTTGGAATAAGTATGTCTAAATTAACATGATATTAAGTAAACACATTCCCATTATAGCGATTCGTATTTGTACGGCGTGAAATGGGCCAAAAGGGATACATATGTACATATCAAACGATAAAACGACTAGAAACACGAAATTCGGAATTACAGAAAAATTTTAATTTTTTTAATATAGTCAAACCAAACCAAAACAAATAATATATTGAATAAATAATTTTATAAATAAATATAAAACATACTTATAAGGCAAGGCTATCAACATGTTTATACCATATATATCGAAATAATACTTCAAGTCAATTCAAAAAGTAAATATATAAATGAAATCTTCATAAAAGCAAGTTATGATATCTTCACGATTCTACCAATTTAAACAAGTAAAAACGGCGTTTAGTTCGACCGGGCCGAACTTTATATACCCTCCACCATGGATTGCATTCCACAGAGGCTGTAGATTTTCGTAGAAGTGAAGTAATATTACAGGAAAATATAAATGTTTTTAATATAGCCAATCCAAAACAAATACAAATATTGAAAAAATAATGTTATAAATAAATATAATATTTTTATTATTTCAAGGCAAGGCTACCAATACGTTTACACTATATATATCGAAATAATACTTCAAGTAAATTCAAAACATAAATATTCTTATATTTATATTTGCAAAAAAGCCATAAATATTAGTAGAGAGTGAGTGCTACAGTTGGTTATATTTCCATTCCATTTTAATTCCAAAAGTACAAATTTTGAAAATCCATTATCTCGCGTACATAGTGCAAAATAACCTAACCTCATGATGCAACCAATTTTTACAGTAAAAGTAACAAGTACGAAAAATCTATTTATTTACACCGAATTCCATGATTCTAGCTGCTGTCATTTGGTTGGTACACTTTTTATCCCCTTTTTCCAATTTTACCCCCTTAAGAGTACGACTTTCAAACATCTCTTTATTGTAAGTGTCAACGCAATTAGAGAGATGTAGACACCGAATTTCATCATTCTAGCTGTAGCCCTTCAGTGGGTACTATTTGTATCCCTCTGTACCCATTGTGTTCCTTGAAAGTACGAATTTGTAAAAATCCTTTTGATTTTTCATGTCTACGCAGTTAGAGGAATGTATACTCCGAATTTCATGACTCTAGCTGCGGTCATTTGGTTGGTACTATTTTTCCCCTTTTTCCATTTTAACCCCAAAAAGTACGAATTTCGAAAATCCATTTATTTTACGTGTCTACGCAATCAGAGGAATATTTTTATATTATGTATCTACTCAATTAAAGGAATGTACACACCGAATTTCATGTTTCTAGATGATGTCTTTTAATATGTACCATTTTTATCCCTTTTTGCCCCATTTCACCCCCTACGAATAAAAATCGCTTTCATACCCAATATCAAGTAAGTACAAGCAGAGATATTGAAAAAATATGCTTAAATACTCTAAAATATTAAGGGTTATTATGGCTATTTTTAGTCCTTGTGAGGGAAATTTCCCTTTCGCCCAACCGATCTACGACTATAAGACGCATTTGTGGAAAATTTGGACGTCCTAACACCTTTCGTTTAGATGCTAGCGTGCTTTCAACAGACGGACGGACATGGCTAGATCGTCTTAGAATTTTATCACGATCAAGAATATACATACTTTATAGTGTCTCAGGTCGATATTTCAAGGTGTTTTAAACGGAATTGCAAAGTTAGTATACCCCCAGCCTGGAGGTGGAGGGTATAAAAAGTACGAATTTGGAAAAATCTTTTTATTTTTCGTGTCTACGCAGTCTGAGGAATGTATACACCGAATTCCATTATTCGAGCTGCGGCCATTTGAGCATTTTATCCAATTTTTCCCATTCTACTCCCTTAAAAGTTCGAATTTCGGAAACGTCTTAGTATGTGTCTACGCAATCAATGGGATGTACACACCGAATTTCATCATTCGAGTTGTTTGCGTTTAGTTGGTATCATTAATTTTCGTGCCTACGCAATCAGATGATATATATACAATTAACTCATCATTATTCTATGTGCATCCGTTTGATTGGTACCATTTTTATCCCTCTATTCCAATTTACCTCTTTTTTTAGGTGGTAAAGTGGGGGCTACAGATGGAGTAATCATTTCTGCTATTTTTTTGATATTTAAAAAGTTCAATCTTTTTATATCGTGAAATGGGTCAAAAGGGATAAAAATGATACAAACGGCAATGGCTAGTAAAACGAAATTCGTTGTCTATATCACTCTAACCGTGTATACACGTAATTAAATTGATTTTCGAAATTCGTAGTTTTGAGGAGGGATAAATTTGGTACCGACCAAATGGCTGCAGCTACAATATCGAAATTCGGCATGTACATTCCTATGACTGTATAGACATGCAAAATCAAAGAAATTTTCGAAATTTGTAATTTTATGGTGAAGCGGGGAGAAAGGGGATAAAAATTTTATCAATCAAACGGCTGCAGCTAGAATAATGATAATTTCGAGTCGCTCTAGTTGTGTAGACTTGAAATATAGTGCTATCTTTCGATACTCGTACTTTTGGCTCAAATTGGATAAAATTAGTGTCTGCAGCTAAAATCATAAAATTCGTCATGTAGATTCCCCTCATTGTGTAGATGCGCAACATAAATTATTTTTTGGAAATTAGTATTTTAGGAGACACGGAACGAATGGGGATAAAATGGCACGGCTGCAGTTAGAATCAGGCAATATTATTTATACATTTATCTGACTTCGTAGACGGGCAAAATAAAAGGCTTTCTCCAAATTGGTACTTTTTGGGACAAAATGGGGTAAAATTGACTGAAGTGGTAACAAGCAAACGAAAGATAATGGATTTGGAGGTTGGTATTGAAAATGGACAGAACCGACCCAAAGGGAAAACTTTCTTCCCTAACAACGAACGAAAATACCTATAATAGTATCTAATATGTACTGTAATTACGTGCATTTGTTTGAAGATTGCTGCTTTTCTGAATATTATATCAAACAATGTGGTCGTGGTGCTTATAACACTGTACAACAATTTCAAATTTTTTCCAAAATTATGGGTTCTGAATGTAAGACCGACCCCCATTAATTTTCCCTCCCCAACATTTATTTCGAACACACATACCCTCTATCCCCACTCGTTAAGGGGGCTCCCCATTTTTTGGCTCATGACCTTTATTTCCGAACCTCACAAAATAGGGTGTTCTAGCATAAAAAAATCCAAAAGTTGTGCACTATCCCACCCCTACTGAACAATAACTAAATTAACCCTTAATGGGCAATCTTGAATTTGATTGATTTTTGGCGTTTATGTTAAGTTTTGGGTTTTGGTGTGCTCTGCATATATAGTAAAATTTTATGGCCCTTCCCCCTTTTCGTGGTGTTTTTTACAATTTGTTAAAATAAAGCCAAAAATGCCGTTATGGAGGGTAGTTAGAGGGTTAACATGTTCTACATAATTCGCCATATCATTATCTACAAAGTTGCTGAACATACCCTATGCCTCAGATGTGAAGAAAACATAGTTTTATACACCGATATGCTGCAAAAAGATTCCAGAGTTGGGAAACTTTAATCGTCTATAAAATTAAATTCCGTTTTTTTTTAGTCTCCTCTTTCATAATTTATTGTCAGAACCCTAAAATTTTTTCGTGTTGTACTATTTAATAATTTGAATTCAAAATTGTTTTATTGAAATAATTTACTAAGCAAATTGCGATATTAGCAAACATATCATAACATGTTACAGCACTTATAACTGAATCCGACAGAAAACCCCCTAAAATATAATAGTTTGTTTATAAAGGGTGATTTTTTAGCTATTATCTTTTTGGCAACACTGGTTTAAACAGCTGGCGCACGTTTCGTGTTCTGTTTCACTGTCAAACATCTTCAGTTTGGTCTATAATTTAACCATGAATCGTCTTACAAACGAACAACGCTTGCAAATTGTTGAACTTTATTATCAAAATGCGTGCTCTTTTAAGAAAGTTCAAGAAAGCCGAAGATCCACTTTTTTGCCGAAAAATTGTGTTGATCGACGAAGCTCATTTTTGGCTCAATGGGTACGTAAATAGGGAGAATTGTCGATTTTGGAGTGAATATCAACCAGAAGCATTGCAAGAGCTACCAATGCATCCAGAAAAAGTTTTGAAGCATTTATTCGTGAGATACCGGACGAAATGCCAAAATTGGACTAAGCGGATGGACCATTTGAGGCGCAGTCAAGGCCAACATTTGCATGAAATAATCTTCAAACATTAAATTATATTATCGATAGTACGATTCAAATAAAGATTTCATGTATTTTTCTGAATTTTATGTGTTTTTTTTTCGAATAACTTTCCTATAGCTTTTAAAAAATCACCCTATAGCTAACATTCTAGCGAGGAAATAATAGATCTATGAATAAATGTATAAGTTATGACACTCTTTGCATGAAAAGGCATGAAAAGAATTTATAATCGAAAGTCCATCATTTTGAATAATATTTTTTAGACTGCGGAAAAAGATATTGGAACGGTCAAAAATGGTAACCGTATGTATTGATTTTTGTCGCATTCCAATTGAGTTTTTTTGCAGTTTTTTTCATGACGGATTCACCGTCAGCCAGCATGATTCAATTCCTTACCATGGTCTCTGAGTATAACACATCGTTTCGAAACCACTGTGCCTTGTTGTTGTTGATGCTGCTGCTGATGATGATGTCTTTATTAATATAGCAGAAGTAATGTTCGAGTAGAAGAAGTAGAAGTCCTTACACTTATCTCATTGTATTTTGTGACTGACTGACTGACTTGACTGTATGTGACTATGTGCAAATGTAAAAATGTAAAAACGTTGTGAATGTTGACTGTTTGAATTGAGGTTGGTTGCGGGCTGAGGAATGGATGCTTCGCACAGTTAATGTTCACCCATCATTTTGTTTCTAGGTACACTTCACAGAGATGATTATCAAATAAGAAGAGACCAAAGAGAAGAGCAGGGCAGAGCAGAGTAGAGTCAACCTAGCACGGTGCGGCAGTTACAAGCTACTAAAAGTAAATTTTATATGAAACGTTCAAGAACATGTTGTTTTACGTTCTGTCTTACAAACTAAACCATGTTATGTAGAATATCATCTAAACGAGCAGCACACATGCTTTATTACCTGCGTCAGGGCCAGCCATAGAAAAAGTGAAAACGCTACGAATGACAACTGTGACATGTGGCCATAAGACGATCTATGAATGGTGGGTGTATGGCATACATAGTAAGAGTTTTATGGCACAACTTCCATTACATGGAGACGTATTGTATATGTCAATTTATGTGCAACAATATGAGGATCCGCAATATACGTACAAATGCGTACGTATATAGGATATTCTATAGATTTTGATAATATATTATACTTACCTTCCTTAGTAACTGTAAGATCGATACATTGACCATCAATTCTATGAATAAATGGTATACAGTAGGTTTGGCTTAATTGATCCTGACATATGTGTTTGTACGCTTAATTGTTCCAGAAAAAATATCCCATGGAAATTTCCTATATAAGTTGTAAGAGGAAATCACCGTTTAAATGAGTTCAGTTTAATTGCGTTTCCCGAATAATTGGCACATGAAATAAAAACACTTTTTCAAATCACATACAAAAATACTGGTTAATTAATAATTCTCAAAATCGTGATAGGATCATCATTAGTAAAAGAACGTGGCAACTCTTCAATTTTATATTTATTCGTTAAAGCATTGTCTATCGTCAATCGTAGGGATTGTGTTCAAATGTTTTGCATTTGTTTTGGCAAAATTTTGATGAAAAAATATCAACATAAAATTTATTTTTGCAAATTTGTTTTCATACAAGCATCCATATTGTAGATGCGATAACGTGAAAAGAAGTTTTTTTTATTTTGAGTGACATGTGGAAGTAAGGAGAGCCCAAAAAACAGACATAAAAATCATTTTTATTGTACGGTAATTATAGAACTTAAGAAAGAAACTTTTAATGTACATACAGTGGTGGCCAAAACATGTGCAACTAAGGGTTTCTTGCTGTAATAGACTCTGTAAGTTTGTATTTGAGTCACAAAGAAAACAATGTTGTTTAAATAAATTATAGCTACCCATGTTGAGTAGACCATTTTTGCAGAATAAACTTATAGTCCAGCTGGTCTGAGTTTCTTTTTACAATGGATCAAAGTTTTCATTTTTTTTTGGTCGAAGGGAGTGTTGTAAGTTAGTGTCTGAGTGAAATCTTATTGTCAGAACTATATTGTGAAATTTTATGAATATCTTTTTTGTGGAAGATCTTAACCCTTAACCCTCTTGCTCCTCCCATTACGGGTCAATTTGACCCTTACTTCGAGAAATCAGAAAAAGTCCTTTCAAAGAGGACATTGAAGGATTAAAATGTTCTACGAAAATATTTGTCGATAAATTTCAGTGGGGGTCACCGAAAACTCCATCGCACAGTGGTTCAGAATCAAAATCCATCGGCCAGAATTCAATAATTTTTGTTCTAGAAGACATTTTTGAGTTATCTAAAAAACCAAATTAGACAAGGAACCAAGGATTATTTTGAGATATTAACATTAAAAATCTGGAAATCGGATGTATTTTAGAAATCGGCCCAAAGTTAACTACTTTTCGTATTTTTGAATTTTAAGGAAAATTAAAATTTTTATTTTTATGTTTTTTTAAACATATGTTTACGTATTTGTTCATAATGCGAAGAATTTTTTTTTATACCCTACACCACTTCGTGGACTAGGGTATTGTAAGTTAGTTTAGCGCCAAATGTTTGTAACACAAAGAAATAATCGAGCTAGACCCACCTTTAAGTATACCGATCGGCTTAGAATCACCAGCTGAGTCGATTTAACGATTTAACTCTACAGGTCGCAATTGTTGTCCGATTGTCATGAATCTTGGCATAAGTTATTTTTTCTGGCGAAGGACCATCGGTATTGAATTTGGAGGAAATCGGTTCAGATTTAGATATAGCCCCCATACAAATGTCGCTCCCGATTTGACATTTTCCGCTCTAGAAACCACATCATGTACCCCATTTTCTTTAAATTTGGCACAACATCTTAAAATCCAAATTCAGATTTAGATATAGCCCCCATACAAATGTCGCTCCCTATTTGACTCTTTCCGCTTTAGAAACCACATATTGTACCCGATTTTCTATAAAATTGGCACAACATTTTATAATCGAACTAGAAACACCTATGCTGAAAGTGGGTATGATCGGTGCAGATTTAGATATAGCCCTCAAACAAATGTTGCTCCCGAATGTTTAACCGATTTTGGCCAAACTTTTTATATTTTATTATATTTCACCAATAAACATACATGGTGAAAGCGGTTCAGGTTTCAATATAATGTCAAACACATACATTTACAGGATGCAAAAATCCTTCCCGATTTCACTTTTTTACCGAATTGAATTGCAATGAGAATTGTTTGGGTGATGTCCATATGCCCATACTTTGGTATAACCCAAATGGGGCCCATTCTGATCTATTACAGCTCTAGAAACTACATCTTACATCGGATCTTCATCAAATTTTGCAGATCATTCTATGTTTCAACTAGGAATACCTACCGTGAATGAGAAATATATAGGTCCATTTTTTAGACCAGGCCCAGAATGTTGTTATAGGCCCCCTTTTGAAATGTCGGTCCTATTAGTACTGTATAATTAGTATTTGTCTGTCGGATAATTGGATCAATTGCCATATTATTTACCATATTCGTTAAATTTGACTAAAGATGAATTTATAGTAACTGTATAATTTATATGAACTACATAAAATTGCTCCCATGAAATACCTGAGTTTAGTAATCAAAGCGAGGTACATACGCAGGGAGTGGTGTAGGGTATTATATAGTCGGCCCCGTCCGACTTTACCCTTTCCTTACTTGTTTTGTATTACAGATTTTAAGGTTTTTCTGATTTTAAATTTGAAAAAAAAGTAATTTCTTTTTTTGACTTTGTCGAACTGTTTCTCACACATTTTAAGAGATTTTTGTATTCAATTTTTTTATTAGAAATTATAGTTTCTTAGCCATATTATGACACCAGATTTCCATTTGGATATATTGTAATGTAACACATCAACCTTATTGGACATTTCATTTTAATATCATCATATCAGATTGAAAGACGGACGCACAGAATTTTTTTACAAAGTTATATAAAACTAGGAAATACCCGCTACTTCGTACGCGGAAAATTTTCAAATGATGTGGTATTGCATGATTTTGTCTCGGTATGCAAAAATGTCCTTTGTCTATAAATCGCTTTACTTTGCGCAACTGCGTATTCAGAAGTATAATCACACTAACTTTTCGATTCGATTTATACACAGAATTTATACATCTTGTACAAATTCAAAAAATCCATTTATGTTAGTAAACTTTTTGGTAAGTACCAGTTTTACTCCTTTTTCTGCCGCTTGCGTCCTTAAACGTACAAATTTCTAAAAAATAATTTATGTTTAATCGCTTTTTGCACTTAAAAGTATAATTTTTGAAAATCGAACAATTTGAAAATCACTTAATGTTTCGCGTCTACATGGTCAGAGGAATATACACACCGAATTTCACTATTCTAGCTTCAGCCATGTTGTTGGTACCATTGGGATACAAAAAGTATGTATTTTTTAATAATCCATTAATTTTTGTTTTACCCAATTTCACCCCAAAATGTAAGAATTTTGCAAAAATAGTTTCTTGGTTTCATTCGTGCTGCAAGAGTAATGTACGTTCCAAAATGACAAGATTCTAGGCCCAGCCGTTTGGTCAATGCGGTTGTACAAGTATTATCCCTTTTAATCCCTTAAAAGTAGAAATTTCGAAAAATTAATTTTTCTGTTACTGTAAGACGAATATACACACTAGTGACTGGTAAATCGATTCCGATTCTAATCGAGAATCGATTTTGGGGGTTCAAAAATCGATTCTTTTGGAATCGATTACACGTGTCCGACTTTATACTGGAATCGATTATCGACGTTTCGGAATCGAAATTTAATTTTATAGAAAACACCACAAAAGTTTGTACTTTTGGTGGTAAAAAGCTGTGGAATTTAAAAGTTAAGAAAATTTTAAATATCATGACTGCATCACACTACAATATTTTGTCGTCGCCAAAATCGCATTTCACTCATCTATCATTAGATTTTTTTTCAAATAGTTGTTTGCAAGTTTCTTCTTAGAAAGTTTAAATTTTAAAGAAATATTACACATAACTTGATCGAATTTCCCGGTGATTCAAAAGCGGACCTAGAAAATCATAACACTGTCAGTAAGACTTTAAGCAGACGGGCTATTTTCAAACTATATGCTTTTCTTAATTACTTTACTACTTAAAGTATAAAGTCTTATGTAATATGTTGTAAACGTATATATTATATTTTTCCTTAATTTCAACATGAAAGACTAAAGCCTTTTACCAAATTTTTAAAAACATATTTATATATTAACTTCATAGAAGTTAATATATATTATAAGTGATGTTTACTGATTCTATGTAATCGAAATTCAATTATGTTATGGATTTATTTCTCATATTTACATATGACGTCTAGTTTGCCGGAGTTAAGTTTCTTCTTAGAAAGTTTAGATTTTAAAGAATAAAATCAAAACACGGTCAGTAAACAGACGGACTATTTTCAATATGTTTTTCTTAAATTGGAATTAAAATTTAATTTCAAAATATTTTTTAATTAAAAAAATTTAATGTGCAAAATTAAATATTTTAAATTTTGAATTCGAATTTAAATATGAATAACTTTTTCAAGTTTGAATTTTAACATAACTATTATATTTTTATATTGTTTTCAATTTGAGTAATGTTCTTATTCATAATAATTTATAAACAAATTAATGAGTATTTTACATTTAAAAATGTTTTGATAAATGATGCCGCAGCGACTGTTGTACAGTAGTCGCGACGTTCTGAAAGAGGATTTTTCGTCTGAAATAAACGGAAGCAAAGAAAATAGATCGTTGAAGAACAAAGATTGCGAACGAATGGTTCGACAACATCAATAAAAAGAATTATTTTTAATTAAACGAAGACTCATACCGAAATATTCTGTTAATTTCATATTTACGAATATATTTTAGGTTTAAATGCAAAAACAAATATCGAATTTTATTCTATGGTTCAACATTTCAATCGATTCCGATTAAGAATCGATTTTCGGGTCCGATTCTTCGATTCTAAGAATCGGATTGAAAAATAGTTGATCGGGGAATCGAGAATCGATTCTCGCTCTTGATTACCATTCACTAATACACACCGAATTTTATGATTATAACGTCAGTCGTATTTTTGGTAACTTTCTTATCCCCCTTTTCCCATTTACACTTTTAAAGTCGAATTTCGAAAAATTCCTTCATTTTAAGTTTGTAAGCATTTTGAGGAATGTACACACCGAATTTTATGATTCCAGCTCCGACTGTTTGAATGGTACCATTTTTATCCCTTTTTTACCCGATTTCGCCGCAAAAAGTGTGAATTTTGCTAAAATATTTTCTTGGTCGCATTCGTGCTATAAATGAATTGTCCTTTCCGAATACAAGATTCTTCGCCCAACCGTTTGGTCGTCATGACCAAATTTTTTTGGTACAAATTTTAACCCATTTAATCCCTTAGGAGTACAAATTTCGGAAAATTCCTGCTTATCAGTGATCTGCGCTGTAAAACGAATATACACACCGAAATTCATGATTGTAGCCTCAGCCATGTTGTTGGTACCTTTTTCTTACCCTTTTCTCGTTTGCCCTTTTAAAATTACGAATTTCGAAAAATTCATTCATTTTGCGTTTCTAAGCATTTTGAAGAATGTACACGCCGAATTTCAAATTTTCCAGCTCCTTCTGTTTCATTGGTACAATTTTCAAGATTTAGGTCCAGCCTTTTGGTCTTGGCGGTGGCACAATTTTACGTACAAATTTCGGAAAATTCCTTGTTATCAATCATCTACGCTGTAAGATAAATATACCTTTTACCTTTTAAAAGTATGAATTTCGAAAAATTCGTTCATTTTGCGTTTCTAAGAATTTTGAGGGATGTATACACCGAATTTTATGATTCCAGCTCCATCGGTTTGGTTGGTACCATTTTTATCCCTTTTTACCCGATTATGAAGTATGAATTCAAAGATTCCATTTTTATCCCTTCAGCCCCATTTACCCCTTAAAAGTACGAATTACAAAAAAATCCCTTTATATATGATCACTACGCTGTAAGAGAAATGTACAAACCAAATTTCATGATTCTAGCTTCAGCCGTGTTGTTGGACCAGTTTTATGCCTTTTTATCCCCCAAAAGTACGAATACCAAATTTAATATTACCCCTTAGAAGTACGAATTTCGAAAAATCCCGTCTTATCACACCTTTTATCACATCAGTTCATGATTCTAGCTCTAGCCGTTTGGTCTGTTGAGTGAGATTCTTGTACCATTTAGGGCAGACTTGATCATATAGAAGTCGTATTAACCTGTTAAAACTTTTTTACTTGTATAATTATAATTAACACACACGACAAAAAGATCTCAAAAAATAAACTTAAAGCACTGAACCCAATGCAGTAAATGTAACTCAGGGGGTTGTTGCCACATGCTCCAACGTCATGAGCGCGTTGTCGTGATAACCGAGAAAGAACCACTGCGAAAAATAAAAGGAAATGCAGGCAAATGTCTGCATTCCACAGAATGTAATCCATATTTACCCGGGTCGTTGTCGTCGTTGTAGTCGTAATGGAGAAAACAGTTTATGCTCATTTAGGGACAATAACAACAAAGGATGTAAATTTTTTAGCCGAATTAGTGTCTGGTGACATTTTTGTGAACTAATGAACCAATTATGAATCTCTGGAAACAAGGGGGTTTTTGTTAAACTAATACGAATATATATTAGGTTTGCTTTTATTAGAGTCTGGAAACATTTTTATGAACTAATGAACCAATTATGAATCTCTGGAGACAGTATTTCAAAATCATTGTCAATACACACAAACGGTCATCTCAATAATCCCCAATTTATTTAGGTTTATTAAATTTATATCAACATTAAACTTGATCGTAAGGGGATTTTGGTAATCCCACAATTAGATTTAATCAAACATAAGTGTGTTTTATATGAATTGCTTAAATTATTGCTCGTAGCGTATAACAAAAGGGACCATTCGGTCTTTAAAACAAATAACCGCAACAATCAAATAAACGAAACCCCCGAACGGCCCCGGGAAAGGAAGGAATGAAGGAAAACAAGAGCTAATAAACGATGAAATGAGAACAAGACTAGAAAATCAAATGTGATATGCGTGAGAAAACTATCAAAATAATTCGGAAACATTCATATCATAACAAACATTATTGGATTCATCAGCATCAGTGGCAGTAGCAGCAGCAGCACTATTCCCATCATCATCATCATCGCCCATCGTTGCGCGCTATCAATAGCTTCATAACAAAATGTATCGAATGAATATTGGAATTATCAACAGCCAGCCAGTCAGCTGGCCAACCACATACATACGAGTCTAAGTAGGGAAAAAGACCCACCCACACATGCACATACCAGCATATGTACGTAGGTATGAATGTATGTATGTTCATACGTGTATCTTCACATACTTGGCCAAAATATAACGATTCATTATGATTTAGAAAATCCTCTTATAGCCAGTATAGTCATATCGTATGTATGTCTGCGCATCTATTCCTTCATACTTCCATCCATTCATACGTTTATTCATCGAATACGATAATACAGATCCAGATACACAGATAACCAGACGACCAGGACCAGGAGCACGATGATGATGACGATGATGGTGGCGATGATAGCGATACTAACTGACAATGGCCGCGTGAAAGTATCAATAATACACACACACACATACGTGCGCGTTCAAATACGAAGGAGCACACACAGCGATGTACATTGGGGTGAAGTGAAAAATTGCATAGGTACATGCTCCGATTTGGTTTGGGACAAACCTTCGCACGCACTGTGGCAAATTTCCCCCAACGAGAAAATGAAAGGATCGCGACACTTATTTTAAATTGTTGGTCATCAACGAGTTTTGGTGTAAAAACTGCGTCATTAGCAATCAGTATCTTTCATTCAATTCGAGGTCATTAAATCAAAAATCGGACTAAAATGTGGAACATATTGCAGATTTTATAAAGAATGAAATTACCATTAATATTAATGATTAAGCCGAAATATTTGGGATCAACACATTAAATAAATAAAAGATTAGTGTTAGTCGGGATCATCTAATTTTTTTTAAGCCAGCTTAAAGTATGTTTTTACACCCTCACTCTATAGAGTAGGTGGGTAGCGTTTGGGACAGGCAAAGAGTGTAATACATTGAAGGTGTTGGCTTATAACCTTAAGTATGTTTGGACCAAATCCCTTTCATAATTTGTTAAGCTATTTGACCCATGACCGTCCGTTCGTCCATCTGGCTGGCTGGTGTACACGATAACTTTCGAAAGGAGTTAAGAACTCAATTGAAACTTTGCACAATCTAATATTTTCCCAAACTTTAAGTTCGATGATGAGTGAAATTTCCACGCCCCTTCTGGTACCTCCAACACAAATGACCCATATTCCTGTGTTAATTTAATACCAATTGAACTTCTATAGGTTATTCCAAATTAGGTGTATATTGGTATTTGATAAATTTTGGTTTATAATTTATGATAATTTTACATCCCAGGAGAGTATTATGGCTTTGTGCTTTCGTTTGTAACACCCAAATCCAGAATCACTTTTTGAATCGATTTAGCAATGTCCGTCTGTCCGTCCGTCCATCTACAGGTCGCAATTGTACACAGAACAAAATGAAACTTTGCACAACGAGATAAGGTCGAACGCTATTTAATTTGAAGAAAATCGGTTCAGATTTAGATATAGCCCCCATACGAATTTCACTCCCGATTTGACTCTTTTCACTCTAGATACCACTTATTACAACAGATTTTCTTCATAATTGGCAAAACATCTTATATTGTGGTAAAAATGTGTTAGATCGGTTGAGATTTATATATCGCTCCCATACAAATTTCCCTTCCGATTTGATTTTTCCCGCTCTAGAAACCCCAAATTACATCAGATTGTGTTCAGATTTGGTAAAACATATTATGTTTCAACTAGAAACACCGTGTGGTAAAATGTGTTAGGTCGGTTCAGATTTATATATAGCTCCCATACAAATTTCGCTTCCGATTTGATTTTTTCTGCTCTAGAAACCACAAATTGTATCAGATTGTGTTCAGATTTGGCAAAACATCTTATATTTAAACTAGGAACACCAATGGTGAAAGTAGGTCGGATTGGTTCATATTTAGATATAGCTCCCATACAAATGTCGCTCCCGATTTGACTTTTTCCACTCTACAAACCACATATTGCACTCGATTTGCTTCAAATTTGGCACAGTACCCTATAATTGAAGTGGAAACGGCCATGGGTAAAATCGGTCAGATCGGTTCAGATTTAGATTTAGCCCACATACAAATGTCGCTCCCGATTTGATTTTTTCTGCTCTAGAAACCACATATTTCACTCGATTTGCCTCAAATTTGGCTTAACCCTTTATAAACGGACTAGAAAAAGCTATGGTGAAAATCGGTCGGATCGGTTCAGATTTAGGTATATCCCCCATACAAATGTCGCTCTCGATTTTACTTTTTCCGCTCTAGAAACCACATTGTACCCGATTTTCTTTAAAATTAGCACAATATTTTATAATCGATCTAGAAACACCTATGCTGAAAGTGGGTATGATCGGTTCAGATTTAGATATAGGCTCCATACAAATGTCGCTCCCGATTACCTTTCTCCGCTCTAAAATCCACATATTGTTTTCTTTAAAATTGGCACAACATCTTATAATCCAACTAAAAAACCTATGGTGAAAGTGGGTAAGATCGGTTCAGATTTAGATATAGCGCCCATACAAATGACGCTCCCGATTTTACTTTTTCCGCTTTAAAAACCACATATTGTACCCGATTTTCTTTAAAATTGACACAAGATTTTATCATCCAACTAGAAACACCATACATTTAGAGGGTACAAAAATCCCTCCCGATTTCACTTTTTTACTGAATTGAATTGTAATAGGATAGAAAGTGGAGTGTATCCTATAGTCGGCTCCGTACGACTTTTGCCTTTCCTTACTTGTTTTTTATAAGGATATTTTTTACAATATTCATTACCACCAAACTATATTTGGCACAAACATAGTCGGCATAGCGTCATAATAAAGCTAAGAAACCATCATTTCTCATAAAAAAATTTGGAGTGCAAAATCTCTTAAAATGTGTGAGAAACAGTTCGACAAAGTCACAAAAAGAAATTACATTTTTATACCCTACACCACAGGGTATAATGTCTTTGTGCATTTGTTTGTAACACCCAAATGGAGGTGAGACAGACCCATCGTTTATTATACCGATCGACATAGAATCACTTTTTGAATCGATTTAACCATGTCCGTCTGTATGTCTGTCTGTCCATCGGTCCTGTCTGTCTGTCCGTCTATTCTTGTTATCACGTTACTGGTCGTAATTGTTGTCCGATGCTAACACAAACGACACAAACGATTTTTGCATGCGGAAGACGGACACTATTTAATTTGAAGTAAATCGGTTCATATTTAGATATAGCTCCCATACAAATGTTGCTCCCGCTTTGACTTTTTCTGCTCTAGAAGCTACATAATTGAATCGATTTTAATAAAATTTGGCACAACACCTTATATCTAAGTTAGAAATATCTGTGGTGAAAATGGGTCAAATCGGTTCAGATTTAGATATAGCCACCATACAAATTTCGCTCCCTATTTGACATTTTTCGTTCTAGAAACCGTAATTTTTTACAGATTTTCTTCAAATTTAGCTTAACACCTTATATTTCAACTACACCATTTCCAAGTGTAAAAGAAAATATCAATTGTAATTCAGAATTTCCATTTGAAATTCAGAACTCATTACTTGATATTCAGAAAGTTAAAGTTTCAAATGAAAATTATGTACCGATTACAGAAAAATGCTCTTTTTGTCGTTTTTAATTTCACGTCTATTGAGGGTCAAAAAGTGATTCGCTATTAATTGCCTGTTAAATATTATTAAAGCTTGTGTTCTCCCATTTCCAATCTAACAATCTATTTCTTGATTTCATTGCATATTGATAATGCAAATACTAAACAACATATTAAAATAATTAATTGTGTTCTTTAATGAATTTTATCAATTTAAATATATTTATGTATGACTGACTTTGGAGTATATCGAGTTATTTCTCTATAAATGTTTTCCGAATTTTGTTTGATAACTGCTGAATTTCATATGAAATGTTCTGAAATTCATTTGATGAGTTCTGAATTTCAATTAACAAGTTCTGATTTTCAATCTGAATATCAAGTGAAGAGTTCTGAATTTCAAATGGAATATCTGAATGTCAAGTGATGAGTTCTGAATTTCAAATGGAATATCTGAATATCAATTGATGAGTTCTGAATTTCAAATGGAATTTCTCAATTTCAATTGACGAGTTCTGAATTACAATTGATATTTTCTGAATTACACTTGGAAATGGTGTAGAAACATTTCTTGGGAAAATGGGTCAAATCGTCTCAGATTTATATATAGCTCCCATAAAAATGTTGCACTCTGTCGCAATTATGATTTCAGCTGTGTTTTTACTTGATATTTGGTAAAATAAAGATAATGGATTTTTGCCGAACTTAAACCTTTTTTACATGCCTTAAAAATAAAGCGTTATTTCTCCAATCCAAATTTTAAAGGGTTTGTTTAGAATCAATATGTTTTCTGATATTTTATGTTGATGGTTGCACAGTGAAAACCAACACAAAAAAGAACAAAAACCTAATCTGATTTTAGCAATTTTTAGTTTTTGTAGTAAGTTAGTTTTCCGCCAAATGTTCGTAACACCAAGAAATAATCGGGCTAGACCCACCTTTAAGTATACGGTTCGGCTTAGAATCACCAGCTAAATCGATTTAACTATGTCTGTCTGTCCATCCGTCTGCTGTCCATCTAAGCTTGTTCGCACTCTACTCAATTCAATCCGACTCAATTGTTGTCCGATTGTCATGAAATTGGGCAGAAGTTATTTCTTTGCCAATCGGTATTGAATTTGGAGGAAATCGGTTCAGATTTAGATATAACCACCATACAAATATCCCGATATCCTGCTCTAGAATACACATTTTACGTGGGATCATAACCAAATTCAGGATCGTGTTATATTTGAACTAGAACTAGCGGTAAAGTGGACCAAATGGGTCTATGTTTTGATATAGCCCCCATACAAATGTACCTTCGATATCAATATTACTGCTCTAAAATGCACATTTTACATCGGATCTTGATCAAATTTTCCACACAATGTTACATTTATAATAGAGACACGTATTTTGAAAGTCAGCTATATATTAGTCAATTATAGCTCTAGAACCCACATTTTACATTGAATCTTGAAAAAATTTTGCAGATCACGGTATATTTCAATAAAGAATACCTACTTTGAAAGTGATCTATAGTCGCCCACTTTTTAATGTAGCGCCCTTATAAAAGGGCCCCCTCTAGGACCCACATTTGAAATCGGAAATTTTTCAAATTTTGTAGATTATATTATATTTCATCTAAGAATACATACTATGAAAGTCAAATATATGGGTCCATATTTTGGTATAACCCGCATACAAATTCGGCTCCCATTTTACACTATTACCGCTCCAAAACCTATATCTTACATCGTATCTTTATAAAATTTTGCAGATCATGACTCATTTCCACTAGGAATGCCTAAAGGGAAATATAATGGCCTATGTTTTTTTTTCACTTAACCTACACTCAGGGGATGTCCCCTATAAATGCAGTGCATTGCGTTGGTAGAAGGAAGATAAGGTATTGGAAGGAGGAAAGAGAGAGTAGTGTCTGTTGACATCTGTTTTGAATCTCTGAATGTCGTAATTGGCGGGAAAGATATTTGCCGGAAGTCGATTCCACATACGGATAGTACGGGCGAAGAACGAATTTATTCTGTAATGTGTAGTGCGGCCGGTTGTCCAATCGACAACAAATGGGTGAGCGTTCCTGGAGAGTCGCGTACGTTCTCACGGGCGGTATAAGATCACGAATTTCCGAAGAACAACCACCATTAAAGTATCGATAGAACAATGACACGCAACCAACATTACGACGGTGTTCAAGGGAGACAATGGAATTGGATATCCTACCGTCACCTATCAACACCATCGCCCTCCTCTGGACACGGTCAAGTAGCTCCAGTGATGAAGCTGGAGCACCCGACCATATATGGGAGTTGTATTCCATCTTTGGTCTGATGTAGGTAGTGTAGATATTGAGAAGATCAGAGGGTGTGAAATATTTCATACATCTTTTTAAAAAGCCTAAACATTCGTTATGGTACAACCCCCAAGTGTTGTTATAGGCCCCCTACAAATGTCCGTCCAATTTATCCTACTACCGCTGTAAAATCTACTTTTATCATCTGCTCTTGGTAAAATTTTCCAGATCATAGATTGGACCATACACTGTTTCCAAATACAACTGTCCAACAAATTTTCAATGTTATCGTTTTAAATCCTTCATGTTACATCAGATCTGGATTCAATTTTCCACATCATGGATTATTTCACATAGGAACACTTATTGATGAAGTGGACCATGGATACCGATTTTAGATGTATTTTCTACATCACGTTATATTTCAGTTAGGAACACTTACAGCAAAGGTGGAGCATTACGCAAAGAAATTGCCACCGCTCATTATCTGTTTCTAATTTGTTTACATAACACTTCAGATTCAACTTATTAATGCCAATCAATTTCGCCATATTCGTTAAATTTGACCCATAAAACACCTGGGTTTAGTAATCAAAACCAGATATACGCAAGGAGTGGTGTAGGGTATCATATAGTCGGCCCGCCCGACTTTAGCCTTTCCTTACTTGTTATTTTTATTAATATTTTTAACAAACGCAAAAACGAGGAAAAAGGCTAGCCAACGCATTTTTACGAAGTTCGTTCGGAGCGTGTTTTGGCCAAACCTCGTGAAGGAGTTTTGCGTTTCCTCAATTTGCCTTATTGCAATAAATTTGTTTAGAGCAGGCTTCCGATACTCTCAATGTACTCTTTGTCTACTCGGCTCCTACAAAAATCGTTTGACTCCATGTCCACTACATTGCCCTTTCGAAACTGAAATTGACACTCCACCCCAATATATTTATGTACGCTAAGGAATCAATACACCATAGAATCCTATCGGCCAACTACAGACAGCACACTGCTCACAAAAACCAATGAAGTGGTTTTAAATGTTCACTCGTACAGTGACCGCCAAAGGCAAAATTCCAATGGTCATAAACAGTTTACTATCGTGGAGTACTTTCTTTTTATGAAAACGTTCATACACACACATACAAGCATAACATATTCACGGGTTGGTATAATAAGTTATGTCCAACAGATCCGAACAGAAATTACTTGATGTGAAGCAGGGCGAGGCGATAACTATATATTGGCTTCAAAAACGGAAATGCGTTTTGTCATATATTTATTTATGTGCGTAGTTGTGCTAATCTTTGGATAGCTAAATACATAAGTTCGAACTACACTTTCTTACAGTTGTTATGCGAAAAAACAGTTCTTGTTAGGCAACTTGACAAACTGTTGTATTTTCTAAAAAAGTTTTCATTTTCAAAAATATAATAATTTGAGAGTTAATTTTTTTAAGATAAAAAATTTGCAATAAAAGCTTTTTATTATTCGCCCATTTCGACAGTAGTTTCAAATTATACTATGCAGCAATTTATTTGTTGCATGCATTGAGACATACTAATTCATAAAATCACCGAAGGTAACTTTAATATTTGTGTTTCGTTTTGGAAATAAAAGTCCGATAACACCTGCTGTATGGCCAATTAAAGTTACTTATAATGGCTACAAATGTTGCAAACTTCACTTTCAAGAAGAAACAGTGTTTGAAAACAAATTTATTTTTTAGAAAAAAATCATTTTTATGGCAGTTAAAAAATACAAACATATACGGACACCTCTACGTGATAAAAGACCAAAAAAGAACAACAGACCAGAAAGAACAAAAATATAATCAAATATTGAGGCGATGTCATTTACTTTCACTGTAGGCGTTCCAATGCTGAATATCATGTGGATTTTAGGGCGCTAAAAAATCAAATATGATGGATCCCACTTATACAGGTTCGACCACAGTGAAATTTTACTTTTCAAAAAACTAAAGATGCAGTTTTATAGAAAAGTGTTTCACTGAGATTAATACAAAATTCCTTTTAGGTAAAAATAATATATTGATGTCACTTAAGCGGTTACACCACCCCGACAGCCCAAAAACAGACATAAAATGTAATTGTTGCAATTATAAAACTTAGAAAACTTTTAATGTACGTATGTAGAGGACATTTTGGTCAATATTAAAGAAACAAGTAGAAAGATCGGGACGAATCTTATATACCCTCCACCGCGGAGTGCATTCCACAGTATTACCAGCCGATTAGAGTATATCGACTTTACATGGAAGTGCGGAACCATGTGAGTAAAATTCTGACAATTTGTTTGCACATTGCGATATCAAACTAGGTACAATTATGCGCACTGTTTTAAATAAATTGTGAAGCTTTATTATTATAATATTACTAGTTCTCTACAATATAAAGGGTGTTTTTTATTGAGGTATAGAACTTCGAATTGAAATAAAACACAAGAAAATCGTTTTAATGACCATCAATTTGGCTTTATTGGAAGGATAATTTTATGCCATTAATGTTTAAATATGATTTCGGGCATGTGGCCGCCGTGGCTGGCTCGAATATAGCCAATTCTACAGGTCCCATTTTCAACCACTTTGAGTTGATGGACAAAGCTCCAATTGCTGTGCACGGTGGCGAATCGATTTATTCGGGTCCTCTTCAACACTTTGCTCTACAGCGGCAATTGTTTCTTCGGTGCGCACTGTTCGACGTCTCTGCGGATGCGTATTATCACATAGAGTAAACGTAGTGCGAAAACGATCCATGGTTAACCGAATTAATTGCTCTGATGGACGATTATGTCGACCATAAAATGGACGGAGCTTGCGGTGAACTTCGCGAACTGAACCATTACTTTCGAAATAAATTTGCACGATTTGCAAGCGTTGTTCTTTTGTCAACCTGTTCATGATGAAATGGCAAACCAAACTAAATATTAATCACTTGACAGCTGACAAAATGGCCGCCAGTTAAAAAAGTGAGGCCAACTTAAAGTTCTGTACCCCAATAAAAAACACCCTTTATATGTACTAGCTGAACCCCCGCCCGCTTCGTCAGGCAAAAAAAAAACGGTAAAATTAAAATCTGTTTTCTTATTAATTGTTGTCCTAATCGGTAATATATGTACCAATTATAATTAAGGTTCTTCCCTGAGATAATAAAGAAATGTGTTGCATGGAGAACGTCAGTTTACGGCGAATAATTGAAAAAATGTAAAAATCATATTGATTTTTTGTTAAGCGTGATTCTCCTCCTTTCCATTACCTAAACAAAAAACTTCATTCGTAAGATGAAATTACATTACATTCAAAACACATAGAAAATCAATCAAATTGTTCACTAATCAAACAACACAAAAACTTAAAAATTAATATAATTTCCGTTTTCTTGACTTAAGTCGGCTGTTGGCGAATGAATATTTCTCTTTTTATAACCTTTCTTTACTATTGTGCTAAGAAAATCCACAGAAAACGTGTAATTTTACAAAATTCAAATCAAAAATGCGCCATCTTTCAAATCCCGCCCATTTGTATATTATCTAAGCAGGTTACAACTAAATTAACTCACACAACAATATAGGAATATCGTTGTAGAATATACTCAAAAAACTGGTTTTAATTTGGTATGGGAAGGGTCACGGTCACTTTCCCCCATCGAAATACTCTAAAACCGGTTTTAATTTCAGATGGGAAGGGTCACGCCCACTTTCCGCCCATCTTTGCACAACTATTTACACTGGATCAACTCACACAAAATTTCAGCACTCTAGGTCTATGACACCTACTGACCTTATTCGATAATATGTTTTAACTTCGTATGTGAGGTACCACGCCCACTTTCCCAATACCGTCCATTTTTGGCACAACTACGCAGGTTTCTGCTAGATGAAAAGATAAAGATAAATATTGTAGCTGTCATTGAACTGAATATATTCGATTATAGGTTTTAACTTCGTATGGAAGGTACCACGCCCTTTTTTCCAATATCGCCTATTTTTTGGGCATTGATGCTAGATGCACTTACACATTGACATTGATGCTAGATGCACTTACACAAAATTTCAGTTTTTTATCTGCCATAGAACGGCATATATTCGAAAATGGGTTTTAACTTCGTATGGGAGGTGCCACGCCCAAATTTCCAATACCGCCCATTTTTGTCACAACTACGCACATTGATGCAAGATGCACTTACACATAATTACAGCACAATAGGTGACATTCAATAATAGGTTTTAACTTCGTATGGGAGGTGTCACGCCCACTTTTCCATTACCGCCCATTTTGCCACAACTACGCACATTGATGCTAGATGCACTTACACAAAATGTGAGCACTATACGTGTCATAGAACTGACACTATTCGATAATATGTTCTAACTTCGTATGGGAGGTGGCACGCCCACTTTTCCACAACTGTGCAGACTAATAATTAGCGAACCTTCACAAAAATTCAAGACTCTAGCTGCTTCAGTACTCCGAATATGCTAATAAATCCCCAAATTGTGTGGGAGGTGCCACGCCCACTGAAAATATCAAAAATTTATATAGCCTATTTTCACCACCGGTTCAGCATGAACATACTGTGAAAAGTTCAAGAAGATCGGTTTCAAATTTCAAGTGCAAATAAGGCAGAAAATTGCCTTAATAGTCTAAATTTTAGCTGGTATTTTAAGTTTATCTTACAGATTTTTTTTCCTATGGGCCGATTTCGTCCACTTTCAATCTCAACCGATCGACAACCATAAGACACATTTATGAAAAATTTGTACCTCCGAGCTCATTTCGTTCGGCAACTAACCTGCTTTCAACCTACAGATAGACAGACGGTCATGGCTAAATCGTCTTAGAATTTTACCACGACCCAAAATATATATACTTTGTGGGGTCTCCGTTGAATATTTTAAGGTGTTGTAAACGGAATGACAAATTGAATATACCCCATTATAAGGTAGAGGGTATAAAAAAGTTATTTGGATTGTATAAATAGTTTAGTACATATGAGCAAATAAAAATGGCTTTCAACGTTTGCAGTTTTCTTAGGAAAAAAAAATAAGCCACTTTAAGCAATTTGTGAAAAGTTTCTGTTCAAATTTTCTAGATATTTAGACAAAAGCTAACAATTTAGTATGAAAAATTAATTTTCAGTTATATGTGCGGTATGTGATGGACGTGGACGATTTTGAGACAATTTCAGAATTTTTTCGTTCTAGTTTTCTCAAAAGTCCTTCTTATTCCCACACCAGATTTTAATTGAGATCTTGTGGTTAGCCACTTAGTGCCCAACCATTTGGTATAATCTGTATTAGGGTGGTACTTTGTTGTCAGGAAAAATATTTTTATTACAATATTGAGGAGTGGGAGGAATATTTTACTTCTGAGGCTTAAGTATAAAGTTCTAGGAGAATCTGAAAAGTTAACCCGCGGCGCTTTGAGGGTTTTGACGAAACTTGGTGGGGGTTTCTATGAGTTCGAATTTCAGCTAATTCGTTCAAGTAATTTCTTCTTAAGAAGGAAAACTTTGTTTTGGCAATGACCATATACGTATGTCATTGTCCTGTGTAGAGACAACTCATCTGTGATCCTTTTGTATGGAGTGCTAGCGTTAACATGATGTCATAAGTTGTATATATATCTACGTTAAATAATTATGTTATGTTATAAATCATATCTGCGTATTATATGTATATACCCGAAAACCTCACCGTAAAGCGTTTTGAAGAGCGTTGTTCTATCTAAACCTCAAGGTTTTAGGTAAACTTGGTGGAATTGTTACATGGACTCTAGTTATAAAATCGTGTAAATTTAAGACAAATTGGATTATGTTAACGAAATTCACATTCACCCCTATCGTACATAGGTCAAAAGTAATTTTTTATATTTTTACTCGAAATTATAAGTTTCTTTGGGAAAGAAAAAGTCTCTTTATACCTTACACCACTTCGTGGACTAGGGTATTATAAGTTAGTTTCGCGCCAAATGTTTGTAACACCAAGAAATAATCGAGCTAGACCAACCTTTAAGTATACCGATCGGCTTAGAATCACCAGCTGAGTCGATTTAACGATGTCTGTCTGTCCGTCTGTCCGTCTGCTGTCCATCTAAGCTTGTTCGCACTCTACAGGTCGCAATTGTTGTCCGATTGTCATGAAACTTGGCAGAAGTTATTTTTTCTGCCAAGGACCATCGGTATTGAATTTGGAGGAAATCGGTTCAGATTTAGATATAGCCCCCATACAAATGTCGCTCCCGATTTGACTTTTTCCGCCCTATAAAGCACATATAGTACCCGATTTTCTTCAAATTTGGCTTAACACCTTATAATCCAACTAGAAACACCTGTGCAGAAATTTGGTAAGATCGGTTCAGATTTAGATATAGTCCCCATACAAATGTCGCTCCCTATTTCAGTTTTTCCGCTTTAGAAACCACATATTGTACCCGTTTTTCTTTAAAATTGGCACAACATCTTATAATCCAACTAGAAACACCTATGCGGAAATTGGGTAAGATCGGTTCAGATTTAGATATAGCCACCATACAAATGTCGCTCCAGATTTGACATTTTCCGCTCTAGAAACCACATATTGTACCCGATTTTCTTTAAAATTGGCACAACATTTTATAATCGAACTAGAACCACCTATGATGAAAATGGGTAAGATCGGTTCAGATTTAGATATAGCCCCCATACAAATGTCGCTCCCGATTTGACATTTTCCGCTCTAGAAACCACAAATTATACCCGATTTTCTTTAAAATTGGCACAACATCTTATAATCCAACTAGAAACACCTATGCAGAAATTGGGTAAGATCGGTTCAGATTTTGATATAGCCCCCATACAAATGTCGCTGCCTATTTCACTTTTTCCCCTTTAGAAACCACATATTGTACCCGATTTTCTTTAAATTTGGCACAACATTTTATAATCGGACTCAAAAAACCTGCGGTGAAAGTGGGTAAGATCGGTTCTGATTTAGATATAGCCCTCAAACTTTACATATTATATTTCACAAATAAACATACATGGTGAAAGCGGGTCACATCGTTCCAGGTTTTAATAAACCCCCATACATATGTCCTTTCCAATTTAACATTTTTTGTCAAACACATACATTTACAGGATGCAAAAATCCTTCCCGATTTCACTTTTTTACCGAATTGAATTGTAATGAGATAGTCCGTCCATCTTTAGCCTTTCCTTACTTGTTTCGGAGATTCCCATATGTCCATACTTTGGTATAACCCAAACGGGGCCCATTCTAATCTACTACAGCACCAGAAACTACATCTTACATCGGATCTTCATCAAATTTTGCAGATCATGATATTTTTCAACCAGGAATACCTACCGTGAATGAGAAATATATAGGTCTATGTTTTGGACAAGGCCCAAAATGTAGTTATAGGCCCCCTTTTGAAATGTCGGTCCGATTCATCCTATTACTACTGTATAATTTGTATTTGTCTGTCGGATAATTGGATCAATTTCCATATTATTAACCATATTCGTTAAATATGACTAAAGATGAATTTATAGTAACTGTATAATTTATAAAAACAATACATTAAAACAAATAAAAACGGCGTTAAGTTCGGCCGGGCCGAACTTTATACACCCTCCACCATGGATTGCATTCTACAGAGGCTGTCAATTTTCGTAAAAGTGCAGTAATATTACAGGAAAATATATTTTTTTAATATAGTCAAACCAAAACAAAAACAAATATTAAAAAAATAATTTTATAAATAAATATAATATTTTTATTATTTAAAACTACGCTTATAAGGAAAAGCTACTAATACGTTTACACTATATATATCAAAATAATACTTCAAAAAATAAATATTCTTATATTTATATTTTCAATAAGCTTAAATACCATAAGTATTGGTAAATAGTGGGTGTTACAGCTGGTTGTATTTCCATGCTATTTTAATTCCAAAAGTACACATTTTAAAATCCTTTATCTCACGTACATAGTGCAAAATAACCTAACTTCATGATTCAACCAATTTTTGTCGCAAAAGTAAAAAGTACGAATTTGGAAAAATCTTTTTATTTTGAGTGTCTATGCAGTCAGAGGAATTGATACACCGTATTCCGTGATTCTAGCTGCGGTCATTTGGTTGGTACCATTCTTATTCCCTTTTACCCCCATAAAAGTACGACATTCTAAAATCTTTTTATTTTACGTGTCTACGCAATTAGAGGGATGTACACATCGAATTTCATCCATTTAGCTGTAGTCGTTGAAAACACAAATTATTTAGGAAATTATTGTCATTTCTTTTTATTATGATAATATTGATATGGTTCAATTAAGTATGGAACAAAAAAAAACATATCTTCCAATTCGGGCCATAAAAAGTTCGTTATCACCTCATGATAGCGCAGACCAATCACATCAACTACCAGACCGGCCTCATTTTGGAAAAGATACGGCCCGATGATGGCGCCAGCCCATAAACCGCACCAAACAGCCACTCTTTGTTGATGCATTGGTTTTTCGACAATCACTCTTGGATTATCATTCGCCCAAGTGCGGCAATTCTGCTTATTGACGAATACACTGAGGTGACATTAATGGCGTGCAAAAACAAAAAAGATATTTTCCAAATTCGTATTTTTAGATTCACAATGGGAAAAGGCGGCAGATGGTACCAATCGACCGTCTCTATCAGTAGTCATGATCTTCAGGCTCGCCTGATTGTGTGGACTGTTAGAATTGTAAATAGTTTAAATTACTAAATAAATAAACAATATTTAGGGTATTTAAACACATTTTTTGAAGATTGCTGCAGGAATATTCTTTAAAATTATTTAACAAAATTGTCTTATTAATTTAGGTTTTAAATAAATCTAGTGAACAACAGCAGCACTGTATTTCATTTTATCAAAGTATCGATTAAAGTACTCTTATGACAACTCCATGTTAAATTCATTGGTGAAGTTCCCAATTGTCACTTCTCTCTCTTTTTTGCTGGGTATCGAAAATCATCTTCAGGGATCTTCACATAAAATATAAATTAAACAAGTAACTAAACTTCAGTCGGCTAAACCGACTTATTTATACCCTCACTCTAGGAGAACATATGTTTAGAAGCTATAAGCACTTACATTTTACTATGTGTGTGAAGTTAAATACGTATTTAACTAGCCAAGACACAAACCAATTGTAATAGATTAGGCAAAATCTAAGTTGGATATTTTCGGAAAAAACTAATTTTCTCGAAAACTAGAAGGAATAGGACGATGAAAATTGGAGTATACGTTGCCAGGACATCACTCTATCGTAGCAAATAGCCACTTCCAGGATTGGTGCAAAAAACTACAGTTGGAGCGAAAGGAAATCTGGGAAGGATTAAGGATCATCTCTGGAAAACGGTGATACCTTCAGCTACAGCAAGGATACCATAGGTAGTCCCACGAAGGGTCTATCGGTCTGTATATACAGTATTCCCGGATTCAATTTCTGACATCCAATATTGGACGTACAATATTTGTTCTTTTTTACGTGAATTTCAGACAAGGATCAGTGGCCATATCTGGAAAACGGGTACGACTATGGAAACAGCAAGGATACTGTAAGTTGCTCCAGGAAGCGGCTATCGAACTGCATTTACACTTTTTCCATATTCAATTTCTAACCTCAAAAAAGTGGCCATGGAAATTTGGTATTTTCAGGGGAATTTCTGGCCAGGATCACTGGCCATATCTGGCAAACGGGAATACCTTACGGCATAGCACGCATACCGTAGGTAGTGCTAGGAAGGAGCTATCGAACTGCTTTTACACTTTTTCCATATTCAATTTCTAACCTCAAAAAAGTGGCCATGGAAATTTGGTCCTTTTCAAGTGAATTTCTGCCATATCTGGCAAACGGGAATACCTTACGACATAGCACGCATACCGTAAGTAGTCCCAGGAAGGAGCTATCGAACTGCTTTTACACTTTTTCCATATTCAATTTCTAACCTCAAAAAAGTGGCCATGGAAATTTGGTCTTTTCAGGGGAATTTCTGGCCAGGATCACTGGCCATATCTGGCAAACGGGAATACCTTACGACATAGCACGCTTACCTTATGTAGTCCCAGGAAGGAGCTATCGAACTGCTTTTACACTTTTTCCATATTCAATTTCTAACCTCAAAAAAGTGGCCATGGAAATTTGGTCCTTTTCAAGTGAATTTCTGGCCAGGATCACTGGCCATATCTGGCAAACGGGAATACCTTACGACATAGCACGCATACCGTAAGTAGTCCCAGGAAGGAGCTATCGAACTGCTTTTACACTTTTTCCATATTCAATTTCTAACCTCAAAAAAGTGGCCATGGAAATTTGGTCTTTTCAGGGGAATTTCTGGCCAGGATCACTGGCCATATCTGGCAAACGGGAATACCTTACGACATAGCACGCATACCTTATGTAGTCCCAGGAAGGAGCTATCGAACTGCTTTTACACTTTTTCCATACCCAATTTCTAACCTCAAAAAAGTGGCCATGGAAATTTGGTCCTTTTCAAGTGAATTTCTGGCCAGGATCACTGGCCATATCTGGCAAACGGGAAAAGTGCTTTTACACTTTTTCCATATTCAATTTCTAACCTCAAAAAAGTGGCCATGGAAATTTGGTCTTTTCATGGGAATTTCTGGCCAGGATCACTGGCCATATCTGGCAAACGGGAATACCTTACGACATAGCACGCATACCGTATGTAGCCCCAGGAAGGAGCTATCGAACTGCTTTTACACTTTTTCCATATTCAATTTCTAACCTCAAAAAAGTGGCCATGGAAATTTGGTCCTTTTCAAGTGAATTTCTGGCCAGGATCACTGGCCATATCTGGCAAACGGGAATACCTTACGACATAGCACGCATACCGTAAGTAGTCCCATGAAGGAGCTATCGAACTGCTTTTACACTTTTTCCATATTCAATTTCTAACCTCAAAAAAGTGGCCATGGAAATTTGGTCTTTTCAGGGGAATTTCTGGCCAGGATCACTGGCCATATCTGGCAAACGGGAGTACCTTACGACATAGCACGCATACCGTAGGTAGTGCTAGGAAGGAGCTATCGAACTGCTTTTACACTTTTTCCATATTCAATTTCTAACCTCAAAATAGTGGCCATGGAAATTTGGTCCTTTTCAAGTGAATTTCTGGCCAGGATCACTGGCCATATCTGGCAAACGGGAATACCTTACGACATAGCACGCATACCGTAAGTAGTCCCAGGAAGGAGCTATCGAACTGCTTTTACACCTTTTCCATATTCAATTTCTAACCTCCAAAAAGTGGCCATGGAAATTTGGTCCTTTTCAAGTGAATTTCTGGCCAGGATCACTGGCCATATCTGGCAAACGGGAATACCTTACGACATAGCACGCATACCGTAAGTAGTCCCAGGAAGGAGCTATCGAACTGCTTTTACACTTTTTCCATATTCAATTTCTAACCTCCAAAAAGTGGCCATGGAAATTTGGTCCTTTTCAAGTGAATTTCTGGCCAGGATCACTGGCCATATCTGGCAAACGGGAATACCTTACGACATAGCACGCATACCGTAAGTAGTCCCAGGAAGGATCTATCGAACTGCTTTTACACTTTTTCCATATTCAATTTCTAACCTCCAAAAAGTGGCCATGGAAATTTGGTCCTTTTCAAGTGAATTTCTGGCCAGGATCACTGGCCATATCTGGCAAACGGGAATACCTTACGACATAGCACGCATACCGTAAGTAGTCCCAGGAAGGAGCTATCGAACTGCCTTTACACTTTTTCCATATTCAATTTCCAACCTCCAAAAAGTGGCCATGGAAATTTGGTCCTTTTCAAGTGAATTTCTGGCCAGGATCACTGGCCATATCTGGCAAACGGGAATACCTTACGACATAGCACGCATACCGTAGGTAGTGCTAGGAAGGAGCTATCGAACTGCTTTTACACTTTTTCCATATTCAATTTCTAACCTCAAAAAAGTGGCCATGGAAATTTTTTCCTTCTCAAGTGAATTTCTGGCCAGGATCAC
>OX377618.1:158691234-159012323 GCA_947397865.1 Polietes domitor
TAACCTCAAAAAAGTGGCCATGGAAATTTGGTCCTTTTCAAGTGAATTTCTGCCATATCTGGCAAACGGGAATACCTTACGACATAGCAAGCATAACGTAAGTAGTCCCAGGAAGGAGCTATCGAACTGCTTTTCACTTTTTCAATATTCAATTTCGAACCTCAAAAAAGTGGCCATGGAAATTTGGTCCTTTTCAAGTGAATTTCTGACCAGGATCACTTGCCATATCTGGCAAACGAGAATACCTTACGACGTAGCACGTATAACGTAAGTAGTCTTAGGGAAGGAGTTATGGAACTGATTTTACGCTTTTTCCATATTCAATTTCTAACCTCCAAAAAGTGGCCATGGAAATTTGGCCCTTTTTCCATATTCAATTTCTAACCTCCAAAAAGTGGCCATGGAAATTTGGCCCTTTTCAAGTGAATTTCTGGCCAGGATCACTGGCCATATCTGGCAAAGGGGAATAACTTACGACATAGCACGCATAACGTAAGTAGTCCCATGAAGGAGCTATCGAACTGCGTTTACGCTTTTTCCATATTCAATTTCTAACCTCAAAAAAGTGGCCATGGAAATTTTTTCCTTTTCAAGTGAATTTCTGGCCAGGATCACTGGCATAACGTAAGGATCACACGCATAACGTAAGTAGTCCCAGGAAGGAGCTATCGAACTGTTTTTGCGCTTTTTCCATATTCAATTTCTAACCTCAAAAAAGTGGCCATTGAAATTTGGTCTTTTTCAAGTGAATTTCTGACAGGATCACTGGCCATATCTGGCAAACGGGAAAACCTTACGGCGTAGTACGTATAACGTAAGTAGTCCCATGAAGGAGCTATCGAACTGCGTTTACGCTTTTTCCATATTCAATTTCTAACCTCCAAAAGTGGCCATGGAAATTTGGTCCTTTTCAAGTGAATTTCTGGCCAGGATCACTGGCCATATCTGGCAAACGGGAATACCTTACGACATAGCACGCATACCGTAAGTAGTCCCAGGAAGGAGCTATCGAACTGTTTTTACACCTTTTCCATATTCAATTTCTAACCTCAAAAAAGTGGCCATGGAAATTTGGTCTTTTCATGGGAATTTCTGGCCAGGATCACTGGCCATATCTGGCAAACGGGAATACCTTACGACATAGCACGCATACCGTAAGTAGTCCCAGGAAGGAGCTATCGAACTGCTTTTACACCTTTTCCATATTCAATTCCTAACCTCCAAAAAGTGGCCATGGAAATTTGGTCCTTTTCAAGTGAATTTCTGGCCAGGATCACTGGCCATATCTGGCAAACGGGAATACCTTACGACATAGCACGCATACCGTAAGTAGTCCCAGGAAGGAGCTATCGAACTGCTTTTACATTTTTTCCATATTCAATTTCTAACCTCCAAAAAGTGGCCATGGAAATTTGGTCCTTTTCAAGTGAATTTCTGGCCAGGATCACTGGCCATATCTGGCAAACGGGAATACCTTACGACATAGCACGCATACCGTAAGTAGTCCCAGGAAGGAGCTATCGAACTGCTTTTACATTTTTTCCATATTCAATTTATAACCTCAAAAAAGTGGCCATGGAAATTTGGTCTTTTCATGGGAATTTCTGGCCAGGATCACTGGCCATATCTGGCAAACGGGAATACCTTACGACATAGCACGCATACCGTAAGTAGTCCCAGGAAGGAGCTATCGAACTGTTTTTACACCTTTTCCATATTCAATTTCTAACCTCAAAAAAGTGGCCATGGAAATTTGGTCTTTTCATGGGAATTTCTGGCCAGGATCACTGGCCATATCTGGCAAACGGGAATACCTTACGACATAGCACGCATACCGTAAGTAGTCCCAGGAAGGAGCTATCGAACTGCTTTTACACCTTTTCCATATTCAATTTCTAACCTCCAAAAAGTGGCCATGGAAATTTGGTCCTTTTCAAGTGAATTTCTGGCCAGGATCACTGGCCATATCTGGCAAACGGGAATACCTTACGACATAGCACGCATACCATAAGTAGTGCTAGGAAGGAGCTATCGAACTGCTTTTACACTTTTTCCATATTCAATTTCTAACCTCCAAAAAGTGGCCATGGAAATTTGGTCCTTTTCAAGTGAATTTCTGGCCAGGATCACTGGCCATATCTGGCAAACGGGAATACCTTACGACATAGCACGCATACCGTAAGTAGTCCCAGGAAGGAGCTATCGAACTGCTTTTACACTTTTTCCATATTCAATTTCTAACCTCAAAAAAGTGGCCATGGAAATTTGGTCTTTTCATGGGAATTTCTGGCCAGGATCACTGGCCATATCTGGCAAACGGGAATACCTTACGACATAGCACGCATACCGTAAGTAGTCCCAGGAAGGAGCTATCGAACTGCTTTTACATTTTTTCCATATTCAATTTCTAACCTCCAAAAAGTGGCCATGGAAATTTGGTCCTTTTCAAGTGAATTTCTGGCCAGGATCACTGGCCATATCTGGCAAACGGGAATACCTTACGACATAGCACGCATACCGTAAGTAGTCCCAGGAAGGAGCTATCGAACTGCTTTTACACCTTTTCCATATTCAATTTCTAACCTCCAAAAAGTGGCCATGGAAATTTGGTCCTTTTCAAGTGAATTTCTGGCCAGGATCACTGGCCATATCTGGCAAACGGGAATACCTTACGACATAGCACGCATACCGTAAGTAGTGCTAGGAAGGAGCTATCGAACTGCTTTTACACTTTTTCCATATTCAATTTCTAACCTCCAAAAAGTGGCCATGGAAATTTGGTCCTTTTCAAGTGAATTTCTGGCCAGGATCACTGGTCATATCTGGCAAACGGGAATACCTTACGACATAGCACGCATACCGTAAGTAGTCCCAGGAAGGATCTATCGAACTGCTTTTACACTTTTTCCATATTCAGTTTCTAATCTCCAAAAAGTGGCCATGGAAATTTGGTCCTTTTGAAGTGAATTTCTGGCCAGGATCACTGGCCATATCTGGCAAACGGGAATACCTTACGTCATAGCACGCATACCGTAAGTAGTCCCAGGAAGGAGCTATCGAACTGTTTTTACATTTTTTCCATATTCCATTTCTAACCTCCAAAAAGTGGCCATGGAAATTTGGTCCTTTTCAAGTGAATTTCTGGCCAGGATCACTGGCCATATCTGGCAAACGGGAATACCTTACGGCGTAGCACGTATAACGTAAGTAGTACCATGAAGGAGCTATCGAACTGCGTTTACGCTTTTTCCATATTCGAACTGCTTTTACATTTTTTCCATATTCAGTTTCTAATCTCCAAAAAGTGGCCATGGAAATTTGGTCCTTTTCAAGTGAATTTCTGGCCAGGATCACTGGCCATATCTGGCAAACGGGAATACCTTACGACATAGCACGCATACCGTAAGTAGTCCCAGGAAGGAGCTATCGAACTGCTTTTACACTTTTTCCATATTCAATTTCTAACCTCCAAAAAGTGGCCATGGAAATTTGGTCCTTTTCAAGTGAATTTCTGGCCAGGATCACTGGCCATATCTGGCAAACGGGAATACCTTACGACATAGCACGCATACCGTAAGTAGTCCCAGGAAGGATCTATCGAACTGCTTTTACACTTTTTCCATATTCAATTTCTAACCTCCAAAAAGTGGCCATGGAAATTTGGTCCTTTTCAAGTGAATTTCTGGCCAGGATCACTGGCCATATCTGGCAAACGGGAATACCTTACGACATAGCACGCATACCGTAAGTAGTCCCAGGAAGGAGCTATCGAACTGCCTTTACACTTTTTCCATATTCAATTTCCAACCTCCAAAAAGTGGCCATGGAAATTTGGTCCTTTTCAAGTGAATTTCTGGCCAGGATCACTGGCCATATCTGGCAAACGGGAATACCTTACGACATAGCACGCATACCGTAGGTAATGCTAGGAAGGAGCTATCGAACTGCTTTTACACTTTTTCCATATTCAATTTCTAACCTCAAAAAAGTGGCCATGGAAATTTTTTCCTTCTCAAGTGAATTTCTGGCCAGGATCACTGGCCATATCTGGCAAACGAGAATACCTTACGGCGTAGCACGTATAACGTAAGTAGTACCATGAAGGAGCTATCGAACTGCGTTTACGCTTTTTCCATATTCAATTTCTAACCTCAAAAAAGTGGCCATGGAAATTTGGTCCTTTTCAAGTGAATTTCTGCCATATCTGGCAAACGGGAATACCTTACGACATAGCAAGCATAACGTAAGTAGTCCCAGGAAGGAGCTATCGAACTGCTTTTCACTTTTTCAATATTCAATTTCGAACCTCAAAAAAGTGGCCATGGAAATTTGGTCCTTTTCAAGTGAATTTCTGACCAGGATCACTGGCCATATCTGGCAAACGAGAATACCTTACGACGTAGCACGTATAACGTAAGTAGTCTTAGGAAGGAGTTATGGAACTGATTTTACGCTTTTTCCATATTCAATTTCTAACCTCCAAAAAGTGGCCATGGAAATTTGGCCCTTTTCAAGTGAATTTCTGGCCAGGATCACTGGCCATATCTGGCAAACGGGAATAACTTACGACATAGCACGCATAACGTAAGTAGTCCCATGAAGGAGCTATCGAACTGCGTTTACGCTTTTTCCATATTCAATTTCTAACCTCAAAAAAGTGGCCATGGAAATTTTTTCCTTTTCAAGTGAATTTCTGGCCAGGATCACTGGCATAACGTAAGGATCACACGCATAACGTAAGTAGTCCCAGGAAGGAGCTATCGAACTGTTTTTGCGCTTTTTCCATATTCAATTTTTAACCTCAAAAAAGTGGCCATTGAATTTTGGTCCTTTTCAAGTGAATTTCTGGCCAGGATCACTGGCCATATCTGGCAAACGGGAATAACTTACGACATAGCACGCATAACGTAAGTAGTCCCATGAAGGAGCTATCGAACTGCGTTTACGCTTTTTCCATGTTCAATTTCTAACCTCAAAAAAGTGGCCATGGAAATTTGGTCCTTTTCAAGTGAATTTCTGCCATATCTGGCAAACGGGATTTCCTTACGACATAGCACGCATACCGTAAGTAGACCCAGGAAGAAGCTATCGAACTGCTTTTACACTTTTTACATATTCAATTTCTAACCTCAAAAAAGTGGCCATGGAAATTTTGTCCTTTTCAAGTGAATTTCTGCCATATCTGGCAAACGGGAATACCTTACGACATAGCATGCATACCGTAAGTAGTCCCAGGAAGGAGCTATCGAACTGTTTTTACACTTTTTCCATATTCAATTTCTAACCTAAAAAAAGCGGCCATGGAATTTTGGTCCTTTTCAAATGAATTTCTGGCCAGGATCACTGGCCATATCTGGCAAACGGGAATACTTACGACAAGTAGTCCCAGGAAGGAGCTATCGAACTGCTTTTACACTTTTTCCATATTCAATTTCTAACCTCAAAAAAGTGGCCCAGGAAATTTGGTCCTTTTCAAGTGAATTTCTGCCATATCTGGCAAATGGGAATACCTTACGACATAGCACGCATAACGTAAGTAGTCCCAGGAAGGAGCTATCGAACTGCTTTTACGCTTTTTCCATATTCAATTTCTAACCTCAAAAAAGTGGTCATGGAAATTTGGTCCTTTTCAAGTGAATTTCTGACCAGGATCACTGGCCATATCTGGCAAACGGGAATACCTTACGACGTAGCACGCATATCGTAAGTAGTCCTAGGAATGAGCTATAGAACTGCTTTTACGCTTTTTCCATATTCAATTTCTAACCTCAAAAAAGTGGCCATGGAAATTTTGTATTTCCAGGGGAATTTTAGGCCAGGATCACTGGCCATATCTTGTAAACGGGAATACCTTACGACAAAGCACGCATACCGTAAGTAGTCTTAGGAAGGAGCTATGGAACTGCTTTTACGCTTTTTCCATATTCAATTTCTAACCTCAAAAAAGTGGTCATGGAAATTTGGTCCTTTTCAAGTGAATTTCTGCCATATCTGGCAAACGGGAATACCTTACGACATAGCAAGCATAACGTAAGCAGTCCCAGGAAGGAGCTATCGAACTGCTTCTACACTTTTTCCATATTCAATTTCTAACCTCAAAAAAGTAGCCATGGAAATTTTGTCTTTTCAGGGGAATTTCTGGCCAGGATCACTTGCCATATCTGGTAAACGGGAATACCTTACGACATAGCACGCATACCATAAGTAGTCCTAGAAAGGAGCTATCGAACTGCTTTTACACTTTTTCCACATTCAATTTCTAACCTCAAAAAAGTGGCCATGGAAATTTGGTCTTTTCAGGGGAATTTCTGGCCAGGATTACTGGCCATATCTGGCAAACGGGAATACCTTACGACATAGCACGCATACCGTAAGTAGTCCCAGGAAGGAGCTATCGAACTGCTTTTACACTTTTTCCATATTCAATTTCTAACCTAAAAAAGTGGCCATGGAATTTTGGTCCTTTTCAAATGAATTTCTGGCCAGGATCACTGGCCATATCTGGCAAACGGGAATACTTACGACAAGTAGTCCCAGGAAGGAGCTATCGAACTGCTTTTACACTTTTTCCATATTCAATTTCTAACCTCAAAAAAGTGGCCCTGGAAATTTGGTCCTTTTCAAGTGAATTTCTGCCATATCTGGCAAATGGGAATACCTTACGACATAGCACGCATAACGTAAGTAGTCCCAGGAAGGAGCTATCGAACTGCTTTTACGCTTTTTCCATATTCAATTTCTAACCTCAAAAAATGGCCATGGAAATTTGGTCCTTTTCAAGTGAATTTCTGACCAGGATCACTGGCCATATCTGGCAAACGAGAATACCTTACGACGTAGCACGTATAACGTAAGTAGTCTTAGGAAGGAGCTATGGAACTGCTTTTACGCTTTTTCCATATTCAATTTCTAACCTCAAAAAAGTGGTCATGGAAATTTGGTCCTTTTCAAGTGAATTTCTGCCATATCTGGCAAACGGGAATACCTTACGACGTAGCATGCATAACGTAAGTAGTCCTAGGAAGGAGCTATCGAACTGCTTTTACGCTTTTTCCATATTCAATTTCTAACCTCAAAAAAGTGGCCATGGAAATTTGGTCATTTTCAAGTGAATTTCTGGCCAGGATCACTGGCCATATCTGGCAAACGGGAATACCTTACGACATAGCACGCATACCGTAAGTAGTCCCAGGAAGGAGCTATCGAACTGCTTTTACACTTTTTCCATATTCAATTTCTAACCTCAAAAAAGTGGCCATGGAAATTTGGTCTTTTCAGGGGAATTTCTGGCCAGGATCACTGGCCATATCTGGCAAACGGGAATACCTTACGACATAGCACGCATACCGTAAGTAGTCCCAGGAAGGAGCTATCGAACTGCTTTTACATTTTTTCCATATTCAATTTATAACCTCAAAAAAGTGGCCATGGAAATTTGGTCTTTTCATGGGAATTTCTGGCCAGGATCACTGGCCATATCTGGCAAACGGGAATACCTTACGACATAGCACGCATACCGTAAGTAGTCCCAGGAAGGAGCTATCGAACTGCTTTTACACTTTTTCCATATTGAATTTCTAACCTCAAAAAAGTGGCCATGGAAATTTGGTCTTTTCAGGGGAATTTCTGGCCAGGATCACTGGCCATATCTGGCAAACGGGAATACCTTACGACATAGCACGCATACCTTATGTAGTCCCAGGAAGGAGCTATCGAACTGCTTTTACACTTTTTCCATATTCAATTTCTAACCTCAAAAAAGTGGCCATGGAAATTTGGTCCTTTTCAAGTGAATTTCTGGCCAGGATCACTGGCCATATCTGGCAAACGGGAATACCTTACGACATAGCACGCATACCGTAAGTAGTTACAGGAAGTGGCTATCGAACTGTGCTTACGCTTTTTCAATATTCAACATATAACCTCTCGAAAGTGACCATGGAAATTTGGACTTTTTTAGGCTAATTTCTGGCCAGGATCACTGGCCATATCTGGAAAACGGTCATACCTTACGACATAGCACGCATACCGTAAGAAGGCCCAGGAAGGGACTATCGAACTGCATTTCCACTTTTTCCATATTCAATTTCTAACCTCAAAAAAGTGGCCATGGAAATTTGGTCTTTTCAGGGGAATTTCTGGCCAGGATCACTGGCCATATCTGGCAAACGGGAGTACCTTACGGCATAGCACGCATACAGTAGGTAGTGCTAGGAAGGAGCTATCGAACTGCTATTACACTTTTTCCATATTCAATTTCTAACCTCAAAAAAGTGGCCATGGAAATTTGGTCCTTTTCAAGTGAATTTCTGGCCAGGATCACTGGCCATATCTGGCAAACGGGAATACCTTACGACATAGCACGCATACCGTAAGTAGTCCCAGGAAGGAGCTATCGAACTGCTTTTACACTTTTTCCATATTCAATTTCTAACCTCAAAAAAGTGGCCATGGAAATTTGGTCTTTTCAGGGGAATTTCTGGCCAGGATTACTGGCCATATCTGGCAAACGGGAATACTTACGACAAGTAGTCCCAGGAAGGAGCTATCGAACTGCTTTTACACTTTTTCCATATTCAATTTCTAACCTCAAAAAAGTGGCCCAGGAGATTTGGTCCTTTTCAAGTGAATTTCTGCCATATCTGGCAAATGGGAATACCTTACGACATAGCACGCATACCTTATGTAGTCCCAGGAAGGAGCTATCGAACTGCTTTTACGCTTTTTCCATATTCAATTTCTAACCTCAAAAAAGTGGCCATGGAAATTTGGTCCTTTTCAAGTAAATTTCTGACCAGGATCACTGGCCATATCTGGCAAACGAGAATACCTTACGACGTAGCACGTATAACGTAAGTAGTCTTAGGAAGGAGCTATGGAACTGCTTTTACGCTTTTTCCATATTCAATTTCTAACCTAAAAAAAGTGGTCATGGAAATTTGGTCCTTTTCAAGTGAATTTCTGCCATATCTGGCAAACGGGAATACCTTACGACGTAGCACGCATAACGTAAGTAGTCCTAGGAAGGAGCTATCGAACTGCTTTTACGCTTTTTCCATATTCAATTTCTAACCTCAAAAAAGTGGCCATGGAAATTTTGTATTTTCAGGGGAATTTCAGGCCATGATCACTGGCCATATCTTGTAAACGGGAATACCTTACGACAAAGCTCGCATACCGTAAGTAGTCTTAGGAAGGAGCTATGGAACTGCTTTTACGCTTTTTCCATATTCAATTTCTAACCTCAAAAAAGTGGTCATGGAAATTTGGTCCTTTTCAAGTGAATTTCTGACCAGGATCACTGGCCATATCTGGCAAACGAGAATACCTTACGACGTAGCACGTATAACGTAAGTAGTCTTAGGAAGGAGCTATGGAACTGCTTTTACGCTTTTTCCATATTCAATTTCTAACCTCAAAAAAGTGGCCATGGAAATTTGGTCTTTTCAGGGGAATTTCTGGCCAGGATCACTGGCCATATCTGGCAAACGGAAATACCTTACGACATAGCACGCATACCGTAAGTAGTCCCAGGAAGGAGCTATCGAACTGCTTTTACACTTTTTCCATATTCAATTTCTAACCTCGAAAAAGTGGCCATGGAAATTTGGTCTTTTCAGGGGAATTTCTGGCCAGGATCACTGGCCATATCTGGCAAACGGGAATACCTTACGACATAGCACGCATACCGTAAGTAGTTCCAGGAAGTGGCTATCGAACTGTGCTTACACTTTTTCAATATTCAACATATAACCTCTCGAAAGTGACCATGGAAATTTGGACTTTTTTAGGCTAATTTCTGGCCAGGATCACTGGCCATATCTGGAAAACGGTCATACCTTACGACATAGCACGCATACCGTAAGAAGACCCAGGAAGGGACTATCGAACTGCATTTCCACTTTTTCCATATTCAATTTCTAACCTCAAAAAAGTGGCCATGGAAATTTGGTCTTTTCAGGGGAATTTCTGGCCAGGATCACTGGCCATATCTGGCAAACGGGAGTACCTTACGGCATAGCACGCACACAGTAGGTAGTGCTAGGAAGGAGCTATCGAACTGCTTTTACACTTTTTCCATATTCAATTTCTAACCTCAAAAAAGTGGCCATGGAAATTTGGTCTTTTCAGGGGAATTTCTGGCCAGGATCACTGGCCATATCTGGCAAACGGAAATACCTTACGACATAGCACGCATACCGTAAGTAGTCCCAGGAAGGAGCTATCGAACTGCTTTTACACTTTTTCCATATTCAATTTCTAACCTCAAAAAAGTGGCCATGGAAATTTGGTCTTTTCAGGGGAATTTCTGGCCAGGATCACTGGCCATATCTGGCAAACGGGAATACCTTACGACATAGCACGCATACCTTATGTAGTCCCAGGAAGGAGCTATCGAACTGCTTTTACACTTTTTCCATATTCAATTTCTAACCTCAAAAAAGAGGCCATGGAAATTTGGTCTTTTCAGGGGAATTTCTGGCCAGGATCACTGGCCATATCTGGCAAACGGGAATACCTTACGACATAGCACGCATACCGTAAGTAGTACCAGGAAGGAGCTATCGAACTGCTTTTACACTTTTTCCATATTCAATTTCTAACCTCAAAAAAGTGGCCATGGAAATTTGATCCTTTTCAAGTGAATTTCTGGACAGGATCACTGGCCATATCTGGCAAACGGGAATACCTTACGACATAGCACGCATACCGTAAGTAGTTCCAAGAAGTGGCTATCGAACTGTGCTTACACTTTTTCAATATTCAACATATAACCTCTCGAAAGTGACCATGGAAATTTTGACTTTTTTAGGCTAATTTCTGGCCAGGATCACTGGCCATATCTGGAAAACGGTCATACCTTACGACATAGCACGCATACCGTAAGAAGACCCAGGAAGGGACTATCGAACTGCATTTCCACTTTTTCCATATTCAATTTCTAACCTCAAAAAAGTGGCCATGGAAATTTGGTCTTTTCAGGGGAATTTCTGGCCAGGATCACTGGCCATATCTGGCAAACGGGAATACCTTACGACATAGCACGCATACCTTATGTAGTCCCAGGAAGGAGCTATCGAACTGCTTTTACACTTTTTCCATATTCAATTTCTAACCTCAAAAAAGTGGCCATGGAAATTTGGTCTTTTCAGGGGAATTTCTGGCCAGGATCACTGGCCATATCTGGCAAACGGGAATACCTTACGACATAGCACGCATACCGTAAGTAGTCCCAGGAAGGAGCTATCGAACTGCTTTTACACTTTTTCCATATTCAATTTCTAACCTCAAAAAAGTGGCCATGGAAATTTGGTCCTTTTCAAGTGAATTTCTGGCCAGGATCACTGGCCATATCTGGCAAACGGGAGTACCTTACGACATAGCACGCATACCTTATGTAGTCCCAGAAAGGAGCTATCGAACTGCTTTTACACTTTTTCCATACTCAATTTATAACCTCAAAAAAGTGACCATGGAAATTTGGTCCTTTTCAAGTGAATTTCTGGCCAGGATCACTGGCCATATCTGGCAAACGGGAATACCTTACGACATAGCACGCATACCGTAAGTAGTCCCAGGAAGGAGCTATCGAACTGCTTTTACACTTTTTCCATATTCAATTTCTAACCTCAAAAAAGTGGCCATGGAAATTTGGTCTTTTCAGGGGAATTTCTGGCCAGGATCACTGGCCATATCTGGCAAACGGGAATACCTTACAACATAGCACGCATACCTTATGTAGTCCCAGGAAGGAGCTATCGAACTGCTTTTACACTTTTTCCATATTCAATTTCTAACCTCAAAAAAGTGGCCATGGAAATTTGGTCTTTTCAGGGGAATTTCTGGCCAGGATCACTGGCCATATCTGGCAAACGGGAATACCTTACGACATAGCACGCATACCGTAAGTAGTCCCAGGAAGGAGCTATCGAACTGCTTTTACACTTTTTCCATATTCAATTTCTAACCTCAAAAAAGTGGCCATGGAAATTTGGTCCTTTTCAAGTGAATTTCTGGCCAGGATCACTGGCCATACGGCAAACGGGAATACCTTACGACATAGCACGCATACCGTAAGTAGTTCCAGGAAGTGGCTATCGAACTGTGCTTACACTTTTTCAATATTCAACATATAACCTCTCGAAAGTGACCATGGAAATTTGGACTTTTTTAGGCTAATTTCTGGCCAGGATCACTGGGCATATCTGGAAAACGGTGATACCTTACGACATAGCACGCATACCGTAAGAAGACCCAGGAAGGGACTATCGAACTGCATTTCCACTTTTTCCATATTCAATTTCTAACCTCAAAAAAGTGGCCATGGAATTTTGGTCTTTTCAGGGGAATTTCTGGCCAGGATCACTGGCCATATCTGGCAAACGGGAGTACCTTACGGCATAGCACGCATACAGTAGGTAGTGCTAGGAAGGAGCTATCGAACTGCTTTTACACTTTTTCCATATTCAATTTCTAACCTCAAAAAAGTGGCCATGGATATTTGGTCCTTTTCAAGTGAATTTCTGGCCAGGATCACTGGCCATATCTGGCAAACGGAAATACCTTACGACGTAGCACGCATACCGTAAGTAGTCCCAGGAAGGAGCTATCGAACTGCTTTTACACTTTTTCCATATTCAATTTCTAACCTCAAAAAAGTGGCCATGGAAATTTGGTCCTTTTCAAGTGAATTTCTGGCCAGGATCACTGGCCATATCTGGCAAACGGGAATACCTTACGACATAGCACGCATACCGTAAGTATTCCCAGGAAGGAGCTATCGAACTGCTTTTACACTTTTTCCATATTCAATTTCTAAGCTCAAAAAAGTGGCCATGGAAATTTGGTCTTTTCAGGGGAATTTCTGGCCAGGATCACTGGCCATATCTGGCAAACGGGAATACCTTACGACATAGCACGTATACCTTATGTAGTCCCAGGAAGGAGCTATCGAACTGCTTTTACACTTTTTCCATACTCAATTTCTAACCTCAAAAAAGTGGCCATGGAAATTTGGTCCTTTTCAAGTGAATTTCTGGCCAGGATCACTGGCCATATCTGGCAAACGGGAATACCTTTCGACATAGCACGCATACCGTAAGTAGTTCCAGGAAGTGGCTATCGAACTGTGCTTACACTTTTTCAATATTCAACATATAACCTCTCGAAAGTGACCATGGAAATTTGGACTTTTTTAGGCTAATTTCTGGCCAGGATCACTGGCCATATCTGGAAAACGGTCATACCTTACGACATAGCACGCATACCGTAAAAAGACCCAGGAAGGGACTATCGACCTGCATTTCCACTTTTTCCATATTCAATTTCTAACCTCAAAAAAGTGGCCATGGAAATTTGGTCTTTTCAGGGGAATTTCTGGCCAGGATCACTGGCCATATCTGGCAAACGGGAGTACCTTACGGCATAGCACGCATACCGTAGGTAGTGCTAGGAAGGAGCTATCGAACTGCTTTTACACTTTTTCCATATTCAATTTCTAACCTCAAAAAAGTGGCCATGGAAATTTGGTCCTTTTCAAATGAATTTCTGGCCAGGATCACTGGCCATATCTGGCAAACGGGAATACCTTACGACATAGCACGCATACCGTAAGTAGTCCCAGGAAGGAGCTATCGAACTGCTTTTACACTTTTTCCATATTCAATTTCTAACCTCAAAAAAGTGGCCATGGAAATTTGGTCTTTTCAGGGGAATTTCTGGCCAGGATCACTGGCCATATCTGGCAAACGGGAATACCTTACGACATAGCACGCATACCTTATGTAGTCCCAGGAAGGAGCTATCGAACTGCTTTTACACTTTTTCCATATTCAATTTCTAACCTCAAAAAAGTGGCCATGGAAATTTGGTCCTTTTCAAGTGAATTTCTGGCCAGGATCACTGGCCATATCTGGCAAACGGGAATACCTTACGACATAGCACGCATACCGTAAGTAGTCCCAGGAAGGAGCTATCGAACTGCTTTTACACTTTTTCCATATTCAATTTCTAACCTCAAAAAAGTGGCCATGGAAATTTGGTCTTTTCAGGGGAATTTCTGGCCAGGATCACTGGCCATATCTGACAAACGGGAATACCTTACGACATAGCACGCAGACCTTATGTAGTCCCAGGAAGGAGCTATCGAACTGCTTTTACACTTTTTCCATACTCAATTTCTAACCTCAAAAAAGTGGCCATGGAAATTTGGTCCTTTTCAAGTGAATTTCTGGCCAGGATCACTGGCCATATCTGGCAAACGGGAATACCTTACGACATAGCACGCATACCGTAAGTAGTGCTAGGAAGGAGCTATCGAACTGCTTTTACACTTTTTCCATATGCAATTTCTAACCTCAAAAAAGTGGCCATGGAAATTTGGTCCTTTTCAAGTGAATTTCTGACCAGGATCACTGGCCATATCTGGCAAACGAGAATACCTTACGACGTAGCACGTATAACGTAAGTAGTCCCAGGAAGGAGCTATCGAACTGCTTTTACACTTTTTCCATATTCAATTTCTAACCTCCAAAAAGTGGCCATGGAAATTTGGTCTTTTCAGGGGAATTTCTGGCCAGGATCACTGGCCATATCTGGCAAACGGGAATACCTTACGACATAGCACGCATACCGTAAGTAGTCCCATGAAGGAGCTATCGAACTGCTTTTACACTTTTTCCATATTCAGTTTCTAACCTCAAAAAAATGGCCATGGAAATTTGGTCCTTTTCAAGTGAATTTCAGGCCAGGATCACTGGCCATATCTGGCAAACGGGAATACCTTACGACATAGCACGCATACCGTAAGTAGTCCCAGGAAGGAGCTATCGAACTGCTTTTACACTTTTTCCATATTCAATTTCTAACCTCAAAAAAGTGGCCATGGAAATTTGGTCTTTTCAGCGGAATTTCTGGCCAGGATCACTGGCCATATCTGGCAAACGGGAATACCTTACGACATAGCACGCATACCTTATGTAGTCCCAGGAAGGAGCTATCGAACTGCTTTTACACTTTTTCCATATTCAATTTCTAACCTCAAAAAAGTGGCCATGGAAATTTGGTCCTTTTCAAGTGAATTTCTGGCCAGGATCACTGGCCATATCTGGCAAACGGGAATACCTTACGACATAGCACGCATACCGTAAGTAGTCCCAGGAAGGAGCTATCGAACTGCTTTTACACTTTTTCCATATTCAATTTCTAACCTCAAAAAAGTGGCCATGGAAATTTGGTCTTTTCAGGGGAATTTCTGGCCAGGATCACTGGCCATATCTGGCAAACGGGAATACCTTACAACATAGCACGCATACCTTATGTAGTCCCAGGAAGGAGCTATCGAACTGCTTTTACACTTTTTCCATATTCAATTTCTAACCTCAAAAAAGTGGCCATGGAAATTTGGTCTTTTCAGGGGAATTTCTGGCCAGGATCACTGGCCATATCTGGCAAACGGGAATACCTTACGACATAGCACGCATACCTTATGTAGTCCCAGGAAGGAGCTATCGAACTGCTTTTACACTTTTTCCATACTCAATTTCTAACCTCAAAAAAGTGGCCATGGAAATTTGGTCCTTTTCAAGTGAATTTCTGGCCAGGATCACTGGCCATATCTGGCAAACGGGAATACCTTACGACATAGCACGCATACCGTAAGTAGTCCCAGGAAGGAGCTATCGAACTGCTTTTACACTTTTTCCATATGCAATTTCTAACCTCAAAAAAGTGGCCATGGAAATTTGGTCCTTTTCAAGTGAATTTCTGACCAGGATCACTGGCCATATCTGGCAAACGAGAATACCTTACGACGTAGCACGTATAACGTAAGTAGTCCCAGGAAGGAGCTATCGAACTGCTTTTACACTTTTTCCATATTCAATTTCTAACCTCAAAAAAGTGGCCATGGAAATTTGGTCTTTTCAGGGGAATTTCTGGCCAGGATCACTGGCCATATCTGGCAAACGGGAACACCTTACGACATAGCACGCATACCGTAAGTAGTCCCATGAAGGAGCTATCGAACTGCTTTTACACTTTTTCCATATTCAATTTCTAACCTCAAAAAAATGGCCATGGAAATTTGGTCCTTTTCAAGTGAATTTCAGGCCAGGATCACTGGCCATATCTGGCAAACGGGAATACCTTACGACATAGCACGCATACCGTAAGTAGTCCATGAAGGAGCTATCGAACTGCTTTTACACTTTTTCCATATTCAATTTCTAACCTCAAAAAAATGGCCATGGAAATTTGGTCCTTTTCAAGTGAATTTCAGGCCAGGATCACTGGCCATATCTTGCAAACGGGAATACCTTACGACATAGCACGCATACCGTAAGTAGTCCCAGGAAGGAGCTATCGAACTGCTTTTACACTTTTTCCATATTCAATTTCTAACCTCAAAAAAGTGGCCATGGAAATTTGGTCTTTTCAGGGGAATTTCTGGCCAGGATCACTGGCCATATCTGGCAAACGGGAATACCTTACGACATAGCACGCATACCGTAAGTAGTTCCATGAAGGAGCTATCGAACTGCTTTTAAACTTTTTCCATATTCAATTTCTAACCTCAAAAAAGTGGCCATGGAAATTTGGTCTTTTCAGGGGAATTTCTGGCCAGGATCACTGCCCATATCTGGCAAACGGGAATACCTTACGACATAGCACGCATACCGTAAGTAGTCCCAGAAAGGAGCTATCGAACTGCTTTTACACTTTTTCCATATTCAATTTCTAACCTCCAAAAAGTGGCCATGGAAATTTGGTCCTTTTCAAGTGAATTTCTGGCCAGGATCACTGGCCATATCTGGCAAACGGGAATACCTTACGACATAGCACGCATACCGTAAGTAGTCTCAGGAAGGAGCTATCGAACTGCTTTTACACTTTTTCCATATTCAATTTCTAACCTCCAAAAAGTGGCCATGGAAATTTGGTCCTTTTCAAGTGAATTTCAGGCCAGGATCACTGGCCATATCTGGCAAACGGGAATACCTTACGACATAGCACGCATACCGTAAGTAGTCCCAGGAAGGACCTATCGAACTGCTTTTACACTTTTTCCATATTCAATTTCTAACCTCAAAAAAATGGCCATGGAAATTTGGTCCTTTTCAAGTGAATTTCAGGCCAGGATCACTGGCCATATCTGGCAAACGGGAATACCTTACGACATAGCACGCATACCGTAAGTAGTCCATGAAGGAGCTATCGAACTGCTTTTACACTTTTTCCATATTCAATTTCTAACCTCAAAAAAATGGCCATGGAAATTTGGTCCTTTTCAAGTGAATTTCAGGCCAGGATCACTGGCCATATCTTGCAAACGGGAATACCTTACGACATAGCACGCATACCGTAAGTAGTCCCAGGAAGGAGCTATCGAACTGCTTTTACACTTTTTCCATATTCAATTTCTAACCTCAAAAAAGTGGCCATGGAAATTTGGTCTTTTCAGGGGAATTTCTGGCCAGGATCACTGGCCATATCTGGCAAACGGGAGTACCTTACGACATAGCACGCATACCGTAGGTAGTGCTAGGAAGGAGCTATCGAACTGCTTTTACACTTTTTCCATATTCAATTTCTAACCTCAAAATAGTGGCCATGGAATTTTGGTCCTTTTCAAGTGAATTTCTGCCCAGGATCACTGGCCATATCTGGCAAACGGGAATACCTTACGACATAGCACGCATACCGTAAGTAGTCCCAGAAAGGAGCTATCGAACTGCTTTTACACTTTTTCCATATTCAATTTCTAACCTCCAAAAAGTGGCCATGGAAATTTGGTCCTTTTCAAGTGAATTTCTGGCCAGGATCACTGGCCATATCTGGCAAACGGGAATACCTTACGACATAGCACGCATACCGTAAGTAGTCTCAGGAAGGAGCTATCGAACTGCTTTTACACTTTTTCCATATTCAATTTCTAACCTCCAAAAAGTGGCCATGGAAATTTGGTCCTTTTCAAGTGAATTTCAGGCCAGGATCACTGGCCATATCTGGCAAACGGGAATACCTTACGACATAGCACGCATACCGTAAGTAGTCCCAGGAAGGACCTATCGAACTGCTTTTACACTTTTTCCATGCTTTATATAAGGTTACTTTCTATATATGTTTGTGTGCCACAAAATTTGAAATCAATTTTTGAAAGCTTTTTTCTCAACCAATTTTGCTCAAATTTTGCACACTTAATCATTTTCGATGACAATACAAGGAAATGGAAAAATTTGACCAATTGGACAAAGGGGCGTGGCACCTCCCATACAAAGTTAAAACCTATTATTGAATATTGTCAGTTCTATGACACCTAGAGTGCTGAAATTTTGTGTAAGTGCATCTAGCATCAATGTGCATAGCTGTGCCAAAAATGGGCGGTATTGGAAAAGTGGGCGTGGAACCTCCCATACGAAGTTAAAACCTATTATTGAATATTGTCAGTTCTATGACACCTAGAATGCTGAAATTTTGTGTAAGTGCATCTAGCATCAATTCTCATAGTTGTGCCAAAAATGGGCGGTATTGGAAAAGTGGGCGTGGCATCTCCCATACGAAGTTAAAACCTATTATTGAATATTGTCAGTTCTATGACACCTAGAGTGCTGAAATTTTGTGTAAGTGCATATACCATCAATGTGCATAGTTGTGCCAAAAAGGGGCGGTATTGGAAAAGTGGGCGTGGCACCTCCCATACGAAGTTAAAACCTATTATCGAATATTGTCAGTTCTATGACACCTATAGTGCTGTAATTTTGTGTAAGTGTGTATTTTGTGTAGTTGTGCCAAAAATGGGCGGTATTGGAAAAGTGGGCGTGGAACCTCCCATACGAAGTTAAAACCTATTATTGAATATTGTCAGTTCTATGGCACCTAGAGTGCTGAAATTTTGTGTAAGTGCATCTAGCATCAATGTGCATAGCTGTGCCAAAAATGGGCGGTATTGGAAAAGTGGGCGTGGAACCTCCCATACGAAGTTAAAACCTATTATTGAATATTGTCAATTCTATGACACCTAGAATGCTGAAATTTTGTGTAAGTGCATCTAGCATCAATTCTCATAGTTGTGCCAAAAATGGGCGGTATTGGAAAAGTGGGCGTGGCATCTCCCATACGAAGTTAAAACCTATTATTGAATATTGTCAGTTCTATGACACCTAGAGTGCTGAAATTTTGTGTAAGTGCATATACCATCAATGTGCATAGTTGTGCCAAAAAGGGGCGGTATTGGAAAAGTGGGCGTGGCACCTCCCATACGAAGTTAAAACCTATTATCGAATATTGTCAGTTCTATGACACCTAGAGTGCTGTAATTTTGTGTAAGTGTGTATTTTGTGTAGTTGTGCCAAAAATGGGCGGTATTGGAAAAGTGGGCGTGGAACCTCCCATACGAAGTTAAAACCTATTATTGAATATTGTCAGTTCTATGGCACCTAGAGTGCTGAAATTTTGTGTAAGTGCATCTAGCATCAATTCGCATAGTTGTGCCAAAAATGGGCGGTATTGGAAAAGTGGGCGTGGCATCTCCCATACGAAGTTAAAACCTATTATTGAATATTGTCAGTTCTATGACACCTAGAGTGCTGAAATTTTGTGTAAGTGCATCTAGCATCAATTCGCATAGTTGTGCCAAAAAGGGGCGGTATTGGAAAAGTGGGCGTGGCACCTCCCATACGAAGTTAAAACCTATTATCGAATATTGTCAGTTCTATGACACCTAGAGTGCTGTAATTTTGTGTAAGTGCATCTAGCATCAATGTGCATAGTTGTGCCAAAAATGGGCGGTATTGGAAAAGTGGGCGTGGAACCTCCCATACGAAGTTAAAACCTATTATTGAATATTGTCAGTTCTATGACACCGAGAGTGCTGAAATTTTGTGTAAGTGCATCTAGCATCAATTCGCATAGTTGTGCCAAAAATGGGCGGTATTGGAAAAGTGGGCGTGGCACCTCCCATACGAAGTTAAAACCTATTATTGAATATAGTCAGTTCTATGACACCTAGGGTGCTGTAATTTTGTGTAAGTGCATCTAGCATCAATGTGCATAGTTGTGCCAAAAATGGTCGGTATTGGAAAAGTGGGCGTGGCACCTCCCATACGAAGTTAAAACCTATTATTGAATATTGTCAGTTCTATGACACCTAGAGTGCTGAAATTTTGTGTAAGTGCATCTACCATCAATGTGCGTAGTTCTGCCAAAAATGGGCGGTATTGGAATAGTGGGCGTACCACCTCCCATACGAAGTTAAAACATATTATCGAATAGTGTCAGTTCTATGACACGTATAGTGCTCAAATTTTGTGTAAGTGCATCTAGCATCAATGTGCGTAGTTGCGCCTAAAATGGGCGGTAATGCAAAACTGGGCGTGGCACCTCCCATATGAAGTTAAAACCAAAATTACACCTACTGTAATTTTGTTTAAGTGCATCTAGCATTAATGTGCGTAGTTGTGACAAAAATGGGCGGTAATGGAAATGTGGGCGTGGCACCTCCCATACGAAGTTAAAACCCATTTTCGAATATATGCCGTTCTATGGCAGATAAAAAACTGAAATTTTGTGTAAGAGCATCTACCATCAATGTGCGTAGTTCTGCCAAAAATGGGCGGTATTGGAATACGAAGTTAAAACATATTATCGAATAGTGTCAGTTCAATGACACGTATAGTGCTCAAATTTTGTGTAAGTGCATCTAGCATCAATGTGCGTAGTTGCGCCTAAAATGGGCGGTAATGCAAAAGTGGGCGTGGCACCTCCCATATGAAGATAAAACCAAAATTACACCTACTGTAATTTTGTGTAAGTGCATCTAGCATAAACCTGCGTAGTTGTGCCAGAAATGGACGGTATTGGGAAAGTGGGCGTGGTACCTCACATACGAAGTTAAAACATATAATCGAATATGGTCAGTAGGTGTCATAGACCTAGAGTGCTGAAATTTTGTGTGAGTTGATCCAGTGTAAATAGTTGTGCAAAGATGGGCGGAAAGTGGACGTGACACTTCCCATCTGAAATTAAACCCGGTTTTAGAGTATTTCGACACCGAGATGGGCGGAAAGTGGCCGTGACCCTTCCCATACGAAATTAAAACCAGTTTTTTAAGTATATTCTACAACGATCTTCCTATATTGTTGTGTGTGTTTATTTAGTTGTAACCTGCTTAGACAATATGCAAATGGGCGGGATTTGAAAGGCGCATTTTTGATTCGAACTTTGTAAAATTACACGTTTTCTGTGGATTTTCAGTAAAGAAAGGTTATAAAAAAAATATTCATTCGCCAACAGCCAACTTAAGTCAAGAAAACGGAAATTATATTAATTTATTTAGTTGTAACCTGCTTAGACAATATGCAAATGGGCGGGATTTGAAAGGCGCATTTTTGATTCAAATTTTGTAAAATTACACGTTTTCTGTGGATTTTCTTAGCACAACAGTAAAGAAAGGTTATAAAAAAAATATTCATTCGCCAACAGCCAACTTAAGTCAAGAAAACGGAAATTATATTAATTTTTTCCATGCTTTATATAAGGTTACTTTCTATATATGTTTGTGTGCCACAAAATTTGAAATCAATTTTTGAAAGCTTTTTTCTCAACCAATTTTGCTCAAATTTTGCACACTTAATCATTTTCGATGACAATACAAGGAAATGGAAAAATTTGACCAATTGGACAAAGGGGCGTGGTACCTCCCATACAAACCACAAATTAAAAATCTATTATTTCTGCTCCTGATAACGGTATTTAAACAAAATTTGGTACGTCGGTTTGGTGTGCATTTTTTAAGTGCTGCTGCAAATATGGGCGGGATTGTACAAAGGGGCGTGGTACCTCCCATACAAACCACAAATTAAAAATCTATTATTTCTGCTCCTGATAACGGTATTTAAACAAAATTTGGTACGTCGGTTTGGTGTGTATGTTGTAAGTGCTGCTGCAAATATGGGCGGGATTGTACAAAGGGGCGTGGTACCTCCCATCATAATAGAATTCTGCTTGCATAAAGCATGGATTTGAAAAAAGATTTTTTTTTTGATTTACTAGTTCCATATTCAATTTCTAACCTCAAAAAAGTGGCCATGGAAATTTGGTCCTTTTCAAGTGAATTTCAGGCCAGGATCACTGGCCATATCTGGCAAACGGGAATACCTTACGACATAGCACGCATACCGTAAGTAGTCCCATGAAGGAGCTATCGAACTGCTTTTACACTTTTTCCATATTCAATTTCTAACCTCAAAAAAGTGGCCATGGAAATTTGGTCTTTTCAGGGGAATTTCTGGCCAGGATCACTGGCCATATCTGGCAAACGGGAATATCTTACGACATAGCACGCATACCGTAAGTAGTCCCAGGAAGGATCTATCGAACTGCTTTTACACTTTTTCCATATTCAATTTCTAACCTCCAAAAAGTGGCCATGGAAATTTGGTCCTTTTCAAGTGAATTTCTGGCCAGGATCACTGGCCATATCTGGCAAACGGGAATACCTTACGACATAGCACGCATACCGTAAGTAGTCCCAGGAAGGAGCTATCGAACTGCCTTTACACTTTTTCCATATTCAATTTCTAACCTCCAATAAGTGGCCATGGAAATGTTGTCGTTTTCAAGTGAATTTCTGGTCAGGATCACTGGCCATATCTGGCAAACGGGAATACCTTACGACATAGCACGCATACCGTAAGTAGTCCCAGGAAGGAGCTATCGAACTGCTTTTACACTTTTTCCATATTCAATTTCTAACCTCCAAAAAGTGGCCATGGAAATTTGGTCCTTTTCAAGTGAATTTCTGGCCAGGATCACTGGCCATATCTGGAAAACGGGAATACCTTACGACAAAGCACGCATACCGTAAGTAGTCCCAGGAAGGAGCTATCGAACTGCTTTTACACTTTTTCCATATTCAATTTCTAACCTCCAAAAAGTGGTCATGGAAATTTGGTCCTTTTCAAGTGAATTTCTGGCCAGGATCACTGGCCATATCTGGCAAACGGGTATACCTTACGGCATAGCACGCATACCGTATGTAGTCCCAGGAAGGAGCTATCGAACTGCTTTTACACTTTTTCCATATTCAATTTCTAACCTCAAAAAAGTGGCCATGGAAATTTGGTCTTTTCGGGGGAATTTCTGGCCAGGATCACTGGCCATATCTGGCAAACGGGAATACCTTACGACATAGCACGCATACCGTATGTAGTCCCAGGAAGGAGCTATCGAACTGCTTTTACACTTTTTCCATATTCAATTTCTAACCTCAAAAAAGTGGCCATGGAAATTTGGTCCTTTTCAAGTGAATTTCTGGCCAGGATCACTGGCCATATCTGGCAAACGGGAATACCTTACGACATAGCACTCATACCGTAAGTAGTCCCAGGAAGTGGCTATCGAACTGCTTTTACACTTTTTTCCATATTCAATTTCTAACCTCAAAAAAGTGGCCATGGAAATTTGGTCTTTTCAGGGGAATTTCTGGCCAGGTTCACTGGCCATATCTGGCAAACGGTAATACCTTACGACATAGCAGGCATACCGTAAATAGTCCCATGAAGGAGCTATCGAACTGCTTTTACACTTTTTCCATATTCAATTTCTAACCTAAAGTGGCCAATGAAATTTGGTCTTTTCAGGGGAATTTCTGGCCAGGATCACTGGCCATATCTGCCAAACGGGAATACCTTTCGACATAGCACGCATACCGTAAGTAGTCCCATGAAGGAGCTATCGAACTGCTTTTACACTTTTTCCATATTCAATTTCTAACCTAAAAAAAGTGGCCATGGGAATTTGGTCTTTTCAGGGGAATTTCTGGCCAGGATCACTGGCCATATCTGGCAAACGGGAATACCTTACGACATAGCACGCATACCGTAAGCAGTCCCAGGAAGGAGCTATCGAACTGCTTTTACACTTTTTCCTTATTCAATTTCTAACCTCAAAAAAGTGGCCATGGAAATTTGGTCTTTTCAGGGGAACTTCTGGCCAGGATCACTGGCCATATCTGGCAAACGGGAATACCTTACGACATAGCACGCATACCGTAAGTAGTCCTAAGAAGGAGCTATCGAACTGTTTTTACACTTTTTCCATATTCAATTTCTAACCTCAAAAAATAGGCCATGGAAATTTGGTCCTTTTCAAGTGAATTTCTGGCCAGGATCACTGGCCATATCTGGCAAACGGGAATGCCTTACGACATAGCACGCATACCGTAAGTAGTCCCAGGAAGGAGCTATCGAACTGCTTTTACACTTTTTCCATATTTAATTTCTAACCTCAAAAAAGTGGCCATGGAAATTTGGTATTTTCAGGGGAATTTCTGGCCAGGATCACTGGCCATATCTGGCAAACGGGAATACCTTACGACATAGCACGCATACCGTAAGTAGTCCTAAGAAGGAGCTATCGAACTGCTTTTACACTTTTTCCATATTCAATTTCTAACCTAAGAAATTGGCCATGGAAATTTGGATTTTTTACGGGAATTTCTGGCCAGGAGCAGTGGTCATATCTGGAATGCTGGAACATTTGCCAAATTATTTTGTTTCTTGTTTATCGATATTGTTTATATCATATTAATTAAATAAATAAGAAGAAATTCTTTAAAAAGACATTAAAGGGGGCTCGAACCCATGTCAAATAAGTAAAAAGCAAAAAGCAGCGGCAAGTCAACCAACCACTCAGACAGCAACACCACCATCGCTGTTGAAAGCGGTTGTTCTGGAAGTTGCGAAATACTTTACTATGAGATGCGATAACAAAAAATATTTTTTGAGATTTTGTTCGCTTATCTGTTACAAATCGTAGTAGATTTATAAATAATTGCGAAAAAGCTATCCGCTTTGAACGGATATCTCTTGTCAATCTGCATACAAAGCGGATTTTGTGTATATATCCGGACGCAGTTGTATGTACTTTTTAAATATATTTATATGTGGATTATAATATTTCAATAAAATTTTTCTATTGTTTGAAATGGTGTGTTCTTTTTTGTAGTTTGCGCTTTTTTGTTCAATTGATTATACTCATTTTGCCTTAGCAAAATATGGCATCCCTATTGAATACATCCATGTATGTAGCAACCTTAACAAAAACATATGTTTTTGTTTGTTTTGTTTTCATATGAAACACAGAAATGTCACACAAACACTTGTTAGTGTGACATTTCTTGTTAGCGAACAAAATCTCAAAAAATATTTTTTGTTATCGCATCCCATAGTAAAGTATTTCACAACTTCCAGAACAACCGCTTTCAACAGCGATGGTGGTGTTGCTGTCTGAGTGGTTGGTTGACTTGCCACTGCTTTTTGCTTTTTACTTATTTGACATGGGTTCGAGCCCCCTTTAATGTCTTTTTAAAGAATTTCTTCTTATTTATTTAATTAATATGATATAAACAATATCGATAAACAAGAAACAAAATAATTTGGCAAATGTTCCAGCATTCCAGATATGACCACTGCTCCTGGCCAGAAATTCCCGTAAAAAATCCAAATTTCCATGGCCAATTTCTTAGGTTAGAAATTGAATATGGAAAAAGTGTAAAAGCAGTTCGATAGCTCCTTCTTAGGACTACTTACGGTATGCGCGCTATGTCGTAAGGTATTCCCGTTTGCCAGATATGGCCAGTGATCCTGGCCAGAAATTCACTTGAAAAGGACCAAATTTCCATGGCCACTTTTTTGAGGTTAGAAATTGAATGTGGAAAAAGTGTAAAAGCAGTTCGATAGCTCCTTCCTAGCACTACCTACGGTATGCGTGCTATGTCGTAAGGTACTCCCGTTTGCCAGATATGGCCAGTGATCCTGGCCAGAAATTCCCCTGAAAAGACCATATTTCCATGGCCACTTTTTTGAGGTTAGAAATTGAATATGGAAAAAGTGTAAAAGCAGTTCGATAGCTTCTTCATGGGACTACTTACGGTATGCGTGCTATGTCGTAAGATATTTCCGTTTGCCAGATATTGCCAGTGATCCTGGCCAGAAATTCACCTGAAAAGAACAAATTTCCATGGCCACTTTTTTAAGGTTAGAAATTGAATATGGAAAAAGTGTAAAAGCAGTTCGATAGGTCCTTCCTAGCACTACCAACGGTATGCGTGCTACGTCGTAAGGTACTCCCGTTTGCCAGATATGGCCAGTGATCCTGGCCAGAAATTCACTTGAAAAGGACCAAATTTCCATGGACACTTTTTGGAGGTTAGAAATTGAATATGGAAAAAGTGTAAAAGCAGTTCGATAGCTCCTTCCTGGGACTACTTACGGTATGTGTGCCAGATATGGCCAGTGATCCTGGCCAGAAATTCATTTGAAAAGGACCAAATTTCCATGGCCACTTTTTTGAGGTTAGAAATTGAATATGGAAAAAGTGTAAAAGCAGTTCGATAGCTCCTTCATGGGACTACTTACGGTATGCGTGCTATGTCGTAAGGAATTCCCGTTTGCCAGATATGGCCAGTGATCCTGACCAGAAATTCACTTGAAAAGGACCAAATTTTCATGGCCTTTTTTTGAGGTTAGAAATTGAATATGGAAAAAGTGTAAAAGCAGTTCGATAGCTCCTTCTTAGGACTACATACGGTATGCGTGCTATGTCGTAAGGTATTCCCGTTTGCCAGATATGGCCAGCGATCCTGGCCAGAAATTCACTTGAAAAGGCCATGGCCATTTTTAGAGGTTAGAAATTGAATATGGAAAAAGTGTAAAAGCAGTTCGAGAGCTCCTTCCTGGGACTACATACGGTATGCGTGCTATGTCGTAAGGTATTCCCGTTTGCCACATATGGCCAGTGATCCTGGCCAGAAATTCACTTGAAAAGGACCAAATTTCCATGGCCACTTTTTTGAGGTTAGAAATTGAATATGGAAAAACTGTAAAAGCAGTTCGATAGCTCCTTCCTAGCACTACCTACGGTATGCGTGCTATGTCGTAAGGTACTCCCGTTTGCCAGATATGGCCAGTGATCCTGGCCAGAAATTCCCCCGAAAAGACCAAATTTCCATGGCCACTTTTTTGAGGTTAGAAATTTAATATGGAAAAAGTGTAAAAGCAGTTCGATAGCTCCTTCATGGGACTACTTACGGTATGCGTGCTATGTCGTAAGGTATTCCCGTTTGCCAGATATGGCCAGTGATCCTGGCCAGAAATTCCCCTGAAAAGACCAAATTTCCATGGCCACTTTTTTGAGGTTAGAAATTTAATATGGAAAAAGTGTAAAAGCAGTTCGATAGCTCCTTCATGGGACTACTTACGGCATACGTGCTATGTCGTAAGGTATTCCCGTTTGCCAGATATGGCCAGTGATCCTGGCCAGAAATTCCCCTGAAAAGACCAAATTTCCATAGCCACTTTTTTGAGGTTAGAAATTGAATATGGAAAAAGTGTATAAGCAGTTCGATAGCATGGTCACTGTTTTAGGTTAGAAATTGAATATGGAAAAAGTGTAAATGCAGTTCGATAGTCCCTTCCTGGGTCTTCTTACGCTATGCGTGCTATGTCGTAAGGTATGACCGTTTTCCAGATATGGCCAGTCATCCTGGCCAGAAATTAGTCTAAAAAAGTCCAAATTTCCATGGTCACTTTCGAGAGGTTATATGTTGAATATTGAAAAAGTGTAAGCACAGTTCGATAGCCACTTCCTGGAACTACTTACAGTATCCTTGCTGTTTCCATAGTCGTACCCGTTTTCCAGATATGGCCACTGATCCTTGTCTGAAATTCACGTAAAAAAGGACAAATATTGTACGTCCAATATTGGATGTCAAAAATTGAATCCGGGAATACTGTATATACAGACCGATAGACCCTTCGTGGGACTACCTATGGTATCCTTGCTGTAGCTGAAGGTATCACCGTTTTCCAGAGATGATCCTTTATCCTTCCCAGATTTCCTTTCGCTCCAACTGTAGTTTTTTGCACCAATCCTGGAAGTGGCTATTTGCTACGATAGAGTGATGTCCTGGCAACGTATACTCCAATTTTCATCGTCCTATTCCTTCTAGTTTTCGAGAAAATTAGTTTTTTCCGAAAATATCCAAATTAGATTTTGCCTAATCTATTACAATTGGTTTGTGTCTTGGCTAGTTAAATACGTATTTAACTTCACACACATCATTTTACTTAGTGCAGGATAATTTGTGTGGATGGTACTGGAAGGTTCATGGGACATGGTCCCAGCTTCCATAGTTATAAAACAATTGGAAAACCATGATCAAATATGAAGTCATAGTGAATACCAGTCACTAGTATAGAAGTTATAAAGGATTTTAATTTTACCTACGACAGGGACAATTGTGTGGGAGGTACTAGAAGAGGCGTACTGCCGATTCAGTCGTGGTAGTAATGTGAATGATATTGTGTTCCATTATTAAATACAAAGCTCAACCTTTCCAATAAAACCAAAAATTTGAAAAAATAATCAGTATTATTTTTATAGCCGATTCTATTTTAAAATTTTAATTGACCCTCCCTATGTTTGTTCACAGTGGTCTGTGTTAATCGTGTAGTTCATTCTCTCGTCAGTATGTATATTAATGATGTGTGTGATCTCTATGGTATATCTTGTTAGATAATTATTTTCCTGTTTCGAAATGTCGACGTCATTAAAGTTTGGCTTATGTCTATAGCTGCAAGTGTTGTGCAATTGTAGGGGATAAACCCTCAAAACTAATTTGAATACTATTTTAATATTATTTAATAATAATGTAAGCAAATGACATTTTCCAATTTCTATTTTCTTGCTTTTAATTACTCTAACTACTCTAGACACACTAATACCCATTATATGTATTTAAAAACTACACAAAACCGACTCGATCTACTTACATATATATTTTGCCATATAGTTATATGTACTTCGAAAAAACCCTTTACATATGTGCACATGTGGAAATGAGCGTGTGTTACCATCATCATATTCAACTAGTAGTTCTCGTTCACACATCCACACGAACATGGTCAACTATTAAATGAAAATCCATTGGAAAACCACAAAAACGACGACTATCAGATGTAATAAGTGATGATGTTCTCTGTATAGTTAGTCCTTAATTTCGAGGTTGAATGAAAGGCCACAACGATGTTCTCGGCGAATTCTTTCAATTCTTTAATGTGGGTATGAACACGGATGGCAAACATTGCGTTGATTTTGCCACGACCAATGAAAACTCTTATTAAACGCACACTGCAAGAGTTTGTAAATCCAATAAAAATTAGTTTTGATTGTTGTCGAAAAGCCATTAATGAGCTTCATTGATGCCTTTAAGATCCCTAAGTGAGGTTCACCCATGAAAAAGGCGATATTAACAGAGAAACTTTGGTTAAACTTTAATTTTGTATAATAACAATTGTCAGCCAATTAGGTACGGTTGTTAAAAGGGTTGTAGGTTGTTAAAATCAATTTCAAAAGTTTGAAACGTACCGATTGTATAATTTGAATAAATGATATTTTGAAATTGAATAAAATAAAATAACAAGAAAAATATATATGGGAGCTGTTTCCAAATCTGAACCGATGTGCATTACATTCACCACAGATTTGTCTAGTTAAAATATAATGTTTTGTCTCAAATTTGAAGAAAATTAAACTATTTAGACAAACGGTTTCCGTTTTAACTGACATTCAATTTTCTTAAAAACCGGTTTTTGTTATTGACAGCTGTAGCAAGATAACCATTAGTAGGAGGCCTATAACAACACTTGGGGGCAGTACAATAACATGGACCTATATAGTTCCCTTTAGGAATTCCTAGTAGAAATATGTCATAATCTGCAAAATTTCAGCAAGATCCGAGGTAAGTTGTAGGTTCCAGAGCGGTAATATAGAAAACTGGTGGCTTTCTTGTATGGGCCTATTCCAAAGCTTGGATACATAGTAGGTATTCTAAGTTCAAATATAACATCATCTACAAAATTTGATCAAATTCTTATGTAAAATGTGGGTTCTTGAGTGTATTACTAAAAATGGGGATACATTTGTAAGGGCGCTACATTGAAGAGTGAACTGATGTAGATCACATTCAAAGTAGATATTCTTAGTTGAAATATAATATGATCTCACAAATTTTATCAAGATCCGATTTAAGATTTGGATTCTAGAGCAGTATAAACTATATATAGTATAAACTGGGGGCTTCATTTGTATCGTGGGGCTATATCAAAACATGGACCCATACAGTTGACTTTCATAATTGGAGTTTCTAGTTGAAATATAACATGATATGCAAATTTTATCAAGATCCGATGTAAAATGTACAATGTACAATGTAATTGTGTAAATCGGAGATACATTTGTATTATATCATTTGGGCTATATCAAAACATGGACCCATGAAGTCCACATTCACATTAGCTGTTCAAATATTGTATTGAAAATTGTATCAAGATTTAATGTAAATAGTGTAAATTGGAGGGATATTTGGAGGCTATAACTAAATCAGAACCTATTTTCGTAAAATTAAATAGCCAAATTTCACGACAATCGGACAACAATTGCGACCTGTATTTGGCGAACAAGCTTTTGATGGACAGCAGACAGACAGACATCGTTAAATCGACTGAGCTGGTTTTAAGCCGCTCGGTATACTTAAAGGTGGGTCTATCTCTATTTTTTCTTCGTGTTACAAACATCGGCGTGAAACTAACTTATAATACTCTATTCCACGAAGTGGTGTATGGTATAACGAGTTGGGTATATTATTAGACTTACAACAGGCAATCAGTGCCGAACGGTATGCTTTTTCTGCATCACTAGCTTGGTTTGCTTCGAAAGTTTGAGTATACATATATTCTTCTTTTACAAATATTATACACGTATTTAAAAAATCGCTAGTTATGGCCAATTTGACTTTAGCGATATTACAATATATTCAAGATAATTTCAACTTCTTTTAAAGTATTATAGTGGTATGGTACCGCCCTATCTATTTTTTTAAATTTTTATTATTTAATCATTTTATTATACCTTCATTCCGTTTGCAACACCTTGAAATATTCATCGGAGAGTCATAAAGTATATATATTCGTGGTATTAGTATTTTCGAAATCCCGACTTTTATGATCACAATAGCGCAGAAATGGTACTAATCAAGCGTCTGAAATTATAATTTGGGGAAGTCGTCCCTGAAGGAAACAGTTATGTGGGAAAATTGCCTTATATTCACTTTTTGATTAAAGTTGAAGTATCATATTTATTTATAGCCGAGGACCTCGTCTTATAAGTGGAATTTATCCTCAAAATTATTTACATATTTTCAACATTAAAACAATAAATAATATATAATAATAAAAAACAAGTAAGGAAAGGCTAAAGTCGGGCGGGGCCGACTATATAATACCCTACACCACTCCCTGCGTATGTACCTCGCTTTTTTATGTAGTTCATATAAATTATACAGTTACTATAAATTCATCTTTAGTCATATTTAACGAATATGGTTAATAATTTGGTAATTGATCCAATTATCCGACAGACAAATACAAATTATACAGTAGTAATAGGATGAATTGGACCGACATTTCAAAAGGGGGCCTATAACAAAATTTTGGGCGTGGTCCAAAACATGGACCTATATATTTCTCATTCACGGTAGGTATTCATAGTTGAAAAATATCATGATCTGCAAAAATTGATGAAGATCTGATATAAGATGTAGTTTCTAGAGCTGTAATAGATCAGATTGGGCCACCATTTGGGTTATACCAAAGCATGGACATATGGGCATATCCCAAACAAGTAAGGAAAGGCTAAAGACGGACGGACTTTCTATCTCATTGCAATTCAATTTGGTAAAAAAGTGAAATCGGGAAGGATTTTTGCATCCTGTAAATGTATGTGTTTGACAAAAAATGTTAAATCGGAAAGGACATTTGTATGGGGGTATATTGAAACCTGGAACGATGTGACCCCCTTTCACCATGTATGTTTTGGTGAAATATAATATGTACAGTTTGGCCAAAATCGGTTAAACATTCGGGAGCAACATTTGTATGAGGGCTATATCTAAATCGGAACCGATCTTACCCACATTCACGATAGGTTTTTATACCCTCCACCTCCAGGATGGGGGTATACTAACTTTGTCATTCTGTTTGTAACACCTTGAAATATCGACCTGAGACCCTATAAAGTATATATATTCTTGATCGTCATCAAATTCTAAGACGATCTAGCCATGTCCGTCCGTCCGTCCGTCCGTCTGTTGAAAGCACGCTAGCATCTAAACCAAAGGAGCTAGAACGTTCAAATTTTCCATAAATGCGTCTTATAGTCGTAGATCGGGTGGGGCGAAATCGGCCCAAAGGGAAAAATTTTTCCCTCACAAGGACTAAAAATACCCATAATAATCCCTAATATTTTAGCGTATTTAAGCCTGTTTTTTGAATATGTCTGTTTATATTTGCTTGATATTTGGTATGCGCATTCCCCTTATAGAAAAAACGTGCACCATAAAGTGATTCTTATTTGTAGGGGGTGAATTGGGGCAAAAAAGGGAGAAAAATGGTACATATAAAACGACAACAGCTAGAAACACGAAATTCGGTGTGTACATTCCTCTAATTGAGTAGATACATAATATAAAAGTATTTTTTCCAAATTCGTACTTTTAAGGGGTAAAATAGTAATAAAAATAGTAATAAAAATGGTAACAACCAAACGGCTGTACCTAGAATAATGAAATTCGGTGTATACATTCCTCTGATTGCATAGATAAGTAAAATACACGGATTTTTCAAAATTTGTACTTTTTGGGGTTAAAATGAAAAAGGGGATAAAAATAGTACCAATCTAATGACCGCAGCTAGAGTCATGAAATTCGGAGTATACATTCCTCTGACTGCGTAGACACGGTAAATAGACGAATTTTTCGAAATTAGTACTTTCAAGGGATACAATGGTACAGAGGGATAAAAATAGTACCAACTAAATAAATAGAAGAATATTTATTTTTTGAATTGACGTATTGGTAGCATTACCTTATAAGCGTGGTTTGAAATAATTAAAATATTATATTTATTTATAAAATTAATTTTTCTATATTTGTATTTGTTTTGGTTTGGCTATATTAAAAAAATTATATTTTCCTGTAATATTACAGCACTTCCACTTTTAAACCGACAACCTCTGTGGAATTCAATCCAAGGTGGAGGGTATATAAAGATCGGCCCGGCCGAACTTAACGCCGTTTTTACTTGTTTTAGTTGGATTTTTAGATGTTGTGCCAATTTTAAAGAAAAAAACGGGTACAATATGTGGTTTCTAAAGAGGAAAAAGTGAAAGCCGGAGCGACATTTCTATGGTGGCTATAACTAAATCTGAACCGATCTTACCCACTTTCAGCATAGGTGTTTCTAGTTTGATTACAAAATGGTGTGCCAATTTTAAAGAAAATCGGGTACAATATGTGGTTTCTAAAGTGGAAAAAGTGAAATAGGGAGCTACATTTGTATGGGGGCTATATCTTAATCTGAACCGATCTTACCCATTTTCTGCATCGGTGGTTCTAGTTGGATTATAAGATGTTGTACCAAATTTAAAGAAAATCGGGTACAATATGTGGTTTCTAGAGCGGAAAATGTCAAATCGGGAGCGACATTTGTATGGGGGCTATATCTAAATCTGAACCGATTTTACCGCATTTCTGCGTAGGTGTTTATAGTTCGATTATAAAATGTTGTGCCAAATTTAAAGAAAATCGGGTACAATATGTGGTTTCTAAAGCGGAAAATGTAAAATCGGGAGCTACATTTGTATGGGGGCTATATCTTAATCTGAACCGATCTTACCCACTTTCTGCATAAGTGGTTCTAGTTGGATTATAAGATGTTGTACCAAATTTAAAGAAAATCGGGTACAATACGTGGATTTTAGGGCGGATAAAGTCAAATCGGGAGAGACATTTGTATGGGGGCTATATCTAAATCTGAACCGATTTCCTCCAAACATACCGATGGTCCTTGGTCAGAAAAAATAACTTCTGCCAAGTTTCATGACAATCGGACAACAATTGCGACCTGTAGAGTGCGAACAAGCTTCAGCAGACGGACGGACGGACAGACAGACATCGTTAAATGGACTCAACTGGTGATTCTAAGCCGATCGGTATACTTAAATGTGGGTCTAGCTCGATTATTTCTTGGTGTTACAAACATTTGGCGCGAAACAAACTTATAATACCCTAGCCCACGAAGTGGTGTAGGCTATAATCACAAGTTATTTAACAATATGTTTTGCGTTTTCAAATCGCGATATCTTGGAAACTAATACTTGAAATTTCATGATATCCTCAATTAAGGTTTTTACGTCATATTTCCAAGTTTGAAACTATTAATCGGGATATCCTCAATTAAGGCGCTTTACGTTGTGAGTGAGTGGTATTGTACAACCTGGACCTGTCTGTCCGTCCGTCTGTCCGACAGTCTGTCCTTCCGTATGTCCGTCCGTCCGACCGTCTGTCTGTACAGGTCGCAATTGTTGTCCGATTACCATAAAATTTGGCGGAAGTAATTTTTTCAGACCAAGCACGTCCGCTATCCATACAAATATTCCCTATTACTCTCCATACAAATATACCCTATTACTGGTCTCGAATACACATTTTACGCCGATTTCATCGACTCATATCGACTTCAACCTCGCCGCCGAGAGTTCTAACTCCGTAAAATCTTACTGTCAAATTAGACAGCCCACCTAAAATTACAAAATAAAATATAAATGTCGACTTAGATAACCTATTACTGTGAAATATGTGGATCTTTCTTTGAATTTGGTATCCCGCTATATGATGACGTCTATAGAAAGTTGAATGATGGTATTTTGTTTTGAAAGTCCCATTTATATAATTCAATTCCAGTATACGTGCCAGGTGTTGCTATAAAAAAAGCTATAAACAACAGCTACTCTATTGTGCTTATTTCTTGTTTCAAAATTGGTAGAGTTTTATCAATCTTTGAAAGGATTGTGGTATTCAAGATTCCTGGTCTTATATGCCTCACATGAAAACCTGTAACTGCAAAAATATTTATTAAATTCATCCATTTTATAAATTTAGGGAATGGATTCCCACTCTCAAAAATATTTGTATGGGATAATAATGTCAAATTATGGGAACATTGGCTAATATTGGCTAATATTAAAGAATAATGAATTAGTTGCCGAAAAATAAAAGAAAAGTTAGTAAAAACCAATACAAATTCTTCCTTCCCTTTTCCCAAAATTGCCAAATAAATAGGAGTGATCAAATGACAGAACGAGAAAGGGGTTTCAACCATTTTGCCATATTCGTTAAATTTTACTATATAATTTATATGAACTACATAAAATCGCCCCATAAAACACCTTGGTTTAGTAATCAAAACCAGGGAGTGGTGTAGGGTACCATAGTCATAGTCAGCCCCACCCGAATTATGCCTTTCCTTAACTGGTTATTGTCTATGTACAAATTCATAATAGGGTAATTCCAACAGAAAACGACCCAAAAATCATAGGTTTGGCTTTTCATTCTCTCCGTTTTTGATGAGATTTGGTACATACATTGTACTAGTGGTTGCGGGTGATGTACCGTTTACCGTAGCTCAACGTAGTGGATGGTTTAAGTTTTACAGTGGTCCAAAGTTGGTTATCTCGGGTTTTTTTGAAGAGATTGCTTCCTTATCGATATCACAACTTTCTATCGCGCCATCATATTTTAATGATAGTGATATTATCTGAAAGATTTACACCATCTCTTTCCGAGTCTGTATGAAAATATGAATGTCTTTGCGGTTCAAGGACTCCAAAAATTAAAAATAATTTTAATCCTTGAATATCTTGAAAACATATGTTTAATTTTTAAACACTCCACGAGAGTATTATGTCTTTGTGCATTTGTTTGTAACACCCAAAAGGAAGCGAGATAGACCCATTGTTAATTATACCGATCGACTTAGAATCACTTGTTGAATCGATTTAGCAATGTCCGTCTGTCTGTCTGTCCATCAATTCTTGTAATCACGATACAGGTCGTAATTGTAGACAGAACTAAATGAAACTTTGCACAACGAAGGTTTTCGGGATGAGAACAAACGCTATTTAATTTGAAGAAAATCGGGTCAGATTTAGATATAGCCCCCATACGAATTTCCCTCCCGATTTGACTCTTTTCACCCTAGATACCACATATAACAACAGATTTTCTTCAAAATTGGCAAACCATCTTATATTTCAACTAGAAACTCCTGTGGTAAAAATGGGTCAGATCGGTCCAGATTTATATATAGCTCCCATACAAATTTCGCTCCCGATTTGACTTTTTACGCTCTAGAAACCACATATTTTAACAGATCCTCTTCAAATTAGGCGAAATATGTTATATTTGTCCTAGAAACACCCATAGTGAAAATGGGTCAGATAGGTTCAGATTTACATATAGCTCCCATACGAATTTCACTCCTTTCTCTTTTCACTCTAGATACCATATAAAGGGTGTTTTTTATTGAGGTATAGAACTTCGAATTGAAATAAAACACAAGAAAATCGTTTTAATGTCCATCAATTTGGCTTTATTGGAAGGATAATTTTATGCCATTAATGTTTAAATATGATTTCGGGCATGTGGCCGCCGCGGCTGGCTCGAATATAGCCAATTCTACAGGTCCAATTTTCATCTTCCATAAAGTTGATGGACAAAGCTCCAATTGCTGTGCACGGTGGCGAATCGATTTATTCGGGTCCTCTTCAACACTTTGCTCTACAGCGGCAATTGTTTCTTCGGTGCGCACTGTTCGACGTCTCTGCGGATGCGTATTATCACATAGAGTAAACGTAGTGCGAAAACGATCCATGGTTAACCGAATTAATTGCTCTGATGGACGATTATGTCGACCATAAAATGGACGGAGCTTGCGGTGAACTTCGCGAACTGAACCATTACTTTCGAAATAAATTTGCACGATTTGCAAGCGTTGTTCTTTTGTCAACCTGTTCCTGATGAAATGGCAAACCAAACTAAATATTAATCACTTGACAGCTGACAAAATGGCCGCCAGTTAAAAAAGTGATGCCAACTTAAAGTTCTATACCCCAATAAAAAACACCCTTTATTACAAGAGATTTTCTTCAAAATTGGCAAAACATCTTATATTTCAACTAGAAACACCTGTGGTAAAAATGGGTCAGATCGGTTCAGATTTATATATAGCTCCCATACAAATTTCGCTCCCGATTTGACTTTTTCCGCCCCAGAAACCACTGAATTTCTTCAAAGTGAGCATAACACCTTATATTTGAACTGGAAGAACTTATTGTGAAAGTTAGTCACATTTTTCCATATTTGGATATAGCCCCGATACAAATATTCTTATCGATTTGACAAATCGAACCAGGTTGTATTAGCCTATGATTAGGAAACATACAAAAATTCTTCCCGTTTTCACTTTTTTACCGAGTGGAATTGTATTCGGTTGGAAAGTTGAGTGTATCATGTAGTCGGCCCCGCCCGACTTTAGCCTTTCCTTACTTGTTTTATTTTGTTTTGTATTTTAGCTTATGTTATTCTCTACAAAATATCAAAAACTCAGAGTGGGGTGGCCACTCAGAATTAATTTTTCATTCATATCTATTGTTGGAGAGGTATAGATTGTCAATTGCAATTTTAAGAACTTCTTAACCCATTGATGGTCGCACATTTTTTCAATGGGTTAAATATGAAATAACAATTGATATATAGAGTCATTTGCATCGTAAACACATTCTGGTCTTATGCATAGCTAATTAAAAAAACTGAAATGTTGGTCTTTCAAAGGATTAACGAAAGGAAGAATATCTGTTAAAAATACTTAAAATTCCGTACTTCTATTAATATAAGTTTAGCATTAACAACCATTTCTAACTCCCCTCCTTTGAATTTGAAATGGGTGTTGATTCTAAAATAATACTGATAGAAGCATGCAATTTGATGTATTTTTAAAAGATATGATTCTCTTTCATTCCCACGAGATATACCTATAGTACCTATACCTATAGTTTCAGTTCTAAAGGGTGATTTTTAAAAGCCATAGGAAAGTTTTTCAAAAAAACACATAAAATTCAGAAAAATGCATGAAATCTTTATTTGAAGCGATAGTACGGTCCATATAATTTAATGTTTGAAGATTATTTCATGCAAATGTTGACCTTGACTGCGTCTCAAATGGTCCATCCGCTTAGTCCAATTTTGGCATTTCCACGTTTTTGAGTAACAGAAGCCCAATTGCTGCGAACGGCGACGAATCGATAATTGATGGTCATCATTAACACTGGCCGATACAGCTGCGATATTTTCTTCAGTTCGCACTCAACGTAAGCGTGTTGGTGGTTTAATGTCCATCAATGGTGCGAAATTTAGTCACAATAGCCCGAATAACCGCTTCAGTGGGTCGATTAAACTGACCATAAAATGGAAGCGCGCGATGAACTTTCTTAACAGAGCACGCATTTTGATAATAAAATTCAATAATTTGCATATATAGTCTCGTTCGTAGGAGGGAAATCGTGTCTCACGTAATTATTGTAACAGATTATGTGCAGTTTTCCTCCCTTTTTTTCAAAAATTAGCCTTACATAAAATTAGAATGTGTTTACGACGCAAAAGAATCCATAAGTCAGTTGTTATTTCACAATGAACCCATTAAGGACAAAAAGTTCGAAAAAATGTGCGACCCTCAATGGGTTAAGAAGTTCTCAAAATTGCAATTGGTGATCAATACTTCTCCAACGAGCCCCTAAAAACACAAATCGAAATAAAAACGTGGATGTTTTGCGGATTTTATAAAAAATGCAATGAAAACGTAAAAATCTGTTCTGTACAAGTTTTTGATATGGTTTGATAAGGCTCGGGTCAGATTTTAATTTCTAGTGAGTTTTTTTTCTTTCACCATGCTCAGCGTGAATTCTTTTCAAGTAAAACCTGATTTATAGAGATTATTTTGAACGCGTCTAGCTGACGAACGGATAATGATAAAAGCGAAATAATTTGAGCGAACACGTAAATGAAACCAGCCTTTCATTTTAGCCGGGAACATCGACAATTTTTACTTTGAAGCCACTCTAATGTATATAGATATGAATGAAAATAACGCAATACTTTGGAAAAACAGACATAATTTCTTAACCTATGGCCACCCCACTCTGAATTTTTGATATTTTGTTGAGAATAGCATAAGCTAAAATACAAAACAAAATAAAGAAAATTTAAGTTATGTTTTTCAGGATATTCAAGGATTACAATTATTTTTAATTTTTGGAGTCCTTGAACCACAAGGACATTCATATTTTCATACAGACTCGGAAAGAGAAGGTGTAAATCTTTCAGATGATATCAATATCATTAAAATCTGATGGCGGGATCGAAAGTTATGATATCGATAAGGAAACAATCTCTTAAAAAAAAACGCCCGAGATAACCAACTTTGGATCACTGTAAAACTTAAACCATCCACTACTTTGAGCTAGGGTAAACGGTGTATTATCCGCCACCACTAGTAGAATGTATGTACCAAATTTCATCAAAATCGAAGAGGGTTGAAATCCATGCTGGGTCGAAATCTTGTGGAATTACCCAATATATTCTTTGTGTTCCAAAGAATATATTTTTCCTATTAATAATAACAACATGAATATGCTATTTTACGACAGTCCTTAATGTATATTAAACATATCAAACCATTTAAAAACGAATTCGAATTCCGCGCCTTAATGTGTAGGGAAATTTTAAAATTTCCCTTCGTGAGGAACAGCTCAAATTTGAGCTTTTTTTCCCACAAACAAGCACTCCATAGGTATTTCCCTCCAAAATAGCTCTCTAAGCAAGAGTGCGCATGTCCGTTCCATCACATCAGATTTATCTCAAAAACAGCTGTTTATTTTATAGAATAACACTCACAATTAACCATTGGAATTTGTTTATTACGTAGAGACATTTAACCATATGTACGTACGTACGCATACACATACACATACATAGCAGAAGAGTCAACAACCTATTATTTGAATGCATGCCTGCTAACCACCGTATGCTCACACCTCTACTCACACATACATATGATAGAGATGTGATGGCAGTATTTAAATCTACCACCTTTTGTTGGTGGCCAACTTAAAAGAAAAGAAAAAACGTCAAGACAAAAGCCTATACAGGAGACACCACAATGCGTCTCAGACGTGTCAATTTCTTATGGAGCGAAAATGTGAGAAGAGCACGAAACGCAGGCGACAAAATAGAAAAGAACCACCCACATCCACGAAACAAATGACAGCGAATTTCTTAGACTGAAAGCGCGCCATTATGCATAAGAATGTCGAATTTTGTGAAACAATAACATATGGCGAATATATGGTGGGGGTTAGGGATTTCAAAACCGTTTCGGGTAACCTGAACAACCGAATATTACATAAAATGTCACAAGTTTTTTAATGCACTTTAACATTGTTAATATAAAAATGTCACTAACAAATTTCATGCACAATATTGTTATTAATGACAAATGAGCAAAATAGATTGGAATTGGGTGTAAGTTTTAAGTGTACGGGAAACAATATTTAGATTGTTCACGATATTATAAAAATGTCATTTCAAATAAAGGCACTACTTGACGCTCACGTGAGAGCTGTCATATAAACTAATAAAAAGTCACTTCCGGTTTGACACTCGATGTTGTTGAAAATGTTATATTTTAAGTACAAGTAACAGTGGTGAAAGTGGGCCATATCGGTTCATAACCTCCATACAAATGTCACTACACATTAAAGTCAATTGTATGAACTATAAATATTTATTTTACTGTTAGAAACAGAAAATAATTTTGAAACTGATTTACTCCTGACGAAGAAAACAATTTCTACATCGAAGGAATGACATTTGTATGGGGGCTATATCTAAAACTGAACCGATTCAAAAGCGTCCGTCCTAGACTCGTAGAAATAGGTTATTTTAATTAATCGATCGATATAAATGACGAGGAGTCTTCATCCCTTTCTGTTGAGTGTTAAAAACTATTGCGCAAAAAAAACAAAACCGTAGTTTATGTTTAAACACTCCACCATAAAAATAAAGCACGGTGTAGCTACTTGGGTTTGCATTTCCCGGGATTTTCCCGCGGTAAAAAAACTTATCCATACAAACTAAAGTAACTACGCTGCATTGAAGAAATGTCAATATTGGTGCCACAAAATATAAATTAGGTTTTCGAAGCTACCGGGAAAGGAATACAAAATTGAAGCTAGCTATTTAATGCTTTATTAACAATAAATATTACATCTATCGAATCAATAAAATTAGAAACCTAAACAGGCCCTACTGGCAGTGGCTTTGCTCAGTACTTGGGTGATTCTTTTCTGTTGGAAGTAGGCTCGGGTAAAATTTTATGTAGCTCTTTGGATAGAAGATCGGTAAAGCGAAAGAGAAATGAGATGATATGGAATGGCAGCCGATGCCAACGGATACTCGTGTCTTGAAACCCACCCATCCATATGCTGACAGATCAAAATCGAATCAAAGTCAATCAATAATAATCCAATAAGATTTTCTTAAAAAGTTTTTATATTTTCAAATAGTTTTGAAATTGTATTGATCTCATATTTCATTATGTATTTTGTATTTTCTTTGAGTTTAATTTGTTTTTTATGTGAAATAAAATGTTTGATATATATATATATATATATATATATCTACGTTTGTAAGTTTGTTCGTTTATTCTTTATATGTATCTTTGTTATTTATCTGGACCGATCTTCTTGAAATTTTCACAGTCTAGGAGTGACACCGCCCACACAAATTGGGGATTTATTAGTTTTTTTATACCCTCCACCTCCAGGATGGGGGAATACTAAATTTGTCATTCCGTTTGTAACACATTGAAATATCGACTGAGACCCTATAAAGCATATATATTCTTGATCTTCATAAAATTCTAGCCATGTCCGTCCGTCTGTCCGCCTGTTGAAAGCACGCTAGCATCTAAACGAAAGGAGCTAGCACGTTCAAATTTTCAATAAATGCGTCTTATAGTCGTAGATCGGTTGGGATTGAAATGGGGTGAAAGCGGCCCAAAGGGAAAAATTGTTCCCTCACATGGATTAAAAATACCCATAATAATCCCTAATATTTTAGCGTATTTAAGCATGTTTTTTCAATATGTCTTTTTATATTTGCTTGATATTTGGTATGTGCATTTCTCTTATAGAAAAAACATGCACCATAAAGTGATTCTTATTTGTAGGGGGTGAAATGGGGCAAAAAAGGGATAAAAATGGTACATATAAAACGACAACAGCTAGAAACACGAATTTCGGTGTGTACATTCCTCTAATTGAGTAGATACATAATATAAAAATATTTTTTCCAAATTCATACTTTTAAGGGGTAAAATGGGAATAGAGGGATAAAAATGGTACCAACCAAACGGCTGTACCTAGAATAATTAAATTTGGTGTATACATTCCTCTGATTGTATAGACAAGTAAAATACACGGATTTTTTCAAAATTCGTACTTTTTGGGGTTAAAATGAAAAAGGAGATAAAAATAGTACTAATCAAATGACCGCAGGTAGATTCATGAAATTCGGAGTATACATTCCTCTGATTGTGTAGACAAGGAAATTAAACTGATTTTTCGAAATTCGTACTTTTTGGGGTCAAAATAGAAAAAGGGGATAAAAATAGCACCAACCAAATGACCGCAGGTAGATTCATGAAATTCGGAGTATACATTCCTCTGATTGTGTAGAAAAGGAAATTAAACTGATTTTTCGAAATTCGTACTTTTTGGGGTCAAAATAGAAAAAGGGGATAAAAATAGTACCAACCAAATGACCGCAGCTAGAGTCATGAAATTCGGAGTATACATTCCTTTGACTTCGTAGACATGAAAAATATTTTTTTTTCCAAATTCGTACTTTCAAGGGATACAATGGGTACGGAGGGATAAAAATTGTACCGACAAAACGGATGTACGTAAAATAATGAAATTCGGTGTATTCACGAATTTTTCGAAATTCGTACTTTTTGGGGTCAAAATAGAAAAAGGGGATACAAATAGTACCAACCAAATGACCGCAGCTAGAGTCATGAAATTCGGAGTATACATTCCTCTGACTGCGTAGACACGTAAATAAACGGATTTTTCGAAATTCGTACTTTCAAGGGATACAATGGTAGAGAGGGATAAAAATAGTACCAACTAAACGACTACAGCTAGAATGATGAAATTCTAATTGCGTAGAAACGCCAAGGGTGTAAAAATGGTACCAACCAAATAGGCGCAGCTGGAATCATGGAATTCGGTGTATACATTCCTCTGACTGTATAGATACGCAAAATATGGAATTAAAATAGAATGGAAATACAACCAACTGTAGCACACACTATCTACCAATATTTATGGCATTTAAGCTTATTGAAAATATAAATATAAGAATATTTATTTTTTGATTTGAAATAACTAATGGTTTGAAATAATTAAAATATTATATTTATTTATAATTTTTTTTTTCAATATTTGTATTTGTTTTGTTTGGCTATATTAAAAAATTTATATTTTCCTGTAATATTACAGCACTTCCACTTCTAAACCGACAACCTTTGTGGAATGCAATCCATGGTGGAGGGTATATAAAGTTCGGCCCGGCCGAACTTAACGCCGTTTTTACTTGTTATAAATTAGCATATTCGTAGTACTGTTGCAGCTAGAGTCTTGCATTTTTGCGAAAGTTCACTAATTGTTATTCTGCACAGTTGTACCAAAATTTGCGGTATTGGAAAAGTGGGCCGCGCACCTCCCATACGAAGTTGAAACCTTTTGTGTGAGTGCATATAGCGCGTAGTTTTGCCTCACATACGAAGTTAAAATCTATCATCAAATATTGTCAGTTCTATAATACCTAGAATGCTGAAAATTTGTGTGAGTAGATCCAGTGTAAATAGTTGTGCAAAGATGGTCGGAAAGTGGGCGTGACCCTTCCCATATGAATTTAAAACTGGTTTTAAAGTATTTTCGGCACGGATATTCCTATATTGTTGTGTGAGTTAATTTATTTGTAACCTGCTTAGACAATATACAAATGGGCGGGATTTGAAAGATGGGGCAAATTTTGATTTGAATTTTGTAAAGTTACACGTTTTCTTTGGATTTTCTTAGCACAAAAGTAAAGAAAGGTTACAAAATAAAAATAAATATTCATTTGTTAGAAGCTGACTTAAGCCGAGAAAACGAAAATTGTATTAGTTTTTAGTTTTTGTGTTGTTTGATTAGTGAACAATTTGATTGACTTTTTATGTGTTTTGAATGTAGTATATTCGAATGCCAGCTATTCGATTAAGTAAGTTCTTCTTAGGTAGGAAGTGTTTTGTTTTGGTAATGGAAAGAAGGAGAATCACACACAAAATCAATTTAATTTTTTACATTTCTTCCTTTTACTTTAGCGAATGTTCTGTTCATCAATATTCTCCATGGATTATAAGTAGTACATATATTACCGATCACAAGAAAAAACAATATGAAACCTTTTTTTAATTTTCATCTGTTTTTCTGCCTGGCGAAGCGGGCGGGAGTTCAGCTAGTTCTATATACACCAATACCTCACTTTGTGTCGTGGTTTCGTTCCAAAAAACACGATAATACTACTTTAAAAAAATTGAACAAGGTAAATATTTAACAAGTAAGAAGGCGTTAAGTTCGGCCGGGCCGAATCTTATATACCCTCCACCACGGAGTGCATTCCACAGTATTACCTGCAGATTAAAGGATGTCAACTTTACATAGAAGTACAGTACCATATTACGAAAATTGTGATATGTTTATGCTCATTATTATATTTGTTTACAATTTCAAACTATAATGCATAAGTATGGGCACTGTTTAAAATCGACTACTATATATAAATAAAATGCTGTAATTGTGAAAGTGAACATGCCTAAATATTAGGCGATTGTCAGTCGCCATTAGAAAGAAGCATTTTCAGATACAGACAAAGTGATAAGAAAAGTATAAATTTTAAAGATTCGCCCCATTCCCCGACCAAATGTACAAATTTCGAATTTATAGTCAGAATGTATACACCGAACTTCATGATTTCAACTTCAGCAGTTTGGTAGGTCCCATTTGTATCCCTCTTTTTCAATTATATCCCTTAAAAGTACGAATTTAGAAAAATCTCTCTATTTTACGTATCTACGAATTATTGGGACGTTCACACCGAATGTCATGATACTAGCTGTTGTCGTATCATTGCTACTATATTTTATCGCTTTTTGTCCCATTTCGCAAGCTAAAACTTTTATTTTCTTTGTGGTGCTCCCAAGCTGCAAGAGGAATGTCCGCAACAAATTTTAACTGTATGAAAATCAGAAATTTAATTAATAAGACAAGGCTACCAATATTTGTATACTATGTATATATATATAAAGGAAATAATACTTCAAATCATAAAGTAAATATAAGGGAGCAATCATAAATACCCTAAATATTTGGGGATAGAGAGCGTATTTTCAGCTACAGTCGTTTGGTTGGTTGTAAAGAGTGATTTTTTTGAGGTTAGGATTTTCATGCATTAGTATTTGACAGATCACGTGGGATTTCAGACATGGTGTCAAAGAGAAAGATGCTCAGTATGCTTTGACATTTCATCATGAATAGACTTACTAACGAGCAACGCTTGCAAATCATTGAATTTTATTATCAAAATGCGTGCTCTGTTAAGAAAGTTCAGAAAGAAAGAAATTGTGTTCAGCGACGAAGCTCATTTTTGGCTCAATGGGTACGTAAATAGGCAGAATTGTCGATTTTGGAGTGAATATCAGCCAGAAGCATTGCAAGAGCTACCAATGCATCCAGAAAAAGTCACAGTTTGGTGCGGTTTATGGGCTGGTGGCATCATTGGACCGTACTTCTTCAAAGATGATGCGAATCGTAACGTAACTGTGAATGGTGAGCGCTACCGTGAGATGATATCCAACTTTTTTTTGCCCAAAATGGAAGAACTGAACTTGGTTGACATGTGGTTTCAACAAGATGGCGCTACATGCCACACAGCTCGCGATTCTATGGCCATTTTGAGGGAAAACTTCGGAGAACAATTCATCTCAAGAAATGGACCGGTAAGTTGGCCACCAAGATCATGCGATTTGACGCCTTTAGACTATTTTTTGTGGGGCTACGTCAAGTCTAAAGTCTACAGAAATAAGCCAGCAACTATTCCAGCTTTGGAAGACAACATTTCCGAAGAAATTCGGGCTATTCCGGCCGAAATGCTCGAAAAAGTTGCCCAAAATTGGACTTTCCGAATGGACCACCTAAGACGCAGCCGCGGTCAACATTTAAATGAAATTATCTTCAAAAAGTAAATGTCATGGACCAATCTAACGTTTCAAATAAAGAACCGATGAGATTTTGCAAATTTTATGCGTTTTTTTTTTTTAAAAAGTTATCAAGCTCTTAAAAAATCACCCTTTATTTCCATCCTATTTTAATTTCAAAAGTATAAATTTTGAAAATCGTATCTCTCACGTACGCAGTATAAGACAACTTCATGATTCTACCATTTATTGTCGTAAAAGCAACAAAATAAAGTACGAATTTGTAAAAAAATATTTTACGTGGCTATGTATACACCGAATTCCATGATTCTATCAGCGGCCATTTTGTTGGTACCATTTTTATCCCCTTTTTCCAATTTTGCCTCCTCAAGAGTACGACTATCTAAACTCTGTTTATTTTACGTATCTACATAATTAGAGGGATTTACACACCGAATTTCATCATTCTAGCTGTATTCGTTTAGTTGGTACTATTTTGATCCCCTGTAGTCATTGTATCCCTTGAAAGTACGAATTTGGAAAAAACGTTTTATTTTTCGTGTCTACGCAGTCAGAGGAATGTATACTCCGAATTTTATGATTTTAGCTGCGGTCATTTGGTAGGTACTATTTTTATCCCCTTTTTCCATTTGAACCCCAAAAAGTACGAATTTTAGAAATTTCTTTTATTTTACGTGTCTACACAATCAGAGGAATGTATACATCGAATTTCATTATTCTATGTGCAGTCGTTAGCTTGGTACTATTTTTATCCCTCTATCCCCATTTAATGTACGAATTTAGAAAAAATACTTCTATATTATGTATCTACTCTATTAGAGGAATGTACACGTCAAATTTCGTGTTTCTATCTGTTGTCGTTTGATAGGTACCATTTTTATCCCTTTTTGTCCCATTTCACCCCCTACAAATAAAAACACTCTATGGTGCCCTTTTATGCTATAAAGGGAATGCGCATTGCAAATATCAAGTAAATACAAGCTAATATGTTCAAAAAATAGGCTGAAATACGTTAAATATTAGGGGTACTTTCAGTCCTTGTGAGGGTAAAATTTTTCCCTCTGGGCCGATTTCGCCCACTTTAAATACCAACCGATCTACAACCATAAGACATATTTAGAAAAAATTTGAACCTCCTAGCTCATTTTGTTCGGCCGCTATCGTGCTTTCAACAGACAGACAGACAGACGGTCATGGCTATATCGTCTTAGAATTTTACCACGACCCAGAATAGTATATATACTTTATGGGGTCTCCACCTGGAGGTGGAGAGTATAAAAATTGACCATGTAAATATTTAAAAACAAAAATAATATAAATCTTTATTACATACACCACAATACAATAAACAAAAAAAAAACAATTCAATTAAAACAGGATAAAAAAATCAATTATGTAATTTATGATATTACATATGTAGTTCTGACATTTGTTGCAGCCAGACCAATAGCCTTTGGTATCTCCACAGCCTTCTCTCCCTTATCAAATCGTCGAAGAATATCTTATTTTGTCTTCAAGCTGATAGTCTTTCCTGTCCTCTCATTTGGCTAAAAAAAATTGCTAGTGTATGTAAAAAAATTAATATAACTTTGTCAATAAATAAATTGAAAAAAATATTTACCTTTTTATAACCAGAAAGAACCCGTAAAAAATTATTATTATCTTAAAAAAAGCCCATTATACTAATTGAAACTGAATTCTAAAAAAGTGATAGGCACTCCCTAGCCTCGGAGGCAGTCAATAATCGTATTTTTCACACAGACATGATCGGCAATCTGTTTATTTTGCGTGTCTATGCAGTCAGAGGAATATATACACCGAATTCCATAAGATTCTAGCTGCGGCCATTTGGTCGGTACAATTTTTATCCCCTTTTTCCTATTTTACCCCCTTAAGAGTACAACTTTCTAAAATTTCTTTATTTTATGTGTCTACACAATTTTTATCCCTCTGTACCCATTGTATCCCTTGAAAGAACGAATTTTGAAAAAAAAAACATTTATTTTTCGTGTCTAGGCAGTCAGAGGAATGTATACTCCGAATTCCATGACTATAACTGCAGTCATTTGGTTGGTACTATTTTTATCCCCATTGGCAATTTTAACCCCAAAAACTACGAATTTCGAAACATCTGTTTATTTTGCGTGTCTTCGCAATCAGAGGAATGTATACACCGAATTTCATTATAAAGGGTCCGCCAAATAACTTTTTTTTTGAAAATGCTATAAAAAACTACTGAATATTTTCTCAAATTTCTTTTTTTATTTGAAAGAACAATCATTCCGGTTAATAATGGAAAATAATTTCATTCAAATGGCTGCCTCGGCTCCCCACAAATAATAGTCCAACGGTTGAATAGTTGAAAAAAAAACGTTAAATGGCGGACCCTTTACTAGATGCAGCCGTTTGGTTGGTACCATTTTTACTCCCCAAAAGTACGAATTTGGATAAAATACTTTTATATTATGTATCTACTCAATTAAAGGAATATACACACCGAATTTTGTGTTTCTAGCTGGTGTCGTTTGATTTGTACCATTTTTATCCCACAGTACACACCGAATTTCATATTTCTAGCAGTTGTCGTTTGATAGGTACCATTTTTATCCCTTTTGCCCCATTTCACCCTCTACGAATAAAAATCACTTTATGGTGCACACTTTTGTTACAGGGGGAATGCTCGTTCTAGTTCGATTATAAAATGTTCTGCCAACTTTAAAGAAAATCGGGAACAATATGCGGATTCTAAAGCGGAAAAAGTGAAATCGGGAGCGACATTTGAATGGGGACTATATCCAAATCTGAACCGATCTTACCCACTTTCACCATAGGTGTTTATAGTTAGATTATAAGGTGTTGTGCAAAATTTCAAGAAAATCGGGTACTATATGTGCTTTATAGGGTGGAAAAAGTCAAGTCGGGAGCGACATTTGTATGGGGGCTATACCTAAATCTGAACCGATATCCTCCAAATTCAATACCGATCGTCCTTGACCAAAAAAAGTAACTTCTGCCAAGGTTCATGATAATCGGATAGCAAATGCGACCTGTAGAGTGCGAACAAGCTTAGATGGACAGCAGACGGACATTATTAAATCGATTCAGCTGGTGATTCTATGCCGATCCGTATACTTAAAGGTTTTAAGTATAGCTCGATTATTTATTGGTGTTACAAACATTTGGCGGACTTATATAATACCCTAGTCCAGGAAGTGGTGTAGGGTATAATAATAACACTTACTTGACTTATTCGCCGAAATTCAATAAAATTTATTGTTTGACATTATTATTCCAGCTTCCACCGAAACCGATCCCAAAACCGTTTGGTTTCACTTAGTTTGAATAACCGGCATCCGATTTTAAATGACTCAAATTTGCCATTAAGCAGACACCCGATTTTTATTTGAATTTTGTGCATGGAAAGAATGTGTAGCTAGTGACTTGGTTTGTTGGTAGAAGCAGCTATCTGTGCTGGCTGACACTTTAAATTGACATTGTTGTGCATGAAGAGTGAATGTGTGGTGGCTGATGAGTTTATGACATGTTATTCTTGTTTTTTTTTTGCTTTCTTTTGTTATTTAAGACACTATTCTATTGAGTGTTATTGTTGTTGTTGTTCTGTTGAGTTGAGAAATGGTGCAAAAGTAATGAAATTAGGTTAATAGGGGTGGGTGTCACTACACCCATCACTCACTCATATTTTGTTTTGTTCTCCGGGGTAAATTACTGTGTACCACATACGTAGTAAGCATTCATTCATGTTGTTATTCCCTTGTGAGCCAATTTGGTGGAAAATTAAAAGGAAAAATACACGTTGCTGGGTTACAAATTAGCTGTGAAGTGTCGCAATACAGACTGCGAGTAGCTTCCAGACGGTGGAAAATTTAATTCAATGTTCACAATTCTTAATTGATTTTTGTACATTGAAGACAGCATAATTTAACCAAAGACTTATATAACACCGTACGACATTTTTTCTTTTCGGAAAATGGATTTTTTCATTTTATAATTTTTTTATTCAAGTAATTATTTTGAATACTTATTCGCAACCTACTACACCAATGTTAGTGTCAAATTAAAGATGAGAATATCTGCTAAATATACTTCAAAGATCATACTTATGTCTATATTAGATTCGTATTAATAAACCATTTCAAGTTTCCCCCTTTAAAAAATAAAAAAATAAATATTTGAAAGGGGAGTTACATCTAAGGAACTATATATGTGATTTACAGATTGCAAATTTTGGTAATAATGTTTTTAAAACTTATTCATAGTATTTGCTGGCTATTTGTATTTCTTTCATTCCTTTGCCTGCCTGATTTTTAAAATATAAAATTCCAACTGATTTTTACATATTTGGTAAGAGTTTCACGATCCCACATTTTTTCTTAAATATCCCTCAAATTCCCGTTTTTCAATGGTCACGTTACGTATGAGTATTATTAACTGTAATCAATATCACTTACACGCCTTCTTTTACTCTCGGGTAATTCCAACAGAAAACGACCCAACATGGATTTCGACCCATATCGATTTTGATGAAATTTAGCATATAAAGGGTGTTTTTTATTGGGGTATAGAACTTTAAGTTGGCATCACTTTTTTAACTGGCGGCCATTTTGTCAGCTGTCAAGTGATTAATATTTAGTTTGGTTTGCCATTTCATCATGAACAGGTTGACAAAAGAACAACGCTTGCAAATCGTGCAAATTTATTTCGAAAGTAATGGTTCAGTTCGCGAAGTTCACCGCAAGCTCCGTCCATTTTATGGTCGACATAATCGTCCATCAGAGCAATTAATTCGGTTAACCATGGATCGTTTTCGCACTACGTTTACTCTATGTGATAATACGCATCCGCAGAGACGTCGAACAGTGCGCACCGAAGAAACAATTGCCGCTGTAGAGCAAAGTGTTGAAGAGGACCCGAATGAATCGATTCGCCACCGTGCACAGCAATTGGAGCTTTGTCCATCAACTTTGAACTGGTTGAAAATTGGACCTGTAGAATTGGCTATATTCGAGCCAGCCGCGGCGGCCACATGCCCGAAATCATGTTTAAACATTAATGGCATAAAATTATCCTCCAATAAAGCCAAATTGATGGACATTAAAACGATTTTCTTGTGTTTTATTTCAATTCGAAGTTCTATACCTCAATAAAAACACCCTTTATATTCTACTAGTGGTTGCGGGTAATATATCGTTTACCGTAGCTCAAAGTAGTGCGTGGTTTGAGTTCTACAGTTGGTTATCTCGGGGTTTTTCTTGAAGAGATGGCTTCCTTATCGATGTCATAACTTTGGATCGCGTCATCAGATTTTAACGATATTGTTATCATCTGAAAGACTTACACCTCTTCTTTCCGAATTAGTATGCAAATATGAATGTCCTTGTGGTTCAAGGACTCCAAAAATTAAAAATAATTTTAATCCTTGAATATCCTGAAAAACATATCTTTAGTTTTCTTTATTTTGTTTTGTATTTTAGCTTATGTTATTCTCTACAAAATATCAAAAATTTAGAGTGGGGTGGCCATAGGTTAAGAAATTACGGCTGTTTTTCCAAAGTATTTCGTTATTTCAGCAAGCCCACAATTTTTCATTAGAGTCGCTTCAAAATAAAAAGTGTCGATGTTCCCGGCTAAAATGAAAGATTCGTTTGTTTTACGGGTTCTCCCAAAATAGATCCTTTTTTATCATTGTCCGTTCGTGAGCTGGACGATTCGAAATAAAAAACCTCTATAAAAATTAGAAATTAAAATCTGGCCCGAGCCTTATCAAACCATATCAAAAACTTGTAATGTGAGCCAGTATAAAGGGCTGATATTTACAACGTTGTTGCAATTTTTAATGCATTTTTATAAAATCCGCTAAATTTCCACGTTTTTAGTTCGACTTGTGTTTTCAGCGGCTCGTTGGAGAGGTATTGATTTTAAGAACTTCTTAAACAATTGAGATTCCCCATTTTTTCAGTGGGTTAAATGTGAAATAACAACTGTCATATGGTGTCATTTGCATCGTAAACACATTCTACTCTTATACAAAACTAATTTAATTTAAAATCTGAAATTTTTGTCTTTCAATGGAAGAATATCTGTTATAAATGCTTCAAATTTCATACTTCTATCTATAAAAGTTTGGCATTAACAACCATTTCAAATTTCTCTCCTTAAAAAATAAACATCAGTAATCTGAATAAACTTTTTTAGGGCGAAATTGGAAATGGTTGTCAATCCTAAACTAGATAGCAGATAGAAACATGGAATTTGAGGTGTTTTTAAAAGATATTCTTCACTTTTATTTGATGCCAATATCACCATTCAGTGACACGCACAAGTGCGAAATTAAATTACTAAAACATCTATATCCTTTGGAAAGTAAAAGTCCTCTAAAAAGGACAGACGACCACGAAATAAAAAATTGAGCGTGCAATTTTACTAATAGTGACCTATAGTCTTGTTCAAAGGAAGGAAATCGTGTCGCACGGAGTTATTATAACAGCGTACGTGCAGTTTTCCTCCGAAATCGTACAAGAGAGCAAGATTTTAATTTCTAAAGTGTTTTTTCTCAATATCAATATCTCATAGTGAATTCTTTTCAAGAACCTTGTTTTATAAATTTTTTTGAATGCGTCCAGTTTACGGACAATGATAAAAGCGAAATATTTTGGGAAAACCCGTAAAACAAACAAAATTTTCATTTTAGTCGGGAACATCGACACCTCTTATTTTGAAGCGAATCTAATGAAAAATGATGGGCTTGCTGAAATAAAGAAATACTTTGAAAAACGACCGTAGTTTCTTAACCTATGGCCTATGATATTTTGTAGAGAATAGCATAAGCTAAAATACAAAACAAAATAAAGAAAATTAAAGATATGTTTTTCAGGATATTCAAGGATTAAAATTGTTTTTAATTTTGAAATCCTTGAACTACAAGGACGTTCATTTCATACAAATTCGGAAAGAGGAGGTGCAAATCTTTCAGATGATATCACTATCGTTAAAATCTGATGACGCGATCCAAAGTTATGATTTCGATAAGGAAACAATCTCTTCAAAAAAAAGCCCCGAGATAACCAACTTTGGACCACTGTAGAACTTAAACCCCGCACTACTTTGCGCTACGGTAAACGGTATATCACCTGCAACAACTAGTAGAACATATGTGCCAAATTTTATCAAAATCAGAGAGGATGAAAATCCAAACCCATGGTTTTTAGATCGTTTTCTGTTGGAATTGCCCTCTCTCTTACTTAATGCAATAAGTTAGGTTAGTAAATTCTATACGATTTATGAGACGAATTTTCAGTGTAAAAGTACACTTTAAACCTTTGATAAATGTTTTGTTAAGTTAAGTTAATAAAGTAAATTATTATATTTCTCATAAAAACATATTGAAATCAAGTTTTAAAGTATTTATAGAAATAATCCACATATTATTTGTGGAGAAATCCTCCTGGTTCAAAAGAATCAATGAGAATACACCTTTCCCTTCACCCACCATTCATTCCATATACTTTCTCCTATACTATTTACGAGAATCTCAATGATGCGAATTTAGTTAGCTCGCAGATATATTTTTAAAAATCTCAAAATTGAATTATCTCAAATATTATTGAATTATCAAATATTATTATAACGTATTTGTAACCTTATATTCTGTTATATTCACTTCATATCAATTATAAATTGCTGTATTTAAGGTAGAATATTTGTCTCGCCTTGCTGACACATATCTAATTAAAATGATATTTGTTAAATTATTTTGGTACCTTTTACAATTTTATAGTGAAAACATGGCGAAAATATGTGCTGAATTCCCGTACAAATTTCCAGGGATGCAAACCCCAGTTCTGATAGAGGGGGCAAACAAAGAATACACCTATATCGGCATTCAAGTATTGTGTCATTTTAGAGCAAAGTTTAGCAATATTACTTAAAACACTGTGGGGAACATTTTTGTGTTTTGTGTATATTTTAAACCTCCACCTGATCAATATAAGGTTCACTTTTACCCCTTTTGTGCAAAAGGGTAAAAAGTAACTCTTAAACATGGTTTAACTGGTTAAAATGTTCTAAACAAATGTTTGCATTAAACTTGTACCATAAGTCTCTGAATACACCAGAACTCAAAACTCAACTTAAATGCCTGGAATCAGTAAAAAATGAGATACATTTTAAGGTTAATATCGTATTTTTTCCGAATTGATGCTAAACTGTCCCATAAAACTGAACTTTAGTGGGATGAGGTGAATGAAAAATATTCTACGTCAAATTTAACTATAAGTCACCGAACAAAAGAAACCTGTAGATATAATCTATATAAATAAAATATCAGTTCCAACTTGGTATTTAAACAAGAAATTGTTTATTAGATTTTTTTAGCTCTTGGTAATTCTATACAGTTATCAAACAATGTCCATCATATGATCTTTCGTTGGCATATGATCACCTGGGTTTTCAAAATCTGTCTTTATTTTATGTTCCACAGTGTAACTAAAAGTGATTCTAAAATTGTCAATTTCATTTGAGATTTATCACAGTTCAAATTTTGTTAGGTATTCGTTTGAAGAACTTAAACATTTCAACACTCTTCTCAATAGGATTTGATTCGGGTTTTTATTTTTCAAATGATGTCGTTATTTTTTTAATTTAAGTCATCCCTCATTTTAGTTACTTTACCTAACGATTTTCAACTGTATCTAAACGAAGCCAAGCGAATCAATCAATAAAAAGGGAAATTAAGGTGAATTATGTTTTATAATATCAATTGGAAATGTGTAGTTGTAAAGAAAAGTGTAAAGTAAAGATTTAGAATAATTTCAACCCATATAATAATATATAACAAATTTCGTGTAGTATAAGAAATTCTGTAGTTTAAAATTTTTTCGTACTGGCCATGGTTACCAAACATAGTTTTAAATGATTTTTAAATAAATGGAAAAAGTGAACACGAATAGTGTGCATTAAAAGAATAGGTACTATCCTCTCTAATAGTATTAAGTTGGCCACCGTAAGTATGAGTAATATTAGTCTTAACAAATATGACTTATACGCCACGAGGTACTCTGACTTAATGCAGTAGGTTCTATTACTAAATTATACAGTCGACATAAGTCGAATTTTCTTTAAGTCGAAGCACATGTAGCGACAGCAGCACTAAGGAGGCAAATTCGCTTAAATTCTTCTTCTATAACTCGAATAATAACTTGAATTTCTCTATAACTCGAAGAAAAACAATGGCACCAACTTTCATAAGTCGAACTTTTCGGGGAAATACAGAATTTAAAAATTAGTTGTTTGTACGTTGGTTGTTTTACCGACCAAAATAACTCTCAGAGGTAGAAAGTAATGGGACGTTGTTTAGGTTGGTCGTTTATGAGTTTACAATTGATTTTGTTATTATAGCTCGGGTAAGTCCCGAAGTTTAACTCTATCGATTTATGTTTCACTTGTGTTTGGTATGTTGCGAACAAAATTTATTTAAAAACAAGAGAGTCGCCATGGCATCAAAGCGTGTTTTGAATAGTTTGTCAATTCAAGAAAAATTTAAATTAATAAATCAGGTGGAAAATGGATCAAAGAAGAAAGTACGGTTTCCACAATTTTAAAAAATAAGCAGACTATTATTATCGCTGTTAAATCTGGTTCTTCTCTTTGAAGGAAGTAAGAGAATGAAAAAACCAACGTACGAGAAAGTTAACAAAGCGGTGCTCGTATGGTTTACCGCAACAAGAGCCCAAAATATGCCAATATCTGGAGGAATATTAAAGGGTAAGGCCATGGAGTTCGCAAAGAGATTTGAAGAAGATGATTTCAAGGCAAGCACTGGTTGCCTTGATAAATGGAAGTAAAGGTACTATGTCACCTGCATACTGTTGTACAAATTAAAAGTTTCTTAGACCGTGTTATTGATATTTATATATTTCACAAAAAGGCTTGTGGTGAAAGTAATGACGTTTGTGAAGAGGACTGCAAAAAATGGAAAGCCGATGTTCTACCTGTTCTCTTAGAAACATACAGTGAAACAAGACTGTTTTTCAAATGTCCACCAGACAAAACGTGAACTTTTTAAAATGAAAAATGTCATGGAGGAAAACATGACAAAGAGCGTGTTACACTAATGCTGGCAACGAATATGAATGACACTGAAAAACTTAAAATTCTTTTGATTGGAAGAAGTAACAAACCTCGTTGCATTCGTTGCGTTAAGTGGTTACCAGTCGAATATAAAAGTAACAAAAAGGCTTGGATGACAGGACAATTATTTGAAGAATGGATGCTGAAATTGGATCAGCAATTTGTAAAAGCAGGGCGAACAATTTTATTCTTTGTTGATAATTGTCCCGCACATCCAAAAGACTTACTGAAATCCATTAAATTGAAAATTCCAACCCCCACCCCCCCAAATATGACATCAAAATTACAACCACTTGATTACAACCAGTAGTCAAACGATCGCAAATTGCTTTAAGAAAGCTGGATTTGGTCAGCATTCAGTATGGGAAGAAGAAGATGACATACCTTTGATATGTTTTAAGAGATATTACTGGCGATTTGATGTCCGTGGAATCTGCCTATGAAGCCTGGATGCGTTTGAATACATTGAGGTTGATAATGAACTCATTGTATCAGACTTTCCTACGAATGACGATATTATTGAACATTGTGTCTCCGAATCAGCTACTTACGCAGAAAGCATAATAAGTGATGAGGAGGACTCGGTAGAAGAGTTTATTATTCACCCATCGAACAAAGTTTTAGAAGAATCCTTAAAAAATATAATTTTGTTTCTGCACACGAATGAAAGCACAACTGATGAGCTGATTACAAAGTCCTAAACAAATTCTAGTTACTTCTTATTCACAACAACAAAAAAATACAACCAAAAATTACACAGTATTTCAAGTAATTAGAAATTTATAGAATAAACGTGTATAAATTCGAATAATTATACTTATTGCAAGTATATAGATCTGTATAGAATAAAAATGGATAAATTCGAATGTACTTGTTTTTAATGTGCAAAAAATCATAAGTAATTCCATAACTCGAAATCCCCATAAGTCGAAGTTCTTTTCGGGATAATGGTGGTTCGAGTTATTGAAGTTCGATTGTATATCGTTACCTTATTTCTAAAGTTCGTAACTGACATTTTTCCGATTCTTCTTTTTACATATTCTTACGCGATTTCGAAAACATTGTCTGTTACGCCCGTTAGAATTAAAGTGACGATATGCGTTTCTTCCTACCATTATCCATGGATTTTTAATAATTTTCATAGTTAGAGTGTTTTTGCAGAATTTTTCAGGTTGGACATTTTTGAAAAGAAAACATGTTTGTAATAGAAATTTTCAAGATATAAATAAATATGGCATAATATGTTACTTTCCTGATACACTGATTTTAGTGTATTGGAGTACTTATATAAAAAATGTTTCAACATCTTCCAAATAATCAAGTACAATGCGATGATTGTGCATCATTTTACTAATAGCATTAGAATTATTACTATAATACGGCAAAAATATTATTAGTAATATATATATATATATATATATATATATATATATATATATATATATATATATATATATATATATATATATATATATATATGGTTCCAGGATAAACTAGGATATACAAAAAAGAGGCGTGGCACCCCCGCCCCCACACAAAGTGTATTTTAAAACTATCAAAAAACACGTTCCGAAGTGTGGATTCTCTTGAAAATTTTATTGTGAATAACTTTTGGACAGAGAATAGTTTCTGAATGGTGACTATACAATGGTCATGATACAAATTATCACAAAACACGTAACGAATGGCGGATTCTCTTGAACATTTCGTTGTATTTAGCCTGTGGAAAGGGAATGTTTTCTAGTTATATAAGGGGATGACATGACAAATGGGCATGACACCGCTCACAAAAACTATAACAAAATACATTGATTCACTTGAATATTATATTGTAACGGACAGAGGATGACCCTTGACATGTCATGCTAGAAAAAGGGAAGCGGCTCCACCCAAACAACAATATTATAAAATAACTCGTGCCCATTTTTCTTCTGCCGCTACGTTCAGGTAAGGGTTTGGTTCTTGAATATAAGAGGTCATGGTATGAACAAATGGCGCGTCTCCTCATACTTGAACCAAGCAAGGTGTTCCAGTAGATGGGTATCAAAATGTTTACGCTTCATATGCATTGGGCCGTGTTTATACCGTACACCCGAAAAACGCAGAATGTTTTTATTTGAGAATGTTATTAGTTAACGTGAGAGGACACACTTCAGTTTCCAATTTAAGAGCAGTTGAGAGAGGCGTGTCAGAACCTAGGAGACCACATTAATGTATGCTTCTGTCAGCTGCCATCATCTCCAGATACGAACTTTGTTTGCGATAATATTAAGAACTTGCTCGCCATCTAACCAAAATGACCTGTGGGAAAAATTCAAAGAGGGTATGAGTGAGGACATTTTGCATCATTATCGCACCGTTACGATTCTATATCATTTGCGATTAACATTTTCAACGATACGCTGATAAAAATTTAAGACATATGCCTAGCCATCAGCAACAAAACTCTTAATCCACTTGGAATGGTGGTGCTTGAACGTTCTACCATTGACATTACTGATCGAGATTTGCTAAGAGAACGGCAATTCAATGTTGAGGACTTGCGTTTGTTTGTCGTAACAAAAAACCTCTATTAATTGCAAAGCAACAAGTGGCCTTTGACAAATTTATAACTGCAGTAACAAATCACCATTTTTTTTCTCGATGCACCAGGAGTAGGGTTTGCATTTTCCCGTACTTTTTATTCCCACGGGAATTATTTGTTCGATTTCCTGGGATCCCGGGACAGGACGAGAAAACGTCAACATATTGCTTTTTATATAAAAACTTATTTTTTCCGAATAAAACATAAAGTAAATTATTATATTTCTGTTTTTCAAACAGATAGAGTATGAAATGTAGGCATCTTTAAATTAAGAGGTTTTTTGAAATATAAAAAAATTGTTGTTGGTCTGTTATGTTGTATGTCTTGTCATTTATTTTGGTTTAAGACCAAAGGTTGTGCTGAAGTCTTCAGCAGAACCCAAAACTTAGCAAAAAGGCAAGTGAGACCTTTATTGTTGCAGCTAAAAATTGATTGCGCAGTTTCGATGGGCGCTACCCCATCTCATCAGAACTTTCGCAACGAATGTATGTCTTTGACTTAAATCAGGGTTCATATTAGTACCAGCGGTCAAATATTTTCAATGAGAAGCGCTGATAAACAAAATATTCCACCGAACTACAACAACATATTTAACAGATTTTCTTCAAAATTGGCAAAACATCTTATATTTGAACTAGAAACGCCCGTGGTAAAAATGTGTTAGATCGGTTCAGATTTATATATAGCTCCCATACAAATTTCGCTCCCGATTTGACACTTTGTTTGTGTTAGATCGGTTCAGATTAATATATATAGCTCCCATACAAATTTCGCTCCTAATTTCACTTTTTCCGCTCTAGAAACCACATATTGTAACAGATCCTCTTCAAATTAGGCGAAATATCTTATATTTGTTCTATAAACATCCATAGTGAAAATGGGTCAGAGCGGTTCAGATTTACATATAGCTCCAATACAAATATCGCTCCCAGATAGACTTTTCCGCCCCAGAAACCACAAATTTTCACCGATTTTTTTCGAACTGACCATAACACGTTATATTTGAACTGGAAGAACTTATTGTGAAAGTTAGTCACTTTATTCCATGTTTGGATATAGCCCCAATACAAATATTCTTCTCGATTTGACAGGTCATATTAGCCTATGATTAGGAAACATACAAAAATTCTTCCCGTTTTCACTTTTTTACCGAGTTGAATTGTATTCGAATAGAAAGTGGAGTGTATCATAAAGTCGGCCCCGCCCGACTTTAGCCTTTCCTTACTTGTTTAAATAATATTTTCACGTCGCGCTATATAAACACAAATATGACCAAAGAACTAGATTTGTTTAAATTTGGTTCGGATGACTTTTGCAACCCCAAATTTTCCTGCCAATTGACTTTACCCGTGAACCATCTGTAACCATCTCAGCTATCCTCTGTTGTGAGTGTTGAATAACTAAAGCTAGCCATATTCTAGATAGAAGTGACAATAAGAAACTTAACAAAATATTTGGTTAATATGAATATAATTAGTATAAAATGAATGATTACTTCTTAATAATATTGATTTTTCAAAGTACTAATAACACTGTCCAGCAGCTTTTTTGTCCATAGTAATTTAACCCTAGCAATTGTTCGTATGCATTAGTGACTTATGAATGATGATGTGTTGGGTGATGACGTCTTGGATGAAAGCGATAGGAATTTGGAGCTCTTCAGCCAACCAATCAACTGTAGGTTGGGTCACGGAAAAAATTGCTGCGGTCACCTTCCAGATACGAAGATGGGTCAAGCCGTCTGCATTCTTGACCATTTTTTTTTCTAAATTAGTGGACCCTTGAAAGCACTTTGAATATAATTTTTATTATTATATTAGATTTAGATTTTTTGTGATTATTCAAATAAATATCGAACGAAAAAATTCACCACTGACTCAATATTTGTGAAATTAATATAAAATAAAAGACTGTTTTTCAGAACTAAATTTTTCAAAATCTTCTGAAAAAAAGCGTTTCCACATCAATTTGCTTTCGATGTTCATGATTGCTGCATTTATTTATACGGAAAGTTTTCAGTTGTCTCTATATAAAACCACAAAAAATTACTATAAGTATCCAATAATTCGAACTTTATATTATTCTATGACAATGATACAAATTTATATTTAAGGCTTAGAAAAATTTTTTTTGGGATACTCAACACTTTAAAATAGCAAAATATAAAAATTTGGAATCAGGTGGCAAACCATGCTGCCAAAGTTACTACCTTTTCTCATGTTTCATTTTTGATATTTAAGCCTAAAGTAATAACGAAAGCACATACTGTTGTAAAATGAAAAGGAACAATCTACTAAATTTTTGTATATTATAAACTGTTAACACAGATATGCCAGTTAGAATGATAGTGGTCTAAGTCACACTTTATCCGTTCTGAGATATGCAATGGTTCATGTTTGAATCAATTGCAAAATATTTTTCCACCGAAGTACAACATTTCCTTCTTAGAATATCCTACTACTACCATCGAACTTTTATAAAAAATCGACAACGTAGGTACCTCTAATGGAACCACTTCTTACAGAGGATTTACTGACTTATATCACTTTCATTCTTCTCAAAATTGAACACATAAAATTTTTATTTTTTTTTTTTTGCAAAAATAATATAGGTCTAATCTAACGTTTTTTTTTTCAACTATTCAACCGTTGGACTATTATTTGTGGGGTGCCCGAGGCAGCCATTTGAATGAAATTATTTTCCATTATTAACCGGAAGGATTGTACTTTCAAATAAAAAAGAAATTTCAGAAAATATTCAGTAGTTTTTTTTGATAGCATTTTCAAAAAAAGTTATTTGGCGTATTTATTTCTTTACACATTTTTTTTAAATAACGGGTGATATTTTAAGAGCTTGATAACTTTTTTTAAAAAAAAACGCATAAAATTTGCAAAATCTCATCGGTTCTTTATTGGAAACGTTAGATTGGTCCATGACATTTACTTTTTGAGGATAATTTCATTTAAATGTTGACCGCGGCTGCGTCTTAGGTGGTCCATCCGCTTAGTCCAATTTTGGCATTTCCACGTTTTTGAGTAACAGAGACCCAATTGGTGCGAACGGCGACGAATCGAAAATTGGTGGTCATCATTAACACTGGCCGATACAGCTGCGATATTTTCTTCAGTTCGCACTCTACGTAAGCGTGTTGGTGATTTAATGTCCAACAATGTAAATTTGGTGCGAAATTTAGTCACAATAGCCCGAATAGCCGCTTCAGTGGGTCGATTAAACTGACCATAAAATGGAAGCGCGCAATGAACTTTCTTAACAGAGCACGCATTTTGATAATAAAATTCAATAATTTGCAAGCGTTGTTCGTTTGTAAGACGATTCATGATGAAATGTCGAAGCATACTGAGCATCTTTCTCTTTGACACCATGTGTGAAATCCCACGTGATCTGTCAAATATTAATGCATGAAAATCCTTACCTCAAAAAAATCACTCTTTATATATATATATATATATATATATATATATATATATATATATATATATATATTTGCAGGTTATGCTTCTAGATTGTTTATATTGAAATTATTTTTTACTTTAAAATAATTTCATTTTATATGTTATTCAAATTATCTGAATTTTTTAATTTCAAATAATTTCATTTTATATGTTACTAGCTGAACCCCCGCCAGGCAGAAAAGCAAACGGAAATAAAAATCATATTGTTTATTCTTATGATCGGTATTATATGTGCCACTTATAATAACTTCCCTGAGATACAAAAGAAATGGATATGCTCCTTGGAAAATATTGAAGTACGGAGAATAAAGGAAGAAATGTCAAAAAACTAATTCATTTTAGGTTGAGTGTGATTCTCTTCCTTTCCATTACCAAAACAAAAAAATTCCTACCTAAGAAGAACTTACTTAATCGAATAGCTGAAATTCGAATGTACTACATTCAAAACACATAGAAAGTCAATCAAATTGTCAAACAACACAAAAATTAAAAAATAATATAATTTCCGTTTTCTTGACTTAAGTCGGCTTTTGGCGATATTTATTTTTTTGTAATCTTTAGTTACTATTGCTCTAAGAAAATCCAAAGAAAACGTGTAATTTTACAAAATTCAAATCAAAAATTCCCCATCTTTCAAATCCAGCCCATTTGTACAACAATATAGGAATCGCGGTGTCGAATATACTCTAAAACAGGTTTTAATTTCATATGGGAAGTTCCACGCCCACTTTCCGCCCATATTTGCACAACTATTTACACTTGATCTATTCAGACAATTTTTCAGCACTCCAGGTTTTATAGAACTGACAATATTCAATAATAGGTTTTAACTTCGTATGTGAGGTTCCACGCCCACTATCCCAATACCGCCCATTTTTGGCACAACTACGCACATTGATGCTGGATGCACTCAGACAAAATTTCAGTATTGTATCTGTCATAGAACTGAATATATTCGAAAATGGGTTATAACTTTGTATGGCAGGTGCCACACCCACTTTTCCAAGATTGTCCATTTTTGCACAACTACGCACATTGATGCTCTTACTATGTGAGTCATAGAACTGACAGTATTCAATAATAGGTTTTAATTTTGTGTGGGAGGTACCACGCCCATTTGCCCAATCCCGCCCATTTTTGGCACAACTACGCACATTGATGCTAGATGCACTTACGCAAAATTTCAACACTCTAGGTGTCATAGAACTGACAATATTCAATAATAGGTGTTAGTTTCGTATAGGAAGTGCCACACCCACTTTTCCAATACCGCCCATTTTTGGCACAACTACGCACATTGATGATAGATATACTTATACTAAATTTCAGTATTGTATCTGTCATAGAATTGAATATATTCGAAAATGGGTTATAACTTTGTATGGGAGTTGCCACGCCCACTTTTGCAATACGCAAATTGATGCTATATGCACTTACAAAAAATTTCAGCACTCAGGGTGTCATAGAACTGACAATATTCAATAATAGGTGTTAGCTTCGTATCGCAGGTGCCACGCCCACTTTTTCAATACCGCCCATTTTTGGCAAAACTTTGCAGACTAACAATTAGTGAACTTTCACAAAAATTCAAGACTCTAGCTGCTTCAGTACTCCGAATATGCTAATTTATAAAAAACGAATAAATCCCCAATTTGTGTGGGAGGTGCCACGCCCACTGAAAATATCAAAAATTTGTATAGCCTATTTTCACCACCGGTTCAGCATGAGCAGACTGTGAAAATTTCAAGAAACAAACAAACAAACAAACCCACAAACTTACAAACACAGATTCATTTATATATATATAGATTCAAATTATCTGAATCAGCTAAAATGGACATTATAAATAAAAAATGTTTCTTTCTATCGCCACTCATCAATATTAGTGAATATAGTGTGACTTAGACCACTTTCAAACTAACACTAAAGACAATTTTGGTGTTCATATAATGAGAAATGTCATTGTAAGGGTACATTTTTTATGAATGTCAAAAATAAAAGTTCTTAAATTAGATATCTGATCAAACTAAAGTGAAAAATTGGGATACCTCATTTTTTGGATTTTTGACTTAGACCATTATCACATTCTAACTTGCACAATTGTTGAGGGAAAAAGCCAATTTTTGAACTAAAAATAATAATGGCAGAGTGTTGCCAACATTTTAAAATTACCAAACACGGAAAATTGTAACCTGGTGGAAACTTGTTTTTTGAAAGTATTAGCAACCATCAAGATAATTGCAATGCATATCAAAGATCTACCTGTAAGGGGGCAGTAGATTGATCAATTTAAATTTTTGATAGGCAACAGCGGTATGCACCATAAGTATATGTACGGAATTTTAATGTCGATCTGTTTCCTAATGTATTTTCTTTCAAAAAACCAACTACCATCCCACTGTAAGTGGGCAGTAGGTTGAGAAACTAATTTCTCTAAATCTACAAATATAAAGTAATCCTTTACATTGCGCTTCTACATAATCAGATGAATTTGCACAGCGAATTTTATGATTCCGGCTGCATCCATTGGTATCGACCACTTTTATCCATTTTTGCCCATTTTAACCTCAAAAGTACGAAAGATATCTTTATTTTTCGATTCTACGATGCCAGAGCGAAGTCTACACCGATTTTCATTATTCTAGCTGCAGCCGTTTGATTAGTACCTTTTTTATATCCATTCTAAACAACGAATTCCGAAAAATCTTATTATTTTCCGTATATATGCGATTTGAGGGATGTACACACCAAATTTCAGGTTACCAGCTAATGCGGTTTGATTGGTACTATTTTATCCCTTCTTTTGTCCCAGTTTGATTGGTAGTATTTTATCCCTTCTTTTGTTCCAGTTTGATTGGTAATATTTTATCCCCTCCTTTGCCCCATTTCTCCCCCGAAAGAATGGATCACCTCAAAAAATTGAACTTATCAATATCAAGTAAAAAATTCTTCAAAATTCGAGTTCGAATTCGTAATAAATATTTCCAAAGAGTTGTACAACTTAGGGTTTGGGTAGATAGCTAGTTCTTTTTTTATGAAATTCCTTCGTTATATTTTCTATTAAATTACACTCCATTATCTCAATGCTGACTATATGTGTTTATCGCCCGTAATGTGCCATCTGGAGTCTCTATCTTTATTTTAATATATAATATAATATAATTTCAGCCTTGTCATGGCATCCAAGGACATGGTGATGACCTCCAAACAATATGATTACCACTCGTTGCTCAAAATTTAATTAAGGCCTCCGTTTCATGGCATGGCATGGGTAATGACTGGAATAATTTAATTTGAATTTAGAGTCGTATGGGCGGTATATGCTGCAGGCAGACTCCATTGTGGACGCATTCTATTGATTTCTCGGCAAATTAGATTTTTTTTGCATAATTAGTCACGATAAATAGCACCTCGATGTTAAATTTACGAAGTTTTTTTTCGCCTGTTCAGTTAATTAAACCGAATTAAAGTGTTATACTTGTCGCAGTCTCTTAAGTTGAGGGCTGCGAAGAGAACGACATTTTCTCTTTTTCGAAGATGTACAACCATGACCACACTTAACCGCTTTTTTGTGTGTGGCGAAATTCGAATGGAGAGAACTCGCTGTGAATTTTCGCACATAAATTTCATTTGCGGTCGGCATTTATGTATCGTTCGAGATGTTGTTGTTTTACTTTAGTTGGGCTAAAACGAATACATAATTTTTTGTTTGTTAGTACTCTCTGGCTCTCAGACTCTCACTCGCGACATCTCGGCCTCTCTAATTCGCAAACGAATTTCGAATCGAAGTAGATGCTCAGTCGTTTCGGCTCGATGCCCGATTGTTATTTGGCGAGAACACGACACGCCAATTGTTGTTGTCCGTTGTGTTACTACGTTTCTGCTGCTGTATAATCGTGAGCTGGCTGAAAGTAGTTGTAGTTTCGTCAGTAGATGTATTACGAACGTTGTATTTAACGGTACGTGTTGTTCAGCGTTGTGCGTCAAGGCGTATGTGGAATACTTGGTTGGTCACAATGCATGCATCAGTGGAATGAATGAATAAATGAATGCCTGATTGTGGCTTTGGATAAATCTTCTTTATCAACGGTCGGTTTTAAAGCAAAAAAAAAAGATCCAGCAAAATAACAAAACGAAACGAAAAAATCCAGAAAATGGAAATTTAAATAAAAGAAAATAAATAAATAGAAAATCAATTTAAAAAAAGTAAAATTGTGCCCAAAATTTGTGTTGAATAATCTGTTGGGAATAGTGTGTTTTGATTGTCAGTTGCAAAGAAAAACATCGCTTGACAATATTCAATAAATATTGTGAAAAATATCGTGTGGTGTTGTCCTGTGATAGCAGCTGCTTTTGTGATTTCCTTTTCCCCGTCCAAACCCAGCACAAGGAGTGGGGTTTGGTTCCTTATGTTTCATCAGAACTCAAGTAAATATCTAAGCTTAAATTTTTTTATTATGAAATATCTTAAAGCATTGTCGTTGTCGTCGCTTTACAAACTCTTTGCCGCAGTCGAAGAGTGCGGGTGCGGGTTGTGCTTTCTCTTCAAGACGGTTTTTTTGTGCTGATTATGCGAATTTTTTGCTCGTCTTCCTTCCACTCGAATTTGAGTTTGTTGTTGTTTTTTTTTTTATAATGTTACTTATGAAAAAAAGCTAATATTCCGTTGTCTAACCTATATTTTTGTTCGGCGAAAAAAGGTACTTGTGCACATCATCATCACCGTCTGTATGTCACTCTCGCAGTTGTGATGGTTGGTTGGTTGGTCTGTTTAGCCCCTCAGCCACTTGGTATCCTGATGGTGGGCTTCCTCAAGAGTCTACCACCACCTCACCAACATAATGACGTCTATTTGCAAGTGTTTCACATCAACGAGCACTTCTTAAAGTTTCCTCAACATTGGCTGTTTGCCTCAGATACTTCTTCATCTTAAACAGCAACTCTATGGTTTCAAGGCTTTTTTTCGGGATTTTTGTTTCTTTTGTTGGCGTTTTTTCTGGCTTCTCCTAGGATACCGCCAACAGTAAATTTGTTTTGCTCCAAGTTAAATCGCATTTCTTGGATTTATGTTATTATGATATTTTGTTCAGATTTCTGTTTCGTCTCTTCTCTTCTTACGGCGTCTCTTATATTTAATGCCATTTTTTTATGGCAGTCGTCTTTTTTTCCCTTATACATCCAACTAAGAAGTTGTAGTTTTTTTACAACTTTTTTTGTTGACATTTTATGTTTAAAAAATGTCTGTCTGTCTGTCTTATAATTTGACTTAGGAGTTGGTTTTTTGGTACGTAATAAAGGACTTTGCGAAGTTAGTCCTGGCAAATAATATGATTGATAGACATTCCTCGATGCCTATGTCAGTGACATAAAGCACCTAGAGCTCATAAAAAAGATGACATGGGCTGGCTGAACTTTATGCTATTGCGGATTATCTGATATGAGTGTTGTCTTGATGATGACCCCAACAAATTTAATGCTGACCGTTACTCATAGTAAGTCAAAGTCAAAGTTCGTCCTTATAGGTTACTGCAAGCAAAACTGTTGCTTGAAATTTGTCCTTTTTTTGGAACAGAATATATCTATGGTATGACTAAGTTCGTCATGTTTTAGGCTGTTTGTGACATACATACATGGTTATTTATACATATTCACCAAGTTTTGCAGTCATATTCGAAAAAAGGAACATGTACGTTTGCTTAGTTTGGCATATAATGATAGGATATCATGATGCTGTCGTTTAATCGTCAAAGTTTTATAAGGCCTTGTCTAATTGAAACCAGAACGTTGTTAAAAATTGATTTAGTTTAATCTAATACAGTTCATAGTATAGGGTCCGCCAAATAACTTTTTTTTTGAAATGCTATAAAAAAACTACTGAATATTTTCTCAAATTTCTTTTTTATTTGAAAGTACAATCCTTCCGGTTAATAATGGAAAATAATGTCAGTCAAATGGCTGCCTCGGGCACCCCACAAATAATAGTCCAAGGGTTGAATAGTTGAAAAAAAACGTTAGATGGCGCACCCTATATATTTGGATAATTTTTCTAAACTGAACAACTTTTTCATCACCATTTCCGTTATCTTTAAAATATTTGATTTGTAGAGGACGAATAAAACCGATTTTTTTTTTTCAAAATTTATGACCAATTGAGAATTCGAAAAAATTAAGAAAAAAGGTGCCGTTGTAGAAATAACGTAACTCTTTAAAAGGTTTGATACGCAGAAGACGGAAAAACTCATTTATTTTCCCAAATTCATGACCAATTGAAAAATCTGCCGGTGTAGGAACATTAAAAATGGTGTAGCGTGGAAAAGCGTAGGCATAATGAACTAATATTTATATTTTTAGGGTTTTCATTATATAGTCCACGAGAGTATTATGTCTTTGCGCATTTGTTTGTAACACCCAAAAGGAAACGAGTTATTATACAGATCGGCTTAGAATCAATTTTTGAGTCGATTTAGCCATGTCCGTCTGTCCATCTATTGTTGTAATCAAATTACAGGTCGCAATTATAGTCCAATCTTAACAAAAATTGGCACAAATAAGTTTTGTGGATCAAGGACGAACGCTATGTAATTTGAGGCAAATCGGTTCAGTTTTAGATATATCCACCATACAAATGTCGCTTCCGATTTGTCTTTTTCCTCTTTAGAAACCACATATTGTACTCGATTTTCTCTAAATTTGGCTCGACATCTTATAATCCAACTAGAAGCACCTATGGTGTAAGTGGGTAAGATCGGTTCTGATTTAGATATATGTAAAGGGTGTTTTTTATTGGGGTATAGAACTTAAAGTTGGCATCACTTTTTTAACTGGCGGCCATTTTGTCAGCTGTCAAGTGATTAATATTTAGTTTGGTTTGCCATTTCATCATGAACAGGTTGACAAAAGAACAACGCTTGCAAATCGTGCAAATTTATTTCGAAAGAAATGGTTCAGTTCGCGAAGTTCACCGCAAGCTCCGTCCATTTTATGGTCGACATAATCGTCCATCATTAACCATGGATCGTTTTCGCACTACGTTTACTCTATGTGATAATACGCATCCGCAGAGACGTCGAACAGTGCGCACCGAAGAAACAATTGCCGCTGTAGAGAGGAGAGGACCCGAATGAATCGATTCGCCACCGTGCACAGCAATTGGAGCTTTGTCCATCAACTTTATAGAAGATTTTGCGCAAAGATCTTGGCTTGCGACCTTACAAGATCCAGCTTGTGCAAGAATTAAAGCCGCGAGACCATGCAATGCGTCGTGATTTTGGTGTATGGGCCGAAAATGAGATTCATCTCGATGCTGATTTTCATCACAAAATTTTGTTCAGTGATGAGGCTCATTTTTGGTTGAATGGCTACGTCAACAAGCAAAATTGCCGCATTTGGTGTGAAGAGAATCCACATGAGACCCTTGAGACGCCATTACATCCACAAAAACTGACTGTTTGGTGTGCTCTATGGGCTAGTGGAGTCATTGGGCCATGCTTCTTCCGAAATAATGCTGGAGAGTCAGTTACCGTTAATGGAGACCGGTATAGAGCCATGATAACCGACTTTTTTGTTCCCGAATTGGATGGCATGAATGTGGATGAGTTGTGGTTCCAACAAGACGGCGCTACATGCCACACAGCGCACGTCACAATCGAATTATTGAAGGAAACATTCGATGAGCGCATAATTTCGCGGAATGGACCTGTCAATTGGCCACCAAGATCGTGTGATTTGACATCCTTGGATTATTTTCTTTGGGGATATGTGAAGTCGCTCGTCTACGCCAACAAACCAGAAACGTTAGGGGACTTGGAAGCCAACATTCGTGGCGTTATAGCCAACATACGGCCCCATATGCCCCCTGTAGAATTGGCTATATTCGAGCCAGCCGCGGCGGCCACATGCCCGAAATCATATTTAAACATTAATGGCATAAAATTATCCTTCCAATAATGCCAAATTGATGGACATTAAAACGATTTTCTTGTGTTTTATTTCAATTCGAAGTTCTATACCTCAATAAAAAACACCCTTTATATATAAATATTGCTCCCAAATGTTTAACCGATTTTGGCCAAACTTTGCATATTATATTTCACCTATAAACATACATTGTGAAAGCGGGTCATATCGTTCCATGTTTCAATATACTCCCATGCAGATGTCCTTTCCAATTTAACATTTTTTGTGAAACACATACATTTACAGGATACAAAAATCCTTCCCGATTTTACTCTTTTACAGAATTGAATCGTAATAGGATAGAAAGTGGAGTGTATCATATAGTCGGCTCCGTCCGACTTTAGCCTTTGCTTACTTGTTTTATTTTGTGAAATTTTACTATGAAAATGCCAACTTAAAAATTCTTAAAAGAATTGGTAGTATTCCCACATCGATTCTAAACATACCGGAAAAAATATTTACTAAATTGCGACCTTAGAACAACAAGATTCCAACTGCACCAAGAGCTGTTTAGAGAAATCGTAGCTTCAATGCTTAATATGTTTAGTTTTCATATCATATTAAATTATTTCATATTAAAGAACTAAATTAAATTTATTTTAATTTGAATTTCTGGTTTTCTAGAATTTGATGTTTGAAAAAATTATTAGAACTTCGATGCTCACTTATTTATCATAATAAATTGAGAGTGGTCCAAGTTAAAAATCTAAAAACAACACTAATTTTGGGTTCTGCTGAAGACTTCAACACAACATCTTTGGCCTTAAACCAAAATAAATGATAACACAGACAACATAACAGACCAACTATACATACAAAGAATAAAATTGAGATATGCCAATTTTTCTCTTTACTTAGATCTATAATTTTAGAATTCTCCTTTTTGACATTTATAAACAAGATACCCTCCCCTTTCTTTCTGAATACAATTCAATTCGGTAAAAAAAACTGAAAACGGGAAGGATTTTGTATGTTTCATAATCACAGGCTGATATGACCAATTTGAGCCAATGTGTCAAATCGAAAAGAATATTTGTATCGGGGATATAGCCAAACATGGAATAAAGTGACTAACTTTCACAATAAGTTCTTCCATTTCAAGTATAACGTGTTATGATGCACAACTTGAAGAAATTCGGTGAAAATATGTGGTTCCTAGGGCGGAAAAAGTCATGCCGGCAGCGAAATTTTTCTATACAAATCTGAACCGATGTGAAGTCAAATCGGGAGTGAAATTCGAGTGGGGGCTATATTTAATTCTGAACCGATTTTCTTCGCCCTTATCCCGAAAAACTTCGCTGTGCAATGTTTCATTTGGTTCTGGCTACAATTGCGACTTGTACTCTGATTACAAGAATAGATGAAAGGACGGACGGACATTACTAAATCGATTCATTAAAAGTGATTCTATGTCGATCGGTATAAATAGCAATGTCTTTGGTGTTAGTTTGAAAGTCGTCTTTAGTGTTAGTTTGAAAGTGGTCACTATATCCACTGATAGTGATGTGTAGTAATGTAAACAAACATTTTGTTGTTATAATGCCCACTTTAAGTGATTCAGATAATTTGAACAAATGAAATTATTTGAAAACACACAGTCTATATTATACTTGATCCAGATGATATACGTCGGTAACTATGGAGTTAGTTGGCGTTAAAAAGACTACAAATTTTCAAAGGATAATATTTAAAAATATATATTTTTATTAAAAAGGACTTCAAAAATGTCCTCGAAAAATTAAATCCATTGAAAAACAAACAAGGAAAAGCTAACGTCGGTCGGGACCGACTATATGATACCCTACGTCTATACCTAGTTTTGGTTACTAAAACTATCGATGGAGCGATTTGATGTAGTTCATATAAATTATACAAATTGCATTTTTAGTCAAATATGGCAAAATTTATGAAAATCCTTTGCATTAAGTTACTACTACTTGTGATGGGCCCCATTGACAGACAAAAAATCGATGGAATACTGTCTCCTTGTAGGGAAGAAACATAACAATCGTTTTCATCAAGATTGTCTATAAGTTAATTCTTGAATGCTATGTAAACATATCCGAAGGATCATATGTAAGTCTTCCTAACTAAAATACAACGCTATGTGAAAAATACTTCTAAAATCGGCCAATTTGTGTGGGGTTTACACTGAAACATGGACCTATGTGGATGGGGGAACTATTGACCACTTTGACAGTAAGTGTTCCTATATGAAATAATCCATGATCTGAAATTTTTATCAAGATCCGATGTATTATTAGATGTTTATGGCACTAATAATGAAAAATAGAGGGACCGCTGTACGGGGGATATTTGAGAACATCTGCCCATATGGTCAAGTTTTACTGTCGGTATTCCGATATTAAATATAACACTATCCGATAGTCCATACTACACTTGAACCAAATGATACAATAGGTGAAATAACTCTATTTCTATTTTTATTATTGGCGTTTTTAATTTTTCATTTTCTCATCTTTTTGTCCCTTAAAATGACTTCAAAGTTCCAAAGTTCAAAAATTATTTTTAATAATCTTATCTTATGTGGTAAAAATACTTTAAATTTCAAGCTTCTATCTGTATTAGTTTAGTATTAACAACCATTTAATGTTTTTTCTCTTAAAACGCAAGGTATGAATAAATTAGAAAAACTAAGGGAAAACTTGAAGTAGGCGTTAATGCTGAACTAATACAGACAAAAGCATGATATTTGGAGTATTTTTATAGATATTCTCCTCTTTAATTTGGCACCTTCACTAGTCCAGTGAAGGGGCAACAGGATGTGGATATGAAAAACTAACACGCCAAACCGGTTCAAGTGTAACGACTATTTTTAAAAATTTTCGTACGGTGAATAAAACAAGTAAGGAAATGCTAAAGTCGGCGGGTGCCGACATTATGATACCCTCCACTTACAATTCATTTCGGTGAAAAAGGTGAAATCGGTCCTGTATCAGGAAAGAACTTTCACCGTATACAAAGTTTATAGGTGAAAAATAATATGTTGTATCAAGCTTGACCAAAAAAAAGTTTGTTTAGTTTCTGGAGCGAAAAACAATCAAATCGGGAAAGAGATTTTAGTCTGGGCTATGTCAAAACATGGTGCTTCAAGTGGAAATATAACATGTTTGTTTAAATTTGAAGAAAATCGTTTAAAATATTTGGTTTTTAGAGCGGCAAAGACAAACCGATATGGTCACTTTCACCATAGATGATTCTAGTTGAAAGATTGAAAGGTTTCTAGATGGAATAAAGGCAAATAGCGAGCGAAATTTGTATGGGAGCTACACTACGGACGGACAGACATCCTGATATGATAAATTTCTCTGTTCTTGATGCAAGATGTTTGATGAAAAATCCGCAATAAATTCCACATTTTTTGTGTGTTCACTTAAGTCTAATAGATTCAGATTACAATGTCTCAATGTCCCAAGCTTTCGAATTATTTTTTATAAATTTAGCCTAATAGATAATATTTATTTACTGAGTTGTAGCTCTTGTCATAAAGAACAGAAAGGTCAAAATCGCAAAAAATCGATTTTTTAACTTTTTTCCCCTGTTCAGGTCCATAGGTGGCAAACCGTTCAAAATTCAAGGAAACAATCAACTGCAAAAATGTACCTAAGATCTCAATAAACAATTTTCTACACCATATGAACTTCCTAGGAATGATTTTTAATACCGTTTAATTACGAAAAATATATCTTGTAGGACTGTTTCTGTTAATGTTCAGTCCGACTACGGTGCGTATGAGTGATGTTATCCCTAATCAACTGCACATAGACGCCACCTATACACACTACAGTCTATAAGATTTGTTCGAACTTCGAAGACATTTGCGATTTTGACATTGAAAATGAATGTTTACAATTTTTTGTTCTTTATGACAAGAGCTTCAACTTTGCCTCAGAGACTAAATCAAAATTCCAAACGGTTTGCAAGATATGAGCCTAAGAAAATGATCACTTTTTTGCAAAAACGACACCGAGGCCCCAAATCTTTGGGGCCCATAAAAAAGTGCATGACTTTGGGCAAAACTTGGAGGCACGGGTCTATTCTTTTTTGGTCTTTTATCACGCACGATTTAAAAAATTGCACACAGTGTCATTTAGCTGAATGATTTTTGGATCTGATATTTGACCCAACCATTCGATATTTTGTCGCAGAATCTGGTTCTTATTCCTCGCCGCCCCACGCCATTTTACACACAATTTATAACAAAATTTATTCACGATCTCTTTTATTTTTGTTGTATATATTGGACAAATGTTACCTAAAATTAATTTCTCTATGCGTTGCGATGCTAACTTTATATCGAATAATTGATTCGTAGGGTCATCTTAATGTTTTAGTGTATGTTGGCGAATCTTCGAAAACGTAACTCCGCTAACAAAAATAGAATATCAATACATAGTATGGTCACAATTTTTTTATATATGTGTAAATCGTAATTTTCGTTTTTACATTGCACTTTAGCGCATAAATGAAAAATTTTCTTGGAATATTCCGAAACTTTTGGAATACTAACTTTTCGCATTGAAGATATTTACATTTTTTTGAAAAAAAAAAAATATAGAACGGTCTTGGTCAGGTAACTCCTTGTACTAGCATTGCTCGGCTGATTATTATTTGTTTTTCTTATTCCATCTTTTCCAAACAAAAACCAGTAAGGAAAGGCTAAACTCGGGCGGGGCCTACTATATGATACACTCCACTTTCTATCAGAATACAATTCAATTCGGAAAAAAGTGAAAACGGGAAGAATTTTTGTATGTTTCCTAATCATAGGCTAATATGTCCTAGTTCAATTTGTCAAATCGAGAAGAATATTTGTATCAGGGCTACATCTAAACATGGAATGAAGTGACCCATTTCACAATAGGTCCTTCCAGTTCTCAATTTGAAGTAATTCGATGAAAATATGTGGTTTCAGGGGAGGAAAAATCAAGTCGGGAGCGAAATTTGTATATGAGCTATATATAAATCTGAGCCGATCTGACTCATTTTCATCCTGGTTATTTCTCATGCAAATATAAGATATTTTGCCAAATTTAAAGAAAATCTTTTAAAATATGTGGTTTCTGGAGCGGAATAACTCAAATCGGGAGTGAAATTCGTATGTGGGCTATATCTAAATCTGAACCGATCTGGCTCATTTGGTGTGTTTCATGGGTGTTTCTTGTTTAAATATAAGATGTTTTGCCAATTTTGATGAAGATCTGTTCAAATATGTGGTATCTACAGCAGAAAAAGTCAAATCGGGAGTGAAATTCGTATGGGGGCTATATCTAAATCTGAACCGATCTGGCTCATTTTCACCGTGGGTGTTTCTAGTTGAAATATAAGATGTTTTGCCAATTTTGAAGAACATCTGTTAAAACATGTGGTTTCTACAGCAGAAAAAGTCAAATCGGGAGTGAAATTCGTATGGGGGCTATATCTAAATCTGAACAGATTTTCTTCAAATTAAATAGCGTTCGTCCTTATCCCGAAAAACTTTGTTGTGCAAAGTTTCATTTGGTTCTGTCTACAATTGCGACCTGTATCGTGATTACAAGAATAGATGGACGGACAGACAGACAGACAGACGGACATTGCTAAATCGACTCAGAAAGTGATTCTAAGACGATCGGTATAATTAACAATGGGTCTATCTCGCTTCCTTTTGGGTGTTACAAACAAATGCACAAAGACATAATACTCTCGTGGAGTGTATAAAGAGCAAATATAAAAAATATTTTTTGTCACTAAAAATTGAATTTCGCACACTGTGCACTGTAGTTAATTTACTGAACCAATTGATAAGGAGCATTTGAAATATAGCCACAGCAAAGAAATTAGTTCTAACAAAAATGTAAGTATCTTTTTAAGTTTATGTATACAATTTGCTTTTTTAAGATTGTATACTTTTGCCGTCCTTACTACACAAAAATTACCTTGCCAAAAAAATTATATTGTACATCGAGTCTGACAAGATTTTTTAAATGGTTTTGCAACGATTTCTACAACCCCATAAATCAATGTTTTCTTTTCAATAATCCCATCCCAATGAGAATTTCTTATTTAATTTGAACTGGGATATTGTCCTGGCTCAAGACCATTTAGCATCTATATTTAATAGAATGCACATTTATTTACAAATGCCATGGTGACATTTATTACTTGGCTGCAGACTACCACTTTAATGATTTTCACCCTGTCGAAGGTATTCTCAAGTGGCTTCGCAGCGACTTTTCAACATCAAACCCGGCCTCTTTAAGGAAATGATTCTCAAAAACGAATGAGAAGCACAACTCACTTGCCGAATATGCGTTTAAAGCTAAGTTCACTTTGTCATTCCGTTTGTAAAACCTTAAAATATTCATCGGAGACCCCATAAAGTATATATATTCTGGCTCGTGGTAAAATTCTTAGACGATATAGCCATGTCCGTCTGTCTGTCTGTTCAAAGCACGATAGCGGCCGAACGAAATGAGCTAGGAGGTTCAAATTTTTCCTAAATGTGTCTTATGGTTGCAGTTCGCTTGGGATTGGAAGTGGGCGAAATCGTCCCAGAGGGAAAAATGTGTCCCTCACAAGGACTGAAAATACCCCTAATATTTAGAGTATTTCAGCATGTTTTTTGATCATATTATCTTGTATTTACTTGATATTTGCAATTCGCATTCCATTTATAGCATAAAAGGGCACCATAGAGTGATTTTTATTTGTAGGGGGCGAAATGGGACAAAAAGGGATACAAATGGTACCTATCAAACGACAACAGATAGGAACACGAAATTTGGCATGTTCATTCCTCTAATAGAGTGGATACATAATATAAAAGTATTTTTTCTAAATTCGTACTTTTAAGGGGTTAAATGGGGATAGAGGGATAAAAATAGTACCAACGAGAAACGGCTGCACGTAGAATAATGAAATTCGGTGTATATATTCCTCTGATTGCGTAGATACATAAAATAAAGGAACTTTTCGAAATTCGTACTTTTATGGTGTAAAATGGAAAAAGGGGATACAAATTGTACCAAACAAATTGATGCAGCTAGAACCATGAAAACGCTGTATAAATTCCTCTGACTGAATAGATACGAAAAAGGGGTTTTCCAAATTCGTTCCAAACTTGTTGAAATATTAAACAAATATAGTAATCTGCATAAAAATATCACAATTTTCGTAATATGGTACTGAACATCTATGTAAAGTCGATATCCTTTAATCTGCTGGTAATACTGCGGAATGCACTCCGTAGTGGAGGGTATATAAGATTCGGCCCGGCCGAACTTCACGCCTTCTTACTTGTTTATTTTACAATTATACATGACTGAACTTTCACTTGTATTAGTCTGGTGTACTATTGAAAATATTCTAATTACCGAATGCCATTCTCATTGACGACCATTCTTTTTGATGATTATTGTTTTCCATGAAACTGCCAATTAAAGCATATTTACATTTTTTGTGTACGTCTGGGTAATCTGCACAATTCGTTTATTATCATAGGTCGATTCAAATATCTGCATGACCTTCCGATACAGACGAAAGAAGATAAAGTTTTCAGCATTTTGCAAAAACATAAATTCAATTTTGCAAACTCATGCTGATTTGTCAAATGATACGTATTAGACAGAATTTACTTATTTATTTGTAAAATTTACATGACAACAGACAGTTGAATCAATGGAATTTAACATTGTTTTGTTATAGAAAATTGATTATTATGAACGGATGATTTTTCGGGTGTTATGTGCATGCGATTACGTACTACAGGTGATATTGTGTAGGCTACTTGTATAACCTACGCCGTATCAATTCTATTATTTTAATATTACTCTGAAAATCTATATATGAGGTGATTAATGACCTTACTAACATGACCTTACTAACATGAATCTACCTGAAATAAATCAGTTTTAAATTTGGCTCATTTTTCTTCTACCCTGTAGAATTTATTTATTTAAGCATCTATGGATTTGTTTTCCTTTGTCATAGACCTAAAATGGAATTCAATGTTAGATTATATTTAGATTTTTTCTTTATTAATTCATATTTGTTTTCTTATATATATGTGTACATTATTCAGTATAATATAATGAGTAGTTGAATTACAAAGAACGTTAATTGACAATGTTTTATTATAAAACGTCTGTCAACTGGTTTACAATTATATATCAATATCCTTCTTCTATCAAAAATTTGATTTATTGACTTTTTTAAATAATTTATTAGATTATTCCACGATTCATCTTATTGGCCATTTAGAACTTCAACCATTTCCATTTCATTCAAATATGGTTTTCTGAAGAAGCATAATCGAAATTCTTTGAGTACTGGACATGCATCTAGAGAGTGTTCAAGTGTTTCTGGTTCAAGCAAATTGCATAGATTACACTATTTTTCGCATTCAGCTTAAGTACGCCGCTTCTTGCCTTAAACAACCATATAATATTATCAAGGCTATTATTATCATTTATATATAAGTGACTTATTGTATAATCAAGCTGCCTGTACAATCTGTAACTACTTGTCTTTTTCTCGATATTATTTTGAAAATTATTATATCGTTTTCTTGCTAAAAGTTCATAGCTGAAGATCTTCCATTGCTCTTGCGTTGGGTTAACTCCTGGCCATTGTACATTTATGCTTCTAGCTATTTCTCTCAATCCTTTAACCCAGAAAATCTCTCGTTCCATTATTATACGTGTTAATTGCCTGGGTAAACTTGTTTCATGATATTTATGCATTATCTTGCCTATATATTCCAGATGTAGCTTTAGCGTATATATATGACTCTCCTCTACCGCAGTCTCTAGCATAAGTATATAGTTTGGTGTATTTTTTGGCAGCTTTAGAACTTTTTTTAAAAAGTATCTTTGAAGTTTGTCTACTTCATCGAAATGACCAAAGCCCCAAATTTGGCTGGCATACGCCTGTATCGATCTGCACACCGCTAAATATACCTTCCATTTCATACTCAGGCTAATCGATTTCTTTCTAATCAACGTGTTCCATGTCGTGTTAATTGCGTTTTTTGCCTGCGCGTTCCTCTTTTGGAGTAAATGTAACACCTAGATAGGTAAATTCGGAGGTTATCTGTATTTCTTCTCCATTATATGTCCATTTCTCGTCTCGACTTAGTTTTCCGCCTCCACGAAATATCATCATTTGCGATTTTTCTAGGTTAACTTCCATGGAATTCAATGTAATACTAACTGATGTTTAATTAATGGGTCTAACCGCTGTTGCATTTCGCACAACGATATTTTTCGTACATAGATAGACTAAATGTACTATCATCTAACGGAGTAGCATTCTTTGTTTTTCGAACAAATTATAGATAATATCTATTCGTATTATGAAAAAAGAAAGAAAACATTATCGGGTAGATTGTAAGTGTGCATTATTATGTGGGATCTTAAGTTTAATGCAAATGTATATTTGTTGGTTATTAACAATTTTATGAAGTGTAATATTATGGAAATTCTAAAAGGCTCTAAAAATTAAACTAAATTAAATTTGAATATAAAGGGTGAGTTTTTAAAAGCTATAGGAAAGTTTTTCAAAAAAAAAACATACAATTCAGAAAAATGCATGAAATCTTTATTTGAATCGATAGTACGGTCCATATAATTTAATGTTTGAAGATTATTTCATTCAAATGTTGACCTTGACTGCGCCTCAAATGGTCCAACCGCTTAGTCCAGTTTTGGCATTTCCACGTTTTTGAGTAACAGAGGCCCAATTGCTGCGAACGGCGACGAATCGATAATTGATGGTCATCATTAACACTGACCGATACAGCTGCGATATTTTCTTCAGTTCGCACTCTACGTAAGCGTGTTGGTGGTTTAATGTCCAACAATGTAAATTTGGTGCAAAATTTAGTCACAATAGCCCGAATAGCCGCTTCAGTGGGTCGATTAAACTGACCATAAAATGGAAGCGCGCGATGAACTTTCTTAACAGAGCACGCATTTTGATAATAATATTCAATAATTTGCAAGCGTTGTTCGTTTGTAAGACGATTCATGGATAAATTATAGACCAAACTGAAGATGTTTGACAGTGAAACAAAACACGAAACGTGCGTCAGCTGTTTAAACCAGTGTTGCCAAAAAGATAATAGCTAAAAAATCAACCTTTAGTAGAACAGTAAAGCCCTTAAAATATATTATTCAGAAATTTCTACCATATGCCTTGTAGAATAATGAAGGATTAAAATTTGAAAGAACTCTTTTCTGTAAAACGTCAGAAAACCAGAAAATTTATTTAGATTTTCCAATGTGCCCTCTTTCATATGGTAGCAATATTACTTTTATAGGACCAGCAGAAAATGACTATAAATTGTTGAATATTTATTGACGCTTAAATAGCTAAATTACACGCCATTTGGTTTACAAATCTTCATGTTTTTTGACGATTGTTCTTGCTCGACAAAAATGTTGGCTGTAAAGTCAGAAATGGCGAGAAGAGACTTTAGACAAAATCGCATAGCTTTTTATCATATAGAGAATACCAGAATATTTTTTGGCATACTATAGCGATTGTTTCAGAAATCAAGATAGAGAAAGTTGAAATAAATGCTATTGAAACCGCGAATTTTGAATTTTTGCAACAATTGTAGCTTTTCTCCCTACTGACTACATATATGTTACAAGCGACATTGGTTGTTAATACACATGCAAAAAATCAGCCGGATCCGTTGGATAGATCGCGAGAAAATTACAAAACAACAAGTAAGTAAGCTTCAGTCGGCTAAACCAACTTATATATACCCTCACTCTCAGAGAACATATATACGGAAGATATAAGGTTTACAATTGTATGTAGGGCAGGATAATTTGTGTTGAAGGTGCTAGCAGATTTGTGTCACATGGTCCAAGCTTCCACATTTATAAAACAATTGTAAACACATGATTAAATATAAAGTCATAGTGGATTCCATGCACCAGTATAGAAGTTATGAAGGATTTAATATTACCTAAAATAGATACAATTGTGTGGGAGGGGCGTGGCTAAAGCGTAAATATTTTATATGTTATGTCGGTTTTATTGTAACCAAAGTTTATGCCATTTTGTGTGGGAGGTACCAGAAGGGGTGTGGCAATTTCGCCCATATTCGATGCGAATGTAACCAACTAAAAAATCATTGCTAAATATCATATTTCACATCATCAGTATAGAATTTAGAATAGCTTTAATTTTACGTAGTTTTGCATGATTTGTGTGGGAGGTACTGGAAGGGCGTGGCAAAAGCCGCCATATTTAGTACACTTAAAGTGATTATAAAAACATTATCAAATACCAAATTATAGCTGATTACGATTATCCGTGCGGATGTTATATGGGTTTTAACTTTACCTTGGAATATAGGCTATTTGTGTGGGAGGTACCAGAAGGGGCGTGGCAATTTCGCCCATCTTCGAACTTTAACTAAGTTTGGGAAAAATATTATGATGTGCAAAGTTCGAATCGATACTTAACTCCTGTCGTGCTAGACCGAAATACTCACATTATTAGTCGAAAATTATCGATATTCCAAAAAATATGGACGGATTTTAACCCTAGTAATTTTGTTGTATAAGTTAGCGTGTAATTTTACTATTTAATCGGGAAGAGCATTGGTTACAATTTTGGTGACTGCGGTGACCCCCACTGAAAATTTCCGACATTTTTTTCGTGGAACATTTTAATACATAAATGTCCCTTTGAAAGGACTTTTTTCGATTTTCTCGAAAAAAGGTTCAAAATGACCCATATAGAGAGGAACTAGAGGGTTAAGATCTTCCACAAAAATAATCCTCAGAAATTTTCACAATATAGTTCGGACAATGAGAATTCTCTCAAAATTGTCTCACTTAGCATAATGCTCACTTCGGCCAAAAATTAAAGCTTTTGAGAAATCTTAATTAATTTTTTATGGATATTTTTTAAATCCAATTTGCGTTGCTGGTACCTTTAAAAATTTTACTCTCATTTTTGAAATTTATTTCCTATATTTATACATTTCGCTTATTTGTTCAATTAAATGTACTTATGACGTCTATAAATGTTTCGAATTTCACATTCATATAGAAACATTGGTTTATCAGTAGTGTCCACAAAATGAATGTTCCCGAAGAAAAGTAATCTCAGACGAAATCCAAATTAATTTTAAATAAGAGTGTTTTCATAACCATGTTGTTCATTTGTGAGCTATCTAGAGTGATCAAAGACCCGGTTTTTCTGCAATGTCGGGTTTTCAAAAACCCCGTTTTCCACGGTTTTCTTTTTATAAAAAAAACCGCTCGGACCGGGTTTTTCGGGTTTTCTTGAAACTATAAAAAATGGGGAAATTATTCATTATAGAGTAAATCAACAAAATGTTGACCATTTGCTCGTTCATGAACAATTCTGATGTCGTAATCAGATTCACTGAAATCTTTCGACTCCAAACATTCCTGCCAGAATTAGGATCATCTTGGCCCATTGCCAAAATAATTCACTTAACGACTTTTTAGTAGTATTTTATTTTCTTTAAATAATATGTCAACCAATCATTACAGCTATTATTTCCAAAATATTAGTTTAGAACAGGTGTGAAACACCGCAAAAACTACAAATTTTGTCTTGCTGAAATAGGAAATCGTTTTGAAAAACAGCTATTATTTCTGGACTCCAGTCTGTGATACTGATATCTTGTAGAGAATAAGATAAGCTAAGATATATAAAAATAAGGAAAATAAGGAAAGGCGTATTTTTGGAGTCTTTGACATAAAAGGACCTTTTACTTTTCTCTTATATTCGCAAAGTTCATCAATCTCATATTACCTACAAGGACGACCGTCTGTGAGCTAAACGCTCCTGAAAACACCTCTAAAAATAATCACATATATCCTTATATGTATGGCTGATCGACATCCGCAGCGGCAACTGGTCAACGGAGTCGATTTTTCGTCTGCCCATAAGAAATGCATGTGGAATCTATGACGAACATCGCCATTTTAAACTCACAATATTGCTGTATTCGTATTTGTTCAGTTAATTTGCGGACTTTGATGCTTGTGATAATAAAAATGTGACATATTATAAACAAAAATACACCGAAACAGAAACTTTTTTGCAATATGAAAAACCTGTTGAGACCGACATAAAAAACCCGTGTTTCCCGGTTTTCCAAACACCGCGATTTTAAAAAACCCGAAGGCCGGTCTTAGATGAAAAACCTGGTTGACCCGGTTTTCGGTCTCGGGTTCGATCACTCTAGAGCTATCCAGTTATTTATTGCTATTTTACAGCCTTTTTTATAAAATCTGCAATGACTTCTCTTGGCATGCACTTTCTTAGACTATAGCAAACATTCGCGGTATGTGCTTGAATATGCTGGTTTCACATTCCCGCTTAATTACCAAGGCATTCTTGGCTGTTTCTGGATGTATTAAAGAATTGATCGGATGATATTCATCATTGTATTATTCAAATAGCTTAGGCTTTTAGGACCATCCAAAAAAAACTCCAATGAACCTCAAAGGCGGGTCATGCCAAATATCGATTGTTTGCAGGGTTGGTTGGTATGGTGTCTGATTCTGTTGAATTCGAAGATCTTCCATACATGACTTGCCCGATACGGCAAACTGTCATTCCATGCAGGTATGCCAGATGAATTTTGCCCCCAAAATATCCGTAAAAATGATCCCCATATAAAAAAAGTTATTTTGCAGACGATTCAAATCAAGTAAAAACAACTTATGCACGATTTTAATTGAATTTGAGTGTGCGTATTTGGCTATGAAAAAATGATTTTTATAGACAATATTTTCGAATCATTGGAAATGGGAACAATACCTAGAAAACAAACTAAAAAAATATTTCATGTGATGTAATGTATCTGGTGATCTCTTGTTGTACGAAAACGATTGCTTATAGGAATTTGAAGCCTCATTAATTGTCTCCAGTCAACCTGTAAACATTTGCTCAATTTATGATAATAATTTGATAATCTTAAAGCCTTCTGAAGATGTTCTTCGCCGATCAAAAATTATGATAATTTATGCTTTTTATACCCTCCACCTCCAGGATGGGGGTATACTTACTGTATTATGCCGTTTGTAACACCTTGAAATATCGACCTGAGTATATATATTCTTGATCGTCGTAAAATTCTAAAACGATATAGCCATATCCGTCAGTCTGTTGAAAGCACGCTAAACGAATGGAGCTAGGACGTCCAAATTTTCCATAAATGCGTCTTATAGTCGTAGATCGGTTGGGATTGAAACTGGACGAAATGGGCCCAAAGGGAAAAATTTTTCCCTCACAAGCATTAAAAATACCCTAATATTAAAATACCCTAATATTTTAGAGAATTTAAGCATATTTTTCAATATGTCTGCTTGTACTTACTTGATATCGGGTATGCGCATTCGCCCTATAACAAAAACGTGCACCATAAGTTGATATTTATTCGTAGGGGGAGAAATGAGGCAAAAGGGGATAAAAATGGTACCTATCAAACGACAACAGCTAGAAAAACGAAATTTGATATGTACATTCGTCTAATTGAGTAGGTACATAATATAAAATTATTGTTTTCAAATTTGTACGTTTATGGGGTAAAATGGGAACAGTGGGATAAAAATGGTACCAACCAAACGGCGGCTCCTAAAATAATGAGATTTGATGTATACATTCCTCTGATTGCGTAGATACATAAAATAAATGGATTTTTCGAAATTGGTACTTTTGGGGTTAAAATTTATTTATTTATTAAATTCAAGTCTATGTAAATAACATTTTCCTTACACACTAAGCATAAAAACTAAAAATATATTAAATCTAAATAATTAACTAAATTAGCTAACGTATCACTAACATCAAGGTTGAAATTGGATATATTATTGAAATCTCTTAATGCTCGCGTGATTGGTTCATGCAGAGAATAATTTGTTCTATGAATAGGTATACAAAAAACATTAACATGACGTAAAGATCGAGGCGGAACATGGAAATTTAAAAGCTCAGCAAAACCGGGCAGTCAATATGACCATCCACTAACTTATAAATAAAGAGCAATGGTGATGTAATCCTTCTATTCCCATATGAGGGATGAGGATGAAAAAAGTTAATAGATCTGAGAGCAAAATTAATAAACTTTTTCTGATTTCTTTCAAGTCTAGAGCATATTCCAATTTGGATCTTACTAAAGACGAATAAACTAATTTAGCAGTGTAGGGATCTGACAAATCTTTACAATTTCTTTTAACAAAGGCAATCAAAGAGTACGCTTTTGGGACTATTGAGTTAATGTGACTTACAAAAGATAAAATCGAATCAAATACAACTCATAAGTCAATTATTTCACCTACCACATTTAACTGGCGCCCACCCATTAAGGAAATAGTCGTAAAAAACATGGTTTCTACATTTATAAAACGAAACTTTAAAGCATTTTGAGATATTTATTTCCAAAAAATGTTCAGAGCACCATCGTTCAATGCTCTCTAAATTGCGCTGCAGACGAAGTGCATCTATTATTGAATTTATTCTCAAAAATATCTTTAGATCATCAGCATACAGTAAATCTTTCGACCACTTAACACACGAACAAATATCATTTATAAATAACACAAAAAAGAATGGTCCAAGAATACTGCCTTAGGGGACCCCTGAAGTAGCAACATAAACATACGATTTAACGGAAACAATTGATACAAAATGACATCTATTTGACAAATATGAAATAACTAGCTTTTTGTACCCGGTGTTGCACGGGTTTTCGTCTTCCTTATGTATGTAACTTTGTATGCTCGCAATTTTTGTTTTGTATATTTTTACTTCTGTAAATTAGTTTAAATTAATACTTATTTGTTTAAATTCATAAGTTACATTTTTTAAATATAAAAACTTCATGAATATTTAAGTAATTTGTTCAGTGTTTCTTAAAAAATGAAACATTTAAAAGAAACATTTATTAGAGAGTTAATTAATTATGGTAATTATTTCTAAGAATGTATTTTGTGTCTATTAGAATCAGAAACTGTAGTCGTTTGAAATTGGATGGTATTTCGGTGGGAATCATCGGATTGCGTGGTATAAGGACATTTTTTCCTTTTGATTTTCCATTTAAAATCGTTGCGTCAATGACGTTGGGCATTAGTCTCATGACAGAAATTCTAGTACAATTGAACAATCGAGGAGGACTAACATTCCTTAGTAGAATTATAGGTGAACCAATTTTAAGAGATAACATGTGCGGCGAAATTCCTGGAAGGTCCAGAGGATTTAGAAATTCAATTCGATAGTTGACAACTTCATCCGCATTCATGATACTGTCTATCGATTTGTAATGTGTGCAATCACCTAGAAATTTGTTCCAGAATTAAATTATTGATTGCATTAACATCGTTGTTTTTTTCATCCGATATAGCTCGGATGTAAAACCACTCTTTGTTTCTATAGTTTGTGGAAATTTGTGGGAATACTTTCTCGATTAACTGCTGAATTGATTCCTGAATGACATTTTTTGAAAATGTAATACTCCTTTTCACTGCATCAACTGATACTTTTCCATTACCAACATCCACTAGATGTATCGAAAATATAGCTGCTAAGTCCTTGTGATGCATATTGATGGTTTATGTACATATCGCCAGAGATGCGGGTGCTGATTTTGGAATTACTGGAAGGGTCTGTCGGAAGTCTCCAGCTAGTAAAATAAGAGTTCCACCGAATGGTTGTGTATTTGATATTAAATCTTGAAGTGTCCGACTAAGCGCTTGTAGGGATTTCTTATGTGCCATGGTGCAGTCATCCCACACAATCAGCTTGCTTGTTTTGAGCATTTTCGCCATGCCTTAACTTTAGCCAATATTACAGGTTGGAGAATCGACAAATTGCATATTCCATGGCAATTTCACCGCTGAATGTGCCGTTCGTCCTCCATCCAATAATGTAGCAGCAATACCGGGGCAAGCAATAGCTGAAGCTATCCCATTTAGAGAGCGGATGTGCGCTAATACCAAACTGATGAGAAAGGTTTTAACTGTGCCACCTAGTGCATCGAGAAAAAAAGGCCGTTGTTGCTTTGCAATTAATAGAGGTTTTTTGTTGCGACAAACAAACGCAAGTCTTCAACATTGAATTGCCGTTCTCTTAGCAAATCTCGATCAGTAATGTCAATGGTAGAACGTTCAGGCACCACCAATCCAAGTTGAGAGATTTGTTGCTGATGGCTAGGTATATGTCTTAAATTTTTATCAGTGTATCGTTGAAAATGTTAATCGCAAATGATATAGAATCGTAACGGTCCGAATATGATGCAAAATGTCTTCACTCCCTCCCTCTTTGAATTTTTCCCACAGGTTAGATGGCGAGCAAGTTCCTAATATTATCGCAAACAAAGTTCGTATCTGGAGAGGATGACAGCTGACAGAAGCATCCATTAATGTGGCCTCCCAGTTTCTAACACGCCTCTCTCAACTGCTATTAAATTTGAAACTGAAGTGGGTCCTCTCACGTTAACTAATAACATTCTCAAATAATAACATTCTGCGTTGTTTGGGTGTACGGTATAAATACGGCCCAATGCATATGAAGCGTAAACATTTTGATACCCATCTACTGGAACACCTTGCTTGGTTCGAGTATGAGGAGACGCGCCAATTGTCCATACCATGACCTCTTATATTCAAGAAGCAAACCCTTACCTGAACGTAGCGGCAGAAAAAATCGGCACGTGTTTCTTTATAATATTGTTGTTTGGGTGGAGCCGCGTTCCTTTTTGTAGCATGACCTTTTTATAGTCAAGGGTCATCCTCTGTTCGTCACAATAAAATATTCAAGTGAATCAATGTATTTTGTTGTAGTTTTGTGATGCCCATTTGTCGTGTCTTCCCCTATTATAGCCAGAAAACATCCCCTTTCCACAGGCTAGATACATTAAAATTTTCAAGAGAATCCGCCATTCGTTACTTGTTTTGTGATCATTTTAATATATAGTTCCTGTGGACAGTCTCACGTCCATTTGTATCATGACCATTGTATAGTCACCATTCAGAAACTATCCTCTGAGCAGAAGTTAGTCACAATAAATTTTGTCAAGATAATCCGCACTTGTTTTATGATAGTTTTAAAATATTGTTTGTGTGGGCGGTGCCACGCCTTTTTTTTCGTATAATGACCTAGTATATCCTGGAACAATCCCTTGCCCAGAAGTAAACTGCAGTAAAATTATCGAGCGAATCCACCCATCGGTATGCCTGTTGTGATAGTTTTAAAATATTTTTTGTGTGGGAGGTACCACCCCCCTTTGTCCTATACTATCCAGGAACCATCCTCTGTCCAGAAGATAGATACGGTAAAATTTTCAGGCGAATCGGTCCACCGGTTTGGAGTCCTATACGCAACATACAGACACACATTGATTTATATATATATAGATAAAATCTAAAATTTTTGAATGAATTCCAATTGAAAAAAGCTTGCTAATAAGAACTGCATGAGACACTTTATCAAAAGCCTTGGAGAGATCTGTGTATATTGTATCAATTTGACATCCATTTTCAAAGTTAGAAATACAATATTGAGAAAATACTGCTAAATTAGTAACTGTGGATCTACCACGAATAAAACCATGCTGATAGGAGGAAATTACAGATTTGACAGCAAAATACAATTTTTCAAAAACGATATGCTCAAACACTTTCGCTATATTATTTATTTTGGATATGAGCCTATAATTTGCTACATTATCCTTACCTCCAGATTTATAAATTGGAGTTACATAAGCAACTTTCCACTTATCTATAAAAATACCTTCTTCTAAAGATTTATTGAACAAGAGTAATAGAGGGACAAATAACGAAAAATTACAACTTTTTAAGAAGAAACCACAAAACCCATCAAGATCTAATTTATAAGAAGGTTTTAACTTTGAAATACCAAAAAGAACATCGTCTTTAGTTAGCTGAATAAAACCAAAGTCAAGAAACGAATTTGTATTGTAGTTAAAAATGATACGACTATAATTTGCCACAAAATTACTACTGAAGAAATTTGCAAACAAGTTAACAGTGTCAGCAGTGCAATTGGACACGTCATGATTTAAGAACATTTTCACGGGATATTCAGATTTACTTATTTTTGAATCTATAGCCAAAATGAGTTAGGATTCCTCTTAATACTAGTCTCCAAATTTAATATGTACTGACGGTACAGAAACTTATTTAAACAATTAAACTCTCTTGAGAATCTATCAAACATTGCCTTAAATTCAAACCGTAAAGTACTTCTGAAAAGTCTGTGATACTTATTTCGCTGGTTTTTGAGCTTTCTTAGACCTTTAGTATACCATGGCAATATATGAATTTTACGCTTTATAAGGGGTTTATTATTAGGCATTATTTGATTGATATATACAGTGAACTTCTCGTAACATTCGGAGATATTACTATTATCAAAAAGAGAACTCCAATTAACATCTTCAACCAACCTATCGATAATGTTAAAGTTGCATTTTTTAAAAAGGAGAATTACAAACTTTGTTGAACACATAAAATTCTACAGAAACTTCCAAAGGAATGTGATGCATAACAGTATCACAAAATGGATTAAAGGAGGTACATATTTCATAAATGGGACAAAAAGGGCTACAAATAGCACCAATCAAACGACAACAGCATGCAATTCTGTTTCTACATTGTTCTGATTTCTTGAATGTGTAATATAAATGAATATTTCCAAACAAGCACAAACAAGAGGCAAAATGGAAAAAGAGGGATAAAAATGGTACCAACAAGAAGGATGAAGCTAGAATGTAGAAATTCGGTGTATACATCGCTCTGACCACATAGACGCGAAAAATAAAGAGATCCTTTGATATTCGCAGAGATACAAGCCGACAAGCCGCCGCCGCATGTTTCTGCACGAGCCGCGCCGCCGACGATTTCATCGGCTCAAATCGACTCAACCACGCCGCCGATTTCATCGACTCATATCGACTTCAACCACGCTGTCGTGATTTGACGGAGTTCTAACTCAGTCAAATCTTACTACCAAAATAGACAAACCTCTTAAACTTACAAAAGAATATATAAATGCCAACTTAGACAACCTACTGCTGTGAAATATATTGATCTTTCTTTCATTTATGTAAGTCAATTCCAGTACGTATGTTCACGTGTTCCTATAAATAACAATATATATTGTGCTTCTTTAGTGTGTCAATGTAGGTAGAGTATTATCATTCTTTGGAAGGATTATTATATTCAAGAACGTCTGGTCAAATATGCCTCACATGAAAAGCTGTAATTGCAAAAATATTTACTAAATTTATCCATATTATACATTTTGGGAATGGATTCCTCCCAAAAAATAATTGCATGGGTTAACAATTAGGGTATCCAACCGATTAAATTTTATTCGATTAATCGAATAATTTTTGTTAAATATTTGTTCGAATAATAAAAAATCATGATTTTCGAATAATGAATAATTCGAATAAATTGTCCCAAATAATCGATTAATCGATATTATAAGTTTTGCCTTTAAAAACTAATGAAATCGTCGTATGCTTTGTATGATAAATTGATTTTGAATAGCCAGTTTACTCCACTTGGGTACACCAAATATAAAACCACAATTTTTTTCGATTTTTGATTTGTATGCTCCACAGATATTAAAATAACGATTTATCCGACTTCATTTAAAAAATAGCAAAAACTGGCCAATAGCTTCGGAATTTTTTAAAATTTAAAGAATAGTAATTTCATAGAATAGTAAATTCATAGAAAAATTGAGGTTAACACCGTGATAATAAAATCAGTTCTGTTATAAATCATATGATCCATATTCGAAAAAAGTCAATGGATAACTTCTGATATTATGCTCATTTAAGGGGAGGTTCTTTATTTTGATAAGATATTAGGATTTTTGTCAACTTCTAATAAAATCAGATACATAATAAACGTTCAATATATAGTTGAACTACCCGTAAACTGCCGTGTCTTGTCTATATAACTATTATTAATTATATTTTATTTAAGTGGACAATTGTTCCAATTATGGGTTAATCGAATAACTCTCGACTTCAGTATTCGATTAATTGGAAATTTTTTGTTTTCAAATAAACGAAAAATCTAATAACATAAATGTCCGAACATTGGCTAATATAGTGTGTTTTTTATTGAGGTATAGAACTTCGAATTGAAATAAAACACAAGAAAATCGTTTTAATGTCCATCAATTTGGCTTTATTGGAAGGATAATTTTATGCCATTAATGTTTAAATATGATTTCGGGCATGTGGCCGCCGCGGCTGGCTCGAATATAGCCAATTCTACAGGTCCAATTTTCAACCACGCCACGAATGTTGGCTTCCAAGTCCCCTAACGTTTCTGGTTTGTTGGCGTAGACGAGCGACTTCACATATCCCCAAAGAAAATAATCCAATGGTGTCAAATCACACGATCTTGGTGGCCAATTGACATGTCCATTCCGCGAAATTATGCGCTCATCGAATTAATTTCTCTGATGGACGATTATGTCGACCATAAAATGGACGGAGCTTGCGGTGAACTTCGCGAACTGAACCATTACTTTCGAAATAAATTTGCACGATTTGCAAGCGTTGTTCTTTTGTCAACCTGTTCATGATGAAATGGCAAACCAAACTAAATATTAATCACTTGACAGCTGACAAAATGGCCGCCAGTTAAAAAAGTGATGCCAACTTAAAGTTCTATACCCCAATAAAAACACCCTTTATTAACGAATATTGAACTAATTGCCAAAAAATAACAGAAAATTGTTCCTTCCCTTTTCTCAAAATTGTCCAATAAATATGGGTGATCGAATTACAGAACGAGTCGGCAAATCATCCGAAAGCCGCCGCCGCCGGCCTATTTTGGGTAGCGCCGCCGCCGCCGATAATTGTAGTTCGGCTTGTAACTCTGGATATTCGTACTTTTAGAGGAAAAAATGGATAATATTGGTACCGACCGCAACATCACAATTTTGTTTTAAAACAATAAACATAAGTTGCTGCGGTAGTTTGTTATATAGTAAATATATATCTTAATTTGCATAAAAATTATCTTAATTTTCCTAATATAGTGTTACACTTCTAGAATTGTGTATATAATGATGAGCTAAAGAATTATATTTTTTAAAATGTAACGCCCATTTGGTATGGTTGGAGCTAATTAACATTTATAGATGTAAAACTCCACACACATCTATAGCTGCTGGTTAGCTGTAAATTTAAGTTAACCTGGCATGGCGGTTAAAATTTTGTAAGTTGGAATTTTTAGGAGATTTTTTTTTATTTCTTCTTCTGTACAAAGTGAGCATTCACTATAATAAAAACTTACTTATCATTTCACTGTTACTACGTCTTATTTTCCGTGGTGATGGATAGGATGCACTAAATATGTTTTAAAAACAAAAAAGTTTCATCTTTGAACTCTCCTCATATGAGGACACTTTTTCGAGACATTCGTTGCCACACTGTATTCCCTCCTACGCTGCAGGATAAGCGCACATGAACATGTTCAATGTACAATTCATATTTATACGATTTGTCAGAATGCTTGCCATCCATAAAGCTCGGATGTTTTTCACATGATTTCATAATATTTCAATTTACAATCTTATGCTCCTCCATAAATGACATCCAATAAAGTCGCAGACAAATGAATGGTGGTAGCAACGCTAAGTACGACCACTTGACGCTGTATAAATAACTTAACTTCTTTGGGGGAAAATTGAAAGCAATGAAAGCATTGCAGTTTTCAATTCGCCCCTTTTGGCTGTGTATTTTCTATTTGCTGCGAAGAGGGGGTTAAAATAAATAGTAGAGTATTTTTTATTGCACACTTGATAATTTTAGCAATAACTCATGAAGCTAATCACCACATAAATAATCGTGAAGCATACACATACCATCGCATCATATGCTCAAAAGACGCTGAAACAGCCAACAAATAACTAAACCAAAAATCACAGTCCGTGCCGAAGCACTGCAGCAGCATCAACTCCGCCATATATATCCAGACATAAACCAACACAATAATGTCCGTGTATAAAATGTACAATATGTGCAGTCGTTTATAAAAAAAGAATGGTCACACAAATATATCTATGTATGTATATATGTACAAACATAGACAAACAAATATCAGAGAGTAGGGAAGTGCCACAATCACAGACACAAATACTTACAGACACCGGTCAGCGAATAACGACTTCTTAGAGTTAACAGCTTAAGAAGGGTGTTAATTAAAATTCCAATTTTTGTCGAAAGTACATGTAATAATCGTATAATAAATGTAAAACAATAATTCCAATCACGTTCATTGAAAGAAAATTATGGCGGCTACAAGTGTTGCAAATTTTGCTATCCCGTAGAAACAGTGGTTTAGGAATAGTCGCCAAAAAATAGAGATACAATCGATATGTGCGGAATGACGGAATTGACCACATTGACCAAGGAGCATATTTTGTTGAAGGGAACGTGTTGGCCTAACTTTTTATATAGCTCTAACACAAATGTCGCTCCCGATTTAACGTTAGATTTTAGCAATGGTGAACGTGATGATCGTGCATAAAGAATCACGTTTTGCAATAGGTCTATAAAATCGCATAACAATATTGAATGTGTCCTGCTTTAAACTTTATATGATATTTTAAAGCATTTAATAAAATCTTTGTAATGGGGTAGAAAGTGGAGGGCATCACTACTAAATTATTTATTGTTTTAGAGAGAGAGCGACAAAAATAGTTAAGCAGACATAGCGAGCTGAAATTTTCGGTGTAAACCCTCGTCTCCTAAAATATTGTATTCCGAAGAAATGGGCTTGGTATCATAAAGATAAAGCCCACTTTGTTTACAAATATGTTTTAATATTTTATTTTCGTACTTTTCCGATTTATATAAAGGTGATATAGAAATCTAATGAAAGAGAAGACTATCTGTTTAAAATACTTAAAATTTCATGCATCTATCTGTATTATCTCAGCATTAACAACTGTTTCAATTTGTTTCCCCTTAAAAAGTTAAAGTTCATTTATTTTTATTTAGTAAGAGGTATATTTGAAGTGGTTCTCAATGCAGATAAAACAATGAAGCTTAAATTGCTTCTAACAGACATATCGTATGTTACCCATATCGCCCTTGTGTGGCTCAGAAAAGAATACTATAAAAAGGAGAAAAGATCACCAAATGGAAAACTAAGTGCATAGTTCTCCTATATACGACGCACGGTGGTTCGGAATCAAAATCCATCGGCCAACATCCAATAACTTTTATTCTAGTTGACATTTCTAATGAAAACAAGTAAGGAAAGGCTAAAGTCGGGCGGGGCCGACTATATAATACCCTACACCACTCCCTGCGTATGTACCTCGCTTTGATTACTAAACCCAGGTATTTCATGGGAGCAATTTTATGTAGTTCAAACAAATTATATAAATTATATTCATATAATTTATATGCTATAAATTCATCTTCAGTCAAATTTAACGAGTATGGTAAATAATATGGTAATTGATCTAACTGTCCGACAGACAAATACAAATTATACAGTAGTATACCAAAGTCATTTCAAAGTATGGACATATGGACATCACCCAAACAATTCTCATTGCAATTCAATTCGGTAAAAAAGTGAAATCGGGAAGGATTTTTGCATCCTGTAAATGTATGTGTTTGACAAAAAATGTTAAATCGGAAAGGACATTTGTATGGGGGTATATTGAAACCTGGAACGATGTGACCCGCTTTCACCATGTCTGTTTATTGGTGAAATATAATATGTAAAATTTGGCCAAAATCGGTTAAACATTCGGGAGCAACATTTGTATGAGGGCTATATCTAAATCTGAACCTATCTTGTCCACTTTCGCCATAGATGTTTCTAGTTCGATTATAAGATGTTGTGCCAATTTTAAAGAAAAACGGGTACAATGTGTGGATTTTAGAGCGGAAAAAGTGAAATCGGGAGCGACATTTGTATGGGGGCTATATCTAAATCTGATCCGATCTTACCCAATTTTTGCATACGTATTTCTAGTTGGATTATAAGATGTTCTGCAAAATTTAAAGAAAATCGGGTACAATATGTCGTTTCTAGAGCGGAAAATGTCAAATCGGGAGCGACATTTGTATGGGGGCTATATATAAATCTGAACTGATCTTACCCAATTTTTGCATACGTGTTTCTAGTTGGATTATAAGATGTTCTGCCAAATTTAAAGAAAATCGGGTATAATATGTCGTTTCTAGAGCGGAAAATGTCAAATCGGAAGCGACATTTGTATGGGGGCTATATCTAAATCTGAACCGATCTTACCCAATTTTTGCACAGGAGTTTCTAGTTGGATTATAAGATGCTGTGCCAATTTTAAAGAAAATCGGGTACAATATGTGGTTTCTAAAGCGGAAAAAGTGAAATAGGGAGCGACATTTGTATGGGGGCTATATCTAAATCTGAACCGATCTTACCCAATTTTTGCATACGTGTTTCTAGTTGGATTATAAGATGTTCTGCAAAATTTAAAGAAAATCGGGTACAATATGTCGTTTCTAGAGCGGAAAATGTCAAATCGGGAGAGACATTTGTATGGGGGCTATATCTAAATCTGAACCGATCTTACCCAATTTTTTCATACGTGTTTCTAGTTAGATTATAAGATGTTCTGCAAAATTTAAAGAAAATCGGGTACAATATGTCGTTTCTAGAGCGGAAAATGTCAAATCGGGAGCGACATTTGTATGGGGGCTATATCTAAATCTGAACCGATCTTACCCAATTTTTGCATACGTATTTCTAGTTGGATTATAAGATGTTCTCCAAAATTTAAATAAAATCGGGTACAATATGTGCTTTATAGGGCGGAAAGAGTCAAATCGGGAGCGACATTTGTATGGGGGCTATATCTAAATCTGAACCGATTTCCTCCAAATTCAATACCGATGGTCATTGGCCAGAAAAAATAACTTCTGCCAAGTTTCATGACAATCGGACAACAATTGCGACCTGTAGAGTGCGAACAAGCTTAGATGGACAGCAGACGGACAGACGGACAGACGGACAGACGGACAGACGGACAGACGGACAGACGGACGGACAGACAGACATCGTTAAATCGACTCAGCTGGTGATTCTAAGCCGATCGGTATACTTAAAGGTGGGTCTAGCTCGATTATTTCTTGGTGTTACAAACATTTGGGGCGAAACTAACTTATAATACCCTAGCCCACGAAGTGGTGTAGGGTATAAAAATTGAGTGCAAAATCTCTTAAAATGTGTGCGAAACAGTTCGACAAAGCCCAAAAAAGAAATTACGTTTTTTTTTTTCAATTTTCAAAATCTGAAAAACGCGAAAATCTGTAATACAAAAATATTAAAATTTTTTCTTCGCATTATGAACAAATACGTAAAAATATGTTAATAAAACATAAAAACAAAAAAAATTAAAATTTTAATTTTCTGTGTTGTCATTTATTTTGGTTTAAGACCAAAGGTTGTGCTGAAGTCTTCAGCAGAACCCAAAATTAGCAAAAAGGCAAAGTGAGACCCTTATTGTTGCAGCTAAAAGTTGACTGCGCAGTTTCGATGGGCGCTACCCCATCTCGTCAGAACTTTCGCAACGAATGTATGTCTTTGACCTAAATCAGGGTTCATATTAGTACCAGCGGTCACACATGACAAATGAGAAGCTCTGATAAACAAAATATTCCACCGAACTAAGTCGACACACTAAAAATCTCACTTTGTCAATTCAATGTTATGCATGTGCTCGCATCGCTAATTGAATTTGGAGGAAATCGGTTCAGATTTAGATATAGCCCCCATACAAATGTCGCCCCCCGATTTGACATTTTCGGCTCTAGAAACCACACATTGTACCCGATTTTCTTTAAATTTGGTACAACATCTTATAATCCAACTAGAAACACCTATGCAGAAATTGGGTAAGATCGGTTCAGATTTAGATATAGCCCCCATACAAATATCGCTCCCTATTTCACTTTTTCCGCTTTAGAAACCACATATACCAAACCCGATTTTCTTTAAAATTGGCACAATATTTTATAATGGAATTATAAACACCTATGCTGAAAGTGGGTATGATAGGTTCAGATTTAGATATAGCCCCCATACAAATGTCGCTCCCGATTTGACTTTTTCTGCTCTAAAATCCACATATTGTACCCGTTTTTTCTTTAAAATTGGCACAACAGCTTATAATCCAACTAAAAACCTATGGCAAATGTGGGTAAGATCGCTTCAGATTTAGATGTAGCCCTCAGACAAATGTTGCTCCCGAATGTTTAACCGATTTTGGCCAAACTTTACATATTATATTTCTTCTATTTCGTTTCAATATACCCCCATTCAAATGTCCTTTCCGATTTAACATTTTTTGTCAAACACATACATTTACAAGATGCAAAAATCCTTCCCGATTTCACTTTTTTACCTAATTGAATTGTAATGAGATAGAAAGTCCGTCCGTCTTTAGCCCTTCCTTACTTGTTTGGGATATGCCCATATGTCCATACTTTGGTATAACCCAAATGGTGCCCCATTCTCGTCTATTACAGCTCTAGAAACTACATCTTACATCGGATCTTCATCAAATTTTACAGATCATGATATTTTTCAACTAGGAATACCCACGGTGAATGCGAAATATATAAGCCCATGTTTTGGACCAGGCCCAAAATGTTGTTATAGGCCCCTTTTGAAATGTCGGTGCGATTCATTCTATTACTACTGTATAACTTGTATTTGTCTGTCGGATAATTGGATCAATTACCATATTATTAACCATATTCGTTAAATATGACGCTATAATTTATATGAACTACATAAAATTGCTCTCATAAAATACCTGGGTTTAGTAATCAAAGCGATGAACATACGCAGGGAGTGGTGTAGGGTATTATATAGTCGAATTAATTTATAAAACTATAATAGCTTTAAAATAATGTTAATCAATCACTTTAATCGCCATTATTTACAAATTTATTTTTGCCGTCCTGTTATTTGTAATTTTTACTGATAAAATATCACTTTTTTCGCGTTCTTTCAACTTCTATTGATTTTATTGAAGAAATGCCGATAGATATCACAAAAACATATTTGGAACACAGAAGTTCGATGGGATTAGAGACTATTTACATTGTTACATCCGCAATATACTACATAAACTTTTTTATTATTGTCGTATGAGCGAACCACTGTGCAATGATACGATAACAAGTAGAAACATGAAAATCAGTGTGTACATTCCTATAAATATGTAGACACCTAAAAAAGGGAAATGGAAATGAAATTCGGTGTGTGCATTCATTTGACGGTGTAGACGCAAAACATAAAGGAATTTTTATAAAGTTGTACTTTTAGGCAGAAAATGGGATAAAAGAGATACCAACCATTAGAAATAGTGAAATTCGGTGTGTACATTGCTCTGACCGTGTAGATGCGAAAAATAAAGATATACTTCGAGATGAAATTGGTACTAAGTAAGCGGCTGTAGCTAGAATCATGAAATTCAGTGTTTACACTCGTCTGTCGTCGTAGACACGCAAAATATGAGTATGAATAAAGAATAAAATAGGTACCAAGCAAGCGGATGTAGGTAGAAATATGAAATTAGATGTTTACATTCCAATGTGGACCCGAAATTTGTACTTTTTAGTCACTTTGTCTGCAGCTGAATCAAGAAATTGCTAATGGGGGGGGGGGGATGTTTCTCCCTAATGACGCCTCACAATACACCTAATATTTAGGGCTCATTTTCGAAGGTTGCTGCCTCATGTTCACTTTTTGAATATAATTGCAGTAATATATATGGACCATTATTATTACAATAATGAAGCAATGCAATTTATAAAAAATATCTCACATTCCTTATATGGTTCCTCATTTCTATGTAAAGTCGACATACACTAATCTGGTGGTAATACTGTGGAATCTACTCCGTGTTCGACGAAATAAACGTTTTTTATATCCTCCACGTCAAGGATGGGGGTATACTAACTTTGTCATTCCGTTTGTAACACCTTGAAATATCGACCTGAGACCCTATAAAGTATATATATTCTTGATCGTCATAAAATTCTAAGACGATCTAGCCATGTCCGACCGTCTGTCCGTCTGTTGAAAGCACGCTAGCATCTAAACGAAAGGAGCTAGGATGTCCAAATTTTCCATAAATGTGTCTTATAGTCGTAGATCGGTTGGGATTGCAACTGGGCGAATTCGGCCTAAAGGGAAACATTTTTCCCTCACAAGGACTAAATATACCCATAATAATCCCTAATATTTTAGAGAATTTAAGCATATTTTTCAATATGACTGCTTGTACTTACTTGATATCGGGTATGCGCATTCCCCCTATAACAAAAACGTGCAACACAAAGTGATTTTTATTCGTAGGGGGTGAAATGGGGCAAACGACAACAGCTAGAAACGCGAAATTCGGTGTGTACATTCCTCTAACTGAGTAGAGACATAATGTAAAAGTATTTTTTCCAAATTCGTACTTGTAAAGGGATAAAATGGGAACAGAGGGATAAAAATGGTACCAACAAAAAGGATGTACCTAGAATAATGAAATTCGGTGTATTCCTCTGATTGCGTCGACATGTAAAATAAACGGATTTTTCGAAATTCGTACTTTTTGGGGTTAAAATGGAAAAGGGGGATACAAATAGTACCAACCAAATGACCTCAGCTAGAGTCATGAAATTCGGATTATACATTCCCCTGACTGCGTAGACACAAAAAATAAAAGATTTTTTCAAAATTCGTACTTTCAATGTATACAATGGGTGCAGGGGGATAAAAATAGTACCAACTAAACGACTACAGCTAGAATGATAAAATTCGGTGTGTACCTCCCTCTAATTGCCTAGACACGTCAAATAAAGAGTTTTTAGAAACTCGTACTCTTAAGGGGGTAAAATAGGAAAAAGGGGATAAAAATAGTACCAACCAAATGACCGCAGCTAGAATCATGGAATTCGTTGTACATATTCCTCTGACTGTATAGACAATTCGTACTTTTTACTTTTACGACAAAAATTGGTTGAATCATGAAGTTAGGTTATTTTGCACATGTACGTGCGATAATGGATTTTCAAAATTTGTACTTTTGGAATTAAAATAGAATAGAAACACGCTATCTACCAATATTTATGGTATTTAAGCTTTTTGAAAATATAAATATAAGAATATTTATTTTTTGAATTAACTTGAAGTATTATTTCGATATGTAAACGTATTGGTTGCCATGCCTTGAAAGCGTGGTTTGAAATAATAAAAATATTATATTTATTTATAAAATTATTTTTTCAATATTTGTATTTGTTTTGGTTTGAGTATATTAAAAAAATATGTATTTTTCTGTAATATTACTGCACTTCTACGAAAATCGACAGCCTCTGTGGAATGCAATCCATCGTAAAGGGTATATAAAGTTCGGCCCGGCCCAACTTAACGCCGTTTTTACTTGTCTTTATTTGTTAATGCTCTGACTATATTTTATTTATTCCTTTTTAATATTAATAATAATGTTAAGTTTTTATACTTGACCATTTGCTTTTTATGTTTTGTAATGTTTATCCGATTCGCTTCTTCAGATACTCCTTTGTGTAATTTTCGGCTGATATTGTGGCCTTTGTAAAAATCATCTACTATTCGCCATCCATACATACAATATAAAATACACTCAACGCAATCTTTAGTAAATGCAATACAATTTTCATAGTCGAGTTTTGTCCACATTCACTTCTTAATTACTTGGTTAGGAAATTTCGGATTTTGGAGATTTTTAAGTTATGATTCCTTCGTTAGATCATAAAAGCAATAGTTACCGTTTGTTGTCATATCTCGCAATGGAATTATGTTATTTTTGTTTATAAGTGAGAATTGTTTTCTTCATCTTTTTGGGTTTTCCAAGTCTGGTTATAACGTTTTTAACTGAATCTGTATTGACTTTATAGCATTTGACCAAATACCTTTTAAACTATGTCAGATGTTATGGAACGTTATATGCTAACGTTCACAGCAAAGTTCCCTCGCTTGGCGTGGTAACGGCGCATGAGCCCCACTTGCTCTTCTAAAATTAAAAAAAACGGGGGAAAGTCTTAAATGCTTTTATCCGATCTGCAGAGAATTCCGCATATGTTCTTATGTTGAGTACATGGAGTCGGTGCACTACTAACTGGAATACCGGTCTATTCGAAAAAGATTTTAAATCGAGTGGTTCTTCAGAGTTAATATTTTGAGAATTATCTCATCACTTCCCAGCATAATTTTCGGCTGACAAATGAGACATTGGATCACAGGGTGGTCCTTTACAAATCAAATAAAATAGCTTGTAACTCCATATCATTTAATCGAAAACCCATTACAAGACCTGATTCAATGACCAAGCGCTGTACATACATGGTCGCAGATTCAATCCAGTGCCAGTATAAACGAATGGCTATGGGATGTTTTTACGAAAAATAGCCATATAAATTGTTTAATGAAAAAAGTGGTATAAGGATGACGTCCAACAAATTTTGAGTGTTTGTTCTCTGTGTATAAGTACATACATATCAACACATATGTATATGTGAGTGTGTGTGTGTGTATGAAAAGTTAATATGGTCGTTTAAGTATTTCCTCTATGAATGTGTGAATGGCTGTGTTCCCTTGTGCTCAATGAGCGTAACAAAATAACAGAATCAAATCCAAATCTGAACCAATCCAACGCAACGCAGCACAACACAAACAATATTGTCGCATTAGTTTCTGTATTTGTTGGCAAGTTTCTTCAAGGATCTTAGCCAAGTTTTTTTTTTCAGATGGTGTGTTTGTTTGGACGTATATATATATGTATGTGTGTGTACATATTCATATGTCTATGGCTTTAAGCCGCATAAATTTTATTTACGGAGTTGCTGGTTTTTATTTTTTAATTACAATGTTTTCCTAGTGGATTTCAGAGTTTTGTTTGACTGGATTTAGAATTTAAAAAGAATGTTAAAAGAAAATGTCTGTGATTTGGGAATTCGTTGCAGAGAGCCAAGTGTTTTTGAGCTTATATCTCAATTCCTATTGATATTATGAATCCTAAACGGCTGAACTGATGTTGTTGACATTTTCAGTACAGATAGAAACAGGTCTGGAAGAAACGGTAGGTATTTAGTAGTGATCACGGGAATTGTATGTGAATGAAAGGGATCCCGCGGTCTTTCATATAAAATATTTACAGATTATTTCATATACTTACATCTTTACTAAAGGCTTTAGTAACTGAAATTTATAGAAAAAATATTCACAGAATCTTCTAATAGTCTCGAAATAACAAAATTGTAATGTACTTTCTGTATCGTTTGCGTTGCAAATTTGAGTAAATCTGATTTATGTTTCCTCTAATTAAATTCTTCAATACAATTAATTGTTCATTTAAGTATTGTTTTTACAAATTTAGTAAACAATGATTTTTAGCACTGATGGAAGTGTATTGATTGTTGCCTTTGGTCATATTAACCATTGGTGTTCATAAGCAAAATTATGAAATCTTTACAATCAAATATTTTCAAAGTTAATATTTTCTGTAACAAATATTATTCAATTCAAGTCTAAATCTAAATTATGATTTAATTTTTTTTGGAATTTGCAGGTATATCTTCTTGCATTTCATCGAGTACAAAAAGTGTATTTGTTATTCAAAGTAATACATATTTAAGATTATAAAAATGCAGAAAGATTTCAACATATTATTATTTCTGCGAAATCTGCCGGTTAATGATTTTAGAAAACGTTATTTACTACCACTCAGTAGAAAATATATTTATAGGTATATATTATACAAGTATATCCCATTTTCTGTATTTATCAGAGACAAAATTTGGAGAAAGAAAGAATTTGGAGAGGAAAATTTGGATTACAATTACACTATGCAAAAAAATGGTGCAGAAGAACAATTTATAACATTTTCTTACATATTTTTTCTTTCTAAACTCGAAAAGTGATATTAAAGTTATTTTATTTTTTTTTTTTAACACCAAGAAGTCGGTTTAACGATGTCTGTCTGTCCGTCCGTGTCTCCGTCTGATGTCCATCTAAAGCTATTTTACAAATTAAAGGTCGGAATCGTTGTCCGATTGTTACCCAATTTGGCAGAAGTATTTTTTTTGGGCCACAGACGATCGAATTTGAAGGAAAACGGATCATACTAATATCCCTCAAATTCACACTATTACTGCTTTAGAATACACACTTTACATTGAATATTGATTAAATTTTCAAGATCTTATTATATTTGAAATAGCTAACATGGGTACATGTTTTGATAAAGCCCCCATTCAAATGTATCTCCGATTTACACTACTACTACTCTAAAAAAGTCAACTATGTGGGTCCCAATTTTGGTATAAACCACATACAAATAGTTCCCCAGTTTACACTATTACCGCACTGGAACTCACATCTTACAACGGATCTTGATAAACATTTTAGCAGATCATGTTATATTTTTAACTAAGAATACATGCTGTGAAAATGGGCACATATAGGCTCACTTTTTGGTGTAGCCCCCTTACAAGTGGGCATCCATCATCATACGTCATACATTACATACTGATCAAATTTTGCAGATCTTATTATATCTCAGCTAGGAATACGTGAAAGTCAACCAAGATTTTCATCTACATTTTTGTTAATATCTCAGAAATTAAAGAAAAGAAATTTACAGAGTATTTTTGACACATTTTTCGTGTCCGTCTGTCTCTCTGTTGAAAGCACGATAACTGTCGAACGAAATGAACGAGGATGTTCAAATCTTCCCTAAATGTATCTTATGGTTGTACATCGGTGGGGATTAAAAGTGGGCCAAATCGGCCCAGAGGGAAAACTTTTTCCGTAACAAGGACTGAAAGTACCCACTAATATTTTGCAAATTTAAGCATATTTTTAAATTTCGGCTTTTTATGCACTTGAAATTTGTTGCATATATTCCTCGTGAAGCGCAAAAGCATCAATATACACGTTTTAGCGGCCGGAATGGGACAAAAGGGATACAAATGGTATCAATGATACGACAATAGCTCGAAACATGAAATGTGGAATGTAAATCCCTCTAATTGCGTTGATACGTAATATAGCGAGATCTTTTTTCAATATTCGCACTTTTAAGGGAGACATTTAGATAAGAGGGATAAAAGCGGAAATTCAATGTGTTCATTTATCTGACTGTAAAGATGCGATATAAAAAGCATTTTAGTCGAAATTTGTACTTTTAGGCGGAAAATGGGGCGAATGGGGATAAAAAGGTACCAACCAAACGGCTGCAGCTATAATAATGGATGAATGTTTTACATGTTAATGAATTTATATTTTACATTTAGGTTCATGAATTCAGTATCTTCATTCGTCTGTCTACGTAGCAGCGGAAAAAAGAGGAACGAATTTTTCTAAATTCGTACTTTTAGGGTCAAAATGAAAAAGGAGTGGAACTGGTACAAAGCAATCGACTGTAGCTAAAGCCATGAAATTAGGTGTGTATATTCCACTCTGAAGCATGTTGGATCTTTAACATTAGAACATTTCCTATCAAAATGGTACAGACAGTTAGGCTGTAGCTGGAATCAGTAAATTGCAAATGGGGAATATCGGTCTTGAGGGAAATTGTTTGCACCTAATAATATTTAGGCCACATTTTTGAAGATTGCTGCCTAATGTTCTCTTTTTGATTCCACTTGAAATTTTATATTTATATATACCAGAGGACTATTAATATTATAATAATTAAGCAGCACAATTTTCCTAATATGGTAGTGAAATTCTATGTAATTTCGACAGCCTCTAATCCGCTGGTAATGCTATGGAATGCACTCCGTGGTGGAGGGTATATACGCTTCGGCCCGGCCGAACTTAACGCCTTTTTACTTGTTTTTAATTTTTATTCATTTGTTTGTAAAGGGTGTTTTTTATTGAGGTATAGAACTTCGAATTGAAATAAAACACAAGAAAATCGTTTTAATGTCCATCAATTTGGCTTTATTGGAAGGATAATTTTATGCCATTAATGTTTAAATATGATTTCGGGCATGTGGCCGCCGCGGCTGGCTCGGATATAGCCAATTCTACAGGTCCAATTTTCAACCACTTTTTCGAGCATATGGGGCCGTATGTTGGCAATAACGCCACGAATGTTGGCTTCCAAGTCCCCTAACGTTTCTGGTTTGTTGGCGTAGACGAGCGACTTCACATATCCCCAAAGAAAATAATCCAATGGTGTCAAATCACCGAATTAATTATCAACCGAATTAATTGCTCTGATGGACGATTATGTCGACCATAAAATGGACGGAGCTTGCGGTGAACTTCGCGAACTGAACCATTACTTTCGAAATAAATTTGCACGATTTGCAAGCGTTGTTCTTTTGTCAACCTGTTCATGATGAAATGGCAAACCAAACTAAATATTAATCACTTGACAGCTGACAAAATGGCCGCCAGTTAAAAAAGTGATGCCAACTTAAAGTTCTATACCCCAATAAAAAACACCCACATGTCATATAAAAAAATTTTCAAACTAAATATTTTGCACTTCCAAACATGTTCATCAATTTTCATCAAAAAAATATCTTTCATTAAATATGGAAATCCTCATTTGTGCCGATATCTAAGAAACTAGTGTGGAATGTGTTCGCAACTCTGAAATTTACAGTGTCCAGGATGATTTCTAAGGTGTCTACTAAACTTTAACTGACATTTTAAACCATTTAGGGTTTTATTTAAATCCTTGTAATGTTAATATAAGTTGCAGACCCCGCCCGACTTTATTCTCTCTCTACTTGTTTTCGTGTTAAAGAAATTTCGTTGGCGAAATAAACTAAAAATAAATGTGGTTGGGAATTATCTATTGTTTTTATTATTTTTATAGAGATGTTTTTAAATCTTATTTTTCTTATTTTTAGGCATTTTTGCTCCAAGATTCGGGTAAGTTTTTTTACTACTTTACTTTATCTATATAATATCAATTGAATGATTTTGTCTAACTGAAAGATTAATTAAAAAAATTAATTAATTATAAACCCATTTTAAATAGGTTATATTTTATACAAAACTGTATTCCTACATCTACAAAGATAGAGGAAATGAAATACAGCAATTCTATAGTTAAAATTGATGCCTAAAATTAGGCATTGTTCACACGTGAACGACAATATGAATCGTGTTTAAAATGGACATCGGGATTTCCACAACCACTCAAACTAGAGGTGGTATGCGGGTCAACTTCTCATTTTCTACTCATATAAATGGACATTTCAGTAAATTTTCAGTCACCTGCCAGAATTGACACGCGTGTTTTGGGAAATTACCCGACTCTTGTTTGTAACTAATTGCAATTGCTATATTTTGCTCCTTCAAAACTCTCATTCAGATTTCTATTTAAAAATCAATCAATAACACAAAATCATTTATTTTATTTTCAACGCACACACTAGCGAACCGTCAAATAGCTAACAGACAGAGTAGCTAACGACCTCCATACAATTTCAATCAATTTAAATTTATATAAATTAATTCAAATTAAAACCAAATGTTTGTTTAATATTCTCAGAGTGTGTGTGTGAGAGAGAGACAGAGTACACGCTTCGTATTCCCATTTGCAATTAGTAACAAACAAACCACCGACCGTCGAACACAGAAAAACACGTTAAGGATTTATACAAAAATAACCACAAAACAATTATAAACTTAATAAATCTGTTATTCCCCCAACCTGTCCGACTATCCGCTCGCTCCTTAGGTTCGTGATAATAATTTGTATGTTTGTGTGTCTGTGGCACAAACAATATTGTTTGCACTTCAAGGACTCTACAATCATTTTGAAGTACACTTAAAATTAACAGTCTGTTGAAATAGTTGATCAGAGAACACAAAAAAAACAAGAAAAAGAGAAATAAATCATGAATTGGTCAGAACACAGAGCGAACCCAGTTATGCTGCGAGGAAAAGTTTTTTGTTTTCCCACATCAAAATGAAAATCTATTACGTTGTGGCGCACAGTGGGCTGATCGGGTTTTTGGAGATTAAACAAAACGTGCCATTTTACTGGCATAAAAATGATTGGTCAAAATTCATTGAAAGTTGAAATTTTCTACTGATTTTTACCTTAGTTTACAACCATTTTATACCCTACACCACTAAGTGGACTAGGGTATTATAATTAGTTTCGTGTCAAATGTTTGTAACACCAAGAAATAATTGAGCTAGACCCACCTTTACGGTGGGATCGGCTTATAATCACCAGCTGAAACGATTTAACGATGTCTGTCTGTCCGTCCGTCCGTCTACTGTCCATCTAAGCTTGTTCGCACTCTACAGGTCGCAATTGTTGTCCGATTGTCATGAAATTTGGCAGAAGTTACTTTTCAATACCAAGGGCAATTGGTATTGAATTAGGAGGAAATCGGTTCAGATTTAGATATAGCCTCCACACAAATATCCCATTAATTTTCACTATTAGAGCTCTAGAATACACATTTTACATGGGTTGTTGATCAAATTTTCAGGATCGTGTTATATTTGAACTAGAAACAGCTCACGGGAAAGTGGACCACATGGGTTCAATGTTTGATATAGCCCCCATACAAATGTACATCTGATTTCCAATATTACTGCTCTAAAATGCACATTTTACATCGGATCTTGATCAAATTTTCCACACAATGTTACATTTATACTAGAAACACCAGCTATATAGGTCAATGTTTTGGAATAGCCCCCATAAAAATGGGCCCCCATTTTACACTATTATCGCTCTAGAACCCACATCTTACATTGGATCTTGATAAAATTTTGCAGATCATGTTATATTTCAATAAAGAATATCTACTTTGAAAGTGATCTATAAAGGCCCACTCTTTAATGTAGCGCCCTTACAAGTGGGCCCCCATTTGAATTATTACCTCTCTAGAACGCAAATTTTACATCGGATTTGTTTTTTAAATTTTGCAGATTATATTATATTCATATTTCATACTAAGTATACCTACTTTGAAAGTGATCTATATGGACCCACTTTTTAATGTAGCGCCCTTACAAATGGCCCCCATTTTTTTATTACCCCTCTAGGACCCACAATTTACATCGGAAGCTGAAAATTATATTATATTTCAACTAAGAATACATTCTATGACAGTCATATTTTGGTATAACCCACATACAAATTGTGCCCCATTGTACTCTATTACATCTCTAGAAACCACATCGTGCATTAGACTCGATATAATTTTGCATATCATGCCGTATTGCAACTATGAATACCTACTTTGAAAGTGATCTATATGGAACCACATTTTAATGTAGAGCCCTTACAAATGCCCCATTTTAATTTTTACACATCAAAAACTCAAATTTTACATCGGATTTTTTTTTTAATTTGCAGATTATATTACATTTCAACTAAGAATACAAAGTCAAATATATATGTCCATTCTTTGGAATAGCCCAAATGGGTCCCCATTCTACTCTAATACCATATAATTTTAATTTTTACCCCGCAAGAACGCAAATTTTACATCGGATTTTTTTAATTTTAATTTTTTCAGATTATATTATATTTCAACTAAGAATACAAAGTCAAATATATTCGTCCATTCTTTGGAATAACCCAAATGGGGCCCATTCTACTCTAATATAGCTCTAGAAACTACGTCTGACATCGGATCATCATATATTTCAACTATGAATACCTACCGTGAATGAGAAATATATAGGCCCATGTTTTGGACAGGGCTCCTTTAAAATGTCGGTCCGATTCATCCTATTACTATTGCATAATTTGTATTTATCTGCCGGAAAATTGGAACAATTATCATATTTTTTACCATAAATATGACTAAAGATGAATTTATGGTAAATTGTATAATTTATAAGAACTACATAAAATTGCTCCCATAAAACACCTGGGTTTAGTAAGAAAAGCGAGGTATATACGCAGGGAATGGTGTAGGGTATTATATAGTCGGCCCCTACCGACTTTAGCCTTTCCTTACTTGTTTTTGTATTAAGTTTTGTGGTGGTTTAAACGCTTAAAACATTTTGTGATGGGTAATTGAAATGTTTTCTTATTAAACTCGCATTTTCGTCAAAGGTTACTGTAATATTTGTACTATAATTTTAGGAGTATAAATACGATCATACCCGTAAACAAAAGCTAACAGTTTTCGGGAAAGCTCTAGAAAGATTAAAAATTATTTGCTTGATCGTTTGTGCTCCTAGGAAAAAACCATAAAAATAATCAAATCGGGACAATCTATTTTGTTTTATTTTTTTCCAATTCCAAAGAAGAAAAGTTATGTTTTTAATATTTTTCCATATATCATTTTCTGCATAAGCGATAAAATTTGCAAACTTTAGATTGATATAAATACAATCTTTTGGATGATATATCATATTATATATTGGAATAGAGAGTATGTCAGATAGTATGGCCATTATCACCTAAGTTCAACTACGCGTAAGGTCACCTCAATTTAGATAGCGTCTACGTCACCTCACACAAATAGACGAAATCTAAAACTTCTCTAATAATACTAGTTTACAAACATTTTGTCAATGTATACAATTTTCTGTTTTAGTGTCCTAAACTCAAAGGATATTAATTATACACATCACGAGAGTATTGTGTCTTTGTGCATTTGTTTGTAACACCCAAAAGGAAGGGAGAAATACCCATTGTTAATTATACCGATCGACTTAGAATCACTTTTTGAATCGATTTAACAATGTCCGTTCATCTATTCTTGTAATCAAAGTACAGGATAAGAACGAACGCTATTTAATTTAAGAAAATAGGTTCAGATTTAGATATACGAATTTCACTCCCGATTTGACTCTTTTCACTCTAGATACCACATATTTCAACAGATTTTCTTTAAAATTGGCAAAACATCTTACATTTCAACTAGAAACACCAATGGTGAAAATAGCTCAGATCGGTTCAGATTTAGATATATTCCCCATACGAATTTGACTACCGATTTGACTTTTTCTGCTGTAGAAACCACATATTTTAACAGATGTTTTTCAAAATTGGCAAAACATCTTATATTTCAACTAGAAACACCCACGGTGAAAATGAGCCAGATCGGTTCAGATTTAGATATAGCCCCCATACGAATTTCACTCACGATTTGAGTTTTTCCGCTCCAGAAACCACATATTTAACAGATTTTCTTCAAATTTGGCAAAATATCTTATATTTCCATGAGAAACACACAGGATGAAAATGAGTCAGATCAGTTCAGATTTATATATAGCTCCTATACAAATTTCGCTCCCGGCTTGATTTTTCCGCCCCAGAAACCACGTATTTTCACTGAATTACTTAAAATTGAGAACTGGAAGAACCTATTGTGAAATGGGTCACTTCATTCCATGTTTGTATATAGCCCTGATACAAATATTCTTCTCGATTTTGACAAATTGAACCACGACATATTAGCCTATGATTAGGAAACATACAAAAATTCTTCCCGTTTTCACTTTTTCCGAATTGAATATATTCTGATAGAAAGTAGAGTGTATCATATAGTCGGCCCCGCCCGACTTTAGACTTTCCTTACTGGTTTTTATATGTATATTTTATATATGTTTTATTTTTATACCCTCCACCTTAGGATGGGGGTGTATTCACGTTCTCACAACACCTGGAAATATTCAAGGGAGACCCCCATGAAGTATAAATATTCTGTATCCTGGTAAAATTCTAAGACGATTTAGACATGTACTTCTGTTGAAAGCACAATATCTTCCGAACGAAATGAGCTAGGATGTTCAAAATTTCCGTAAATATGTCTAATGGTTGTGGATGGGCGAAATCGGCTCAGAGGGAAAATCTTTTCCCTAAAAAGGACTGAAGTAATGGGGGTATATTTAGATTATTTAAGCAGTTTCTTTGAAAATTTCTAGTTTATAAGCACTTGAAATTAGTTGCAGCATGAAAGCACCATAAAAAAAATAAAAGTGGGTGAAAAGACGAAAAGGGTAAAATTGCTACTAATGATATAACAACAGGTTGAATCATGAAATTCGGTGTTTACATCACTCTAATTACACGTCAAATTCGTACTTTTAATGGATACAATTGGAAAAGAGGGAGGGAAAAATGGTATTACCCAAACCACTGAAGATGAAATCATGCAATTCGGTATGCACATTTATCTGACTGTGTAGAAGCGAAGCAAAAAGGAATTTTTCTAAACTTGTGCTTTTAGCGGATACAAATTGTAGCAAACAAACAGCTGCAGTTAGACTAGTGAAATTCGGTGTGTGTATGGCTCTGACCGCGTAGACTCGAAAAATAAAGATATCCTTTACATTCGGGATGAAATTTTTACGAATTGTACTAGAATCGTAAAATTTTTAATTTACACTCGTCTGACAACATAGACACGCAAAATAAGAGTACTTCTCCAGATTACTACTTTTAAGGTTAAAATTATAAAAGAATACAACTGATACAAAGCAAATGGATGTAGCTAGAATCGTGTGCTAGAATTAGGTGTGTGCATTCAACTGTGGACGCGAAACATAATGAATCTGCAAAATTAGTACTTTTCCTATTAAAATGGTACGGACATATGGTCTGTAGCAGGAATCCAAAAATTGCAAATGGTGAAAATAGGACTTGATGGAAAGTTTGTCTCACTAATCACGACTGCTAATACTCTCAATATTTTAGGCACATTTATTGAAGATGACTGGTTGTTCTATAATTTCGGGAAATTTAAGTTCGATCATGCACACTTATACGTTAAATTAAAGATTAGTATGAGACTACAAATACCATTGTGTACAAAACATGGATTAACGAAAAACTTTTGTGACTGACAAAAAAAAAACATAAAAAATAAATAAATATATAAAATAGTAGGAAAAAGTATTTTGTGATATATTTTAATAGCTAACGTTCTGACGCAAACAATAATATTTATATGTAAAAAATCTATAGATAAATGTAGAAGTGATGATACTCCTTGTCGACGCAACATGTTTTTTTAAATCATACTGTTTAGCGCGAAAAATTCCTGTGGATAAATATAGAAGTTAGGGACCTGCTTGTAGAAGCGCATGTCGTCTGTACTTTTGACTAAATCAATTTAAGCACAAAATTCGTAAGAATGACACGCGATTTTTTTAAATTTCCCCATTTTTTACAAAAGGGTCATAACTGCTACATTTATTTATGGATTTTTTCAAAAATGCTTTGTTTTCTACGACAGCTATCACAAACTAAAACTATATATTCTTTTATATAATTTGTAACGAGAAAATTAAAAACAAGTAAAAAAGGCGTTAAGAGGAGGTAAAAAAGCGTTAAGGCCGGGCCGAACTTTATATACCCTTTACGATGGATTGCATTCCACAGAGCATGTCGATTTTCGTAGAAGTGCGGTAATATTACTGAAAAATGTAATTTTTTAATACAGCCAAACCAAAACAAATACGAATACTGAAAGAATATTTGTATAAATAAATATAATATTTTTATTATTTCAAATCACGCTTACAAGACAGGTCTACAAATACCTTTACACTATATATATCGAAATAGTACTTCAAGTCAATTCAAAAAAATAAATGTTGGTAGATAGTGGGTGCTACAGTTGGGTGAATATCCATTATATTTTAATTCCAAATAGTACACATTTTTAAAATCCATTATATCACGTACATAGTGCAAAATAATCTAACTTCATGATTCTACAAATTTTTGTCGTAAAAGTAAAAAAGTACGAATTTGGAAAAATCTTTTTATTTTGCGAGTCTATGCAGTCAGAGGAATGTATACACCGAATTCTATGTTTCAAGCTGCGGCCATTTGGTTGGTACCATTTGTATCCCCTTTTTCCTAGTTTACCCCCTTAAGAGTGCGACTTTCTAAAATCTCTTTATTTTACGTGTCTACGCAATAATAGAGATGTACACGAATTCCATCATTCTAGTAAGACGTTTAGTTGGTACTATTTGTATCCCTCTGTACCCATTGTATCCCTTGAAAGTACGAATTTGGAAAAAACCTTTTATTTTTCGTGTCTACGCAGCGGTCATTTGGTTGGTACTATTTTTATCCCTTTTTTCATTTTAACCCCAAAAAGTACGAATTACGGAAAATCCGTTTATTTGATGTGTCTACGCAATCAGAGGAATGTATACACCGAATTTCATTATCCTAGGTGCAACCGTTTGGTTGGTACCATTTTTATCCCCATTTTCCGATTATATCCCTTAAAAGTACGAATTTGGAAAAATACTTTTATATTATGTATCTACTCAATTAGAGGAATGTACACATGAAATTTTGTGTTTTTAGCTGTTGCCGTTTGAATACCATTTTTATCCCTTTTTGCCCCATTTCACCCCCGACGAATAAAAGCCACTTTTGTTATAGGGGGAATGCGCACACCCAATAAGTAAGTACATCCAGACATATTGAAAAAATGTGCCTAAATACTGTAAAATATTAGGGAATAATGTGGGTATTTTTAGTCCTCGTGATGGAAAAAATTTCCCCTTTGTGCCGATTTCGCCCGATCTACGACTATACGACTGACCAAATTAAAACATACGAAAAAAAGTATCCATAAAAAATCTTTGTGTTGATTTTACGAATCAGCTGTCTCAATGCGCACAAAAATATTTTTTTTCGGCTTGGACATATGTTTTTTTCGTTTTGTTGCATGGTCTAATTAAACATAATTAATTAAAAGTGTCACACTCGTTCCAATGAAATCACTCAAATGACCGTTTTTATACTCCAAAAATTATAGTACATAGACCTTTTTTCAATTTTAATTGCATTTCAAAAAATATATTTCTAATCGAGCTAGAACTTGAAATATTAGGTAGCTTACTAAAATTAGGTTTGTTGCACCGGATGATATACATCTGAAACTATTTCTTCATACTGTTGCCCATTAAAAAGACTACAAAGTTTCAAAAGACAACAGTTTTCAAAAAAGTTAAATACTTACTGACACCCTACGATCCCGACATTAGTATTAAATTAAAGAGGGGATCTGTTAAATATACTTTAAACTTCATGGTTGTTTCTGTGTCAGTTTAGAATTAACAGGTATTTTAATTTTCCTCATTAAAAAGGTAAAATATGGGAAAATCAAAAACTATAATTTCCCCATATTTTACTATGTAAGCCCAACCTAGTTAGAATCATGAAATTTAAACTATTTTTAACAGATATTCTGCTCTTTAGTTTGACACTTATGTCGATATCCTAGGGTGCAAATAAGTATTTAAAACATTTTTTTGACAAATGTCATCCTTTGTAGCCCTTTTACTAGGCAATAGCATGAAGATATGAAAAACTAAAAACGCCAATTAACTATTTTTCCATAGTTTCAGACGTATACGATCTGGTCCATATGTAATCTGGTCGAACGGTATTATCGATTGATGAAGAAATCAGGAAATCGAAACATGTGTCCAGCAGAGGTTTAATTTTTTTCACAATGTAAACAATGGCATTAAACAGTAGGTACATTTCAATGAGTACATAATTATATCTCTCTGTGTCTGGCGGAAGATTTCATTGTCCATTCAGGGACGTTTGTGGGATTAATATATATTACAAACTGAAATTAAAAAGAAATTAATAATGTTAGATGTATAGAAGTAGAAGAAACCGTCAATACATATTTGCTCAAATCATTGTACTGGTAGTCTTTAAGGTTTACCTACTTATAACCTGTGGTGGTCGTGTCGCGCTGGAGCTCTTTCTCTTCTATCCACAATATGTTCTAGTTAACGCAGTCGTGGTTGCGTATAGCGTACAGCTCATAACGATTATGGCATTGAATATTCTAACAAAATCTCTATATCTTTAATTCCAAATATTCCGTAAATTTCAGTTATACTAGATTTGTGTATAGCGCAACTGTAGCCATTTAAAAAAATCGAAAAATTTAACCTACATTTTCCATTATTAAAAAATTCTCAAATATATATTTTTTAATTTTTATTTAAAACTAATCATTCACCTGAATGAAACGTATTCTCAATACTTTTAAAGCTACAAAAGATATGACTAGTTCAAAAGTATTCATATTCATCAAAGTATATAAAAGTTCATAGTTTTCAAATCATTTAAAAATGATTTTATCTATCTTAATATTTTGCGATACCACTAATTTTCATCAAAATTGTCAGACCTTCGTTTATTTAATATGGGGTTCCTCCTCATGCCGATATATTAGAGACTAGAGCGCCTCGGTAGTCGAGTTGGTGGAGTCTCGGCTATCAGCGTGGGGGTTGTGGGTTCGATTCCCACCAGAGGCTCTGGTCTGTCGCTGCAATAACTTGATACAATGATCTTAGTCACCCCGGCTCCATTCCTGGACCCAAAATTATGATATAAATTTACTTTGTATCGTAATTCATAATAAATAAATCATAGAAACTACTGTGATATCCCACTAAGATATTTACAATGTTTGTAGAAAATAAATAAATAAATATTTATTTATTTATTCATAAGTCTATGGAGTACAATCCTAACAGACAAACTTAAAAAATGTAAAGTTTCCTTAAAGCGATTTAATATAGATGAAAAATCTATATCATGCTTTATTCTTAAACTATTATATTCCTTCATGGACCTCATAATAGGCTCAAAAGAATAAGTTCTGTGAAAAAGTATATAAAATGCACAATCTAGATAGTATATTAAAACAAATAAGACTAAGCAAAAATGGACAACCGATACGACAACAAATTAGTTTATACAGAAATAAAATTGAGCTGTTTGATCTACGACTTGGTAAAGACTACAAATGAATTAGTCGAAACATAGCTTCATACGTCGTCACTAGATTAACAAACTGCAGAAAAACTTAAACAAATTTAATAATTTGTTATATCCTCCCAATTACAGAGAATAATATAAGTTTAAACCCAGGAAAAGAATAAAATAAAAAAAGATTTATTTGAAAAATAAATTTCAATATACTTCGTCATGAAAAGAATATAATAAAACAGGAAAAACATAAGAGTACATCTAAATTTTTGGCGAAAGTACTGAAATGTTCACTCTGCAATTTAGAGAGTATTTAGAACACAGAAGTTGCTATTGGCTGATTTTTTAATTTATTTCAATATTTTTATCAAATTGTAATTATACAATCTTATCTGGAACTGACTAAATAGTCTAGCTCAAGGTCTAAATTTTATTGAATTATTTATTAATTTTTCCCAGTATTTCGTTCTTAGAACATAGAAGCACAACTCACTTTACGAATATCTGCCAAAAAAGTGAGTTAAGTCAACTGCTGATTTTAGCCACAAAAACAAATGAAAATTTAGAAAAGATTAACAAAATATATGTAAATTATTATATCTGGATCTGAATAAGTAATCGAATCAAAGTCTAAATTGTATTGAATTATTTATTAATTTTCCCAATATTTCGTTGTTAGTCTAAGAACATCTACAGAGGATGGAAATGATGGAAAATACAAATAAAACCACAACAAAAATATTATGACAAGGCACAGCAGCGGTCTTGAGTCTTCGCCAATTTCTTCTGTACTGCAGCGCCTTTTCAAACTGTTTTTGTTGTTGTTTTATTTGTATTTACATTTCCATCCCCTGAATATGTTCTTAGACTAAGAACGAAATATTGGGAAAAATAAATAAATAATTCAATAAAATTTAGTCCTTGATTCGATTTTTTATTCAGATTTTGTTAATCTTATCTTACATATTTTGTTTATCTTATCTAAATTTTCATTTGTTTTTGTGGCTAAAACCAGCACTTGACTTAACTCACTTTTTTGACAGATATTCATGAAGTGAGTTGTGCTTCTAATTCGTTGCTGAGAATCAGTTATTAAATAGTCCGGGTATTGAGTTGAAAAGACGCTCCGAAGCCACCTGACGAAGCCTTTAAGTGGACAGAAATCATGATAGTGGTAGTGTGCAGCCAAGTAAGAAATGTCACCATGCCATTTGTAAATAAATCTGCATTCTGTATATAGATTCAAAGTGGTCTTGAGCCAGTACAATATCAAATTAAAACCAGTAAGGAAAGGCTAAAGTCGGGCGGGGCCGACTCTATGATACACTCCACTTTCAATCCGAATACAATTCAATTCGGTGAAAAAGTGAAAACGGGAAGGTTTTTTGTATCCTGTAAATGTATGTGTTTGACAAAAAATTTTATATCGGAAAGGACATTTGTATGAGGATATATTGAAACCTGGAACGAAATAAGTGAAATATAAAATGTATAGCTTGGCCAAAATCGGTTAAACTTATGGGAGCAACATTTGAAATTGGGCTATATTTAAATCTGAACCGATCTTACCCACTTTCACCATAGTTTTGTTTAGTAAGATTATAAGATGTTGTGCGAAATTTAAAGAAAATTGAGCACAATATGTGGCTTTTAAAGCGGCAAAAGTCAAATCGGGAGCGACATTTGTATGGGGGCTATATCTAAATCTGAACCGATCTTACCCAATTTCTGCATAGTGTTTCTAGTTGGATTATAAGATGTTGTCCCAAATTTAAAGAAAATCGATTAGAATATGTGGCATTTAAAGCGGCAAAAGTCAAATCGGGAGCGACATTTGTATGGGGGCTATATTTAAATCTGAACCGATCTTACCCAATTTCTGCATAGGTGTTTCTAGTTAGATTATAAGATGTTGTGCCAAATTTAAAGAATATCGAGTACAATATGTGGTTTCTACAGAGGAAAATGTCAAATCGGGAACGACATTTGTATGGGGCTGTATCTAAATCTGAACCGATTTGACCTATTTTCACCATAGATGTTCTTAGTTTAAATATAAGATGTTTTGCCAAATCTGAAGACAATCTGATACAATATGTGGTTTCTAGAGCGGAAAAAGTCAAATCGGGAGCGAAATTTGTATGGGAGATATATATAAATCTGAACCGATCTGACCGATATTCACAATGGGTGTTTCTAGTGGAAATATAAGATGTTTTACCAAATCTGAAGACAATCTGATACATTATGTGGTTTCTAGAGCGGAAAAAGTCAAATCGGGAGCGAAATTTGTATGGGAGCTATATATAAATCTGAACCGATCTAACTCATTTTTACCACAGGTGTTTCTAGTTACAATATAAGATGTTTTGCCAATTTTAAAGAAAATCTGTTGTAATATGTGGTATCTAGAGTGAAAAGAGTCAAAATCGGAGTGAAATTCGTATGGGGGCTATATCTAAATCTGAACCGATTTTCTTCAAATTAAATAGCGTTCGTCCTTATCCCGAAAAACATGGTTGTGCAAAGTTTCATTTGGTTCTGTCTACAATTGCGACCTGTATCGTGATTACAAGAATAGATGGACGGACGGACGGACAGACAGACAGACAGACAGACAGACAGACAGACGGACATTGCTAAATCGACTCAGAAAGTGATTCTAAGACGATCGGTATAATTAACAATGGGTCTATCTCGTTTTCTTTTGGGTGTTACAAACAAATGCACAAAGACATAATACTCTCGTGGAGTGTATAAAAAATATGCGAACATACTGCAGCAATTATTTTTCTCCGTGTAAGTACTATTTTTAATATTTTAACTCATCCTATTTAGATATTCTCTACCTTGATTTTATTGAAAACGAAAAACAAAACCATCATAATGAAAAAAAATAATAAAAATATATATATATTTTAAACCCACCCGTGACACTGTGCGGATTAACATCATTCCCCATGCCGTAAGTACTAACACTGGGTCAGGTGTTTCCTGTGCAAACACATGGAGTTTGTGGGAAATTTATGCGTTCTTGCCGTGGCAGGGCAGTTTTTGCTTATTTCGGAGGCGAAGCCGTTTAACTACGATTTGTTGCATACAAATGAGTACAAATTATTGTATAAAGTTGTTTGTTTGACGAAAAAAAAACTCTGATTGATTTATTTTACGTTTTTGTGCTCTGCAAACAGAATTTCATAAATGAGTTGTGCTGTGTTCAGAATGAATGGCTGGGAATGTATCTCTTGAAATTGAATTAAAGTGTCAGACTGTCGTGTGCCTTGCATGAACTCAGTATATTTTAATCGAATAAAGATAATTTCTAGACATGTAGAAATTTAAATGAAAGAGAGTTAATGAAATTGTATAATTTGAAATTGAAAAATTTCCTTATTAAAAATTTTGATTTGTAAAATCCTTCAAAATTGGCCAGTCCTTTTAAACACCAACTTTGCCAGAAAATGAAAAATTGAATTTCAGAATTTCATTGACAAAATTAGTGTCAATAGATACATATATCTCTAACACATTTTTAATTATTTTCACTTTTAAGTATTTTGCTGCAATATCAGAAATGCCCTACACTATCGCCTTACTACGTAGAGGTAACTGCAGCCTGGTTGCCTTATTGTAATCTCCTCTGAAAGAAATAGAAAATGTTCTTCAAAATTTTCTTCTACACAACTTTAAAACTCAGGGGACATTAGCTAGTGAGAACACCATACAGAGGGGCAAGACGAGCAGCAGCCTCGGCATCTAGGATTTCTATGTGAGTGTGTTTGCGTTTTTTTTTCTTCGCAGAAGAATATAAATGTTTGTTGAGAGATATTCCTTCACACATCCGCGTGACTCGTGAGATGGAACATGGTAAGCGTGTATTAGTAACAGCTAAATTGAATTTATTGTTTAAGACTTTTACTTTTCTTTAATCTTTGGGATCTCTGGGTTTTTCGACGGCGTAAAGTTGGTCTTGTTTTGAAATAAACAACAACAGCAGCAGCAACAAGAAAACAAGAAACGAAAAGAAAACGTAATTTCCTTGTGTTGTTTTTGTAACAAAAATGGCTCTCAATATCCCCTTCTCAACTGGTTCAACTTCACACAGTTTTACATACACTTGAAAAGCGCACACACACTCACACACCGAAATCCACAGAAACAATGGGAGACTGTGTCAGTGGATAGAGGCCATAAATCATCCGGCATTTGTTTAACATGCTGCTGCTGTTCCTTTTTTATTTTATTTTATATTTTTTGTGTTCTACAAGGGGCTGGAGGTGTAGGTGGTTTGTTGTGAACCGCATTAAAAGCACAAAAGCCCAAACGTTTCAAGCCGTATGATCCTTTAAACTTTTGAGTTTCACCGAGTAATCCACGTATTAAATTTGTAGCTTGAATTTTTTCGTTATTAATAAAGCAAACATTGTCATGGCACTCGAACGCATGAACTAACGCATTTTTACACATTCTCCCTGGCGTACGCGGACATATAGAAATGAGGCACACGCCTGCAAAGATATATACATTTACAAGGATGCCGATGCGGCAGGCACTCCAACATAGTTAAAATGTATCGGAATTAAGTTTTTGCTGGGAAAGCTGAATCGCAGGTATTCAAGTATTCGAGTAATCAAGTATTCAAGTATTCAAGTATTCAAGTATTCAAGTATTCAAGTATTCAAGTATTCAAGTATTCAAGTATTCAAGTATTCAAGTATTCAAGTATTCAAGTATTCAAGTATTCAAGTATTCAAGTATTCAAGTATTCAAGTATTCAAGTATTCAAGTATTCAAGTATTCAAGTATTCAAGTATTCAAGTATTCAAGTATTCAAGTATTCAAGTATTCAAGTATTCAAGTATTCAAGTATTCAAGTATTCAAGTATTCAAGTATTCAAGTATTCAAGTATTCAAGTATTCAAGTATTCAAGTATTCAAGTATTCAAGTATTCAAGTATTCAAGTATTCAAGTATTCAAGTATTCAAGTATTCAAGTATTCAAGTATTCAAGTATTCAAGTATTCAAGTATTCAAGTATTCAAGTATTCAAGTATTCAAGTATTCAAGTATTCAAGTATTCAAGTATTCAAGTATTCAAGTATTCAAGTATTCAAGTATTCAAGTATTCAAGTATTCAAGTATTCAAGTATTCAAGTATTCAAGTATTCAAGTATTCAAGTATTCAAGTATTCAAGTATTCAAGTATTCAAGTATTCAAGTATTCAAGTATTCAAGTATTCAAGTATTCAAGTATTCAAGTATTCAAGTATTCAAGTATTCAAGTATTCAAGTATTCAAGTATTCAAGTATTCAAGTATTCAAGTATTCAAGTATTCAAGTATTCAAGTATTCAAGTATTCAAGTATTCAAGTATTCAAGTATTCAAGTATTCAAGTATTCAAGTATTCAAGTATTCAAGTATTCAAGTATTCAAGTATTCAAGTATTCAAGTATTCAAGTATTCAAGTATTCAAGTATTCAAGTATTCAAGTATTCAAGTATTCAAGTATTCAAGTATTCAAGTATTCAAGTATTCAAGTATTCAAGTATTCAAGTATTCAAGTATTCAAGTATTCAAGTATTCAAGTATTCAAGTATTCAAGTATTCAAGTATTCAAGTATTCAAGTATTCAAGTATTCAAGTATTCAAGTATTCAAGTATTCAAGTATTCAAGTATTCAAGTATTCAAGTATTCAAGTATTCAAGTATTCAAGTATTCAAGCATTCAAGTATTCAAGTATTCAAGTATTCAAGTATTCAAGTATTCAAGTATTCAAGTATTCAAGTATTCAAGTATTCAAGTATTCAAGTATTCAAGTATTCAAGTATTCAAGTATTCAAGTATTCAAGTATTCAAGTATTCAAGTATTCAAGTATTCAAGTATTCAAGTATTCAAGTATTCAAGTATTCAAGTATTCAAGTATTCAAGTATTCAAGTATTCAAGTATTCAAGTATTCAAGTATTCAAGTATTCAAGTATTCAAGTATTCAAGTATTCAAGTATTCAAGTATTCAAGTATTCAAGTATTCAAGTATTCAAGTATTCAAGTATTCAAGTATTCAAGTATTCAAGTATTCAAGTATTCAAGTATTCAAGTATTCAAGTATTCAAGTATTCAAGTATTCAAGTATTCAAGTATTCAAGTATTCAAGTATTCAAGTATTCAAGTATTCAAGTATTCAAGTATTCAAGTATTCAAGTATTCAAGTATTCAAGTATTCAAGTATTCAAGTATTCAAGTATTCAAGTATTCAAGTATTCAAGTATTCAAGTATTCAAGTATTCAAGTATTCAAGTATTCAAGTATTCAAGTATCCAGTACTACTGTAGCCTTCGACGCGAACGGTCGTGTTCTTAAGTTGCGCGCATAAAAATCTACAAAGTACAAAGTACAAGTTATTGAGTCTGTGAGTGAGAGTAAGAGAGAGTTAAAATGGCAACATTACAAAGTCAAACCTGTGCTCAATGTGATCTTAAAATTACAAACAAACATATGAAATGCAGTGTGTGTAATGCCTGCTTTCATTTTTCCCCTTGCTGCTCCGTACAGCAAACAACCTACAATGGTATGAATGCTGAGAAAAAAGCAACATGGAAATGTAACAAATGCAGAGAACGTAAGATCTCAGCATACCATGTAGTTATTGCAGACAAGCAAAAAAGAAACGATGAAGATGATGACGACGAAGTTTTTGAAGACAACAACAAAAGGTTCAAAGAACATACATCAAAACCCAACACTATACAGCTTCCAGTGCAACAACAACAAAATTCTACGGTAGAAACAAGCGACGTAATGAATGTTATGATGCAAAACATGCAACAAATTACCACACAACTTGCGTCTATCAATACACAATTACAAAACCAACAATGCACATTAGTCCAAATAAACAATAATATTGCAAACCTCAACAATCAAGTGATAGAACTCCAAAAACAAAACAAAGAGAAAGATAAAAGAATGAGTGAAATGGAAATTACAATAAACAAATTGGAACAAAAATTAATGGAAAAAAACATAGAAATAAACAATGTACGAAACGAAGAATTAAGTGCAAGTGAAGTGCTTGAAAAAATAGCAACAAAATTAAAAATCGATATCAAAGACACTGACATTGAGAACGCGTACAGACTTAAAGGAAAGAATAAAGTGATAGTCGAATTCTGCTCTCTCCGTAAAAAGAGAGAGTTGACGAACAAAATATCAAGGCATCGATTAGAAGCAGCAGACATAAACAACGAGGATGGCAACGAAAATAACAAATACATATACATCAATGATCAGCTGACGAGTAGCAAACGTCGACTGCTGTGGCTAGCAAAAAAACGAGCAAAAGAGGTCAATTGGAAATTTGTCTGGGTGCGAAATGGAGAAATATATGCACGTAAAATTGAAAAAGATGCGGTTTTAAATATTAATATAGATGCCGACATAGAACTAATCTGTTAACGCACAAATATTCTATGAAAAATTTTTAGCTACAAACAAAACAATTTTAAAAACTAATAAAAACAAAATTCCACAAATTCATCAAGAGCCAAGCTCACAAACATATTCTTCATATTTTTTACTCTTTTTTTATAGAAAAAACGAACCAAAAACATTTAGCGAAAGCGAAATCTAAACTCTACATCCATAACTATTTTGTATAAAAATGAATTACACCAGCGAAATTCTTACTAATTTCAGTGAAATAAAAGAAAGTTATTTAAACCATCCAATATCGCTCATTCATATGAATATTAGATCGTTGAGAAAAAATTTCATTACCCTAATAACCCATCTTAAAAATGTCATAAACAAAATAAACCTTATTGTTCTAACCGAAACTAATATTACAAATGATGAAAACCAATTCTACAACATAAACGGTTTCCAAGCGACCTTTTTGAATAGAGAAGGAAGAGGAGGAGGTGTCGCGATATACATTAGCGAAAACATACCAACATGCACACAATCCTTCGAATCAATACGTATTGATATAACAACAACAACAAACTCAGCCATCACCGTCATCGCCGCTTACCGTCCGCCTAGTCAGAACATCAACATGTTTTTGCAAGAACTCAATCACAGCATTAGCAATGTACGCAAAAAACAGGAGATCATAATTGTTGGAGACATGAACATCGACATAAGTACGCAGAGCACAACAACAACAAGATACTTAGACTTGCTTTCGTCGTACGGACTGCACAGCATGGTGAACGAGAACACAAGAGAAGATGAGTACAACAACACGAGCACAACAATCGATCATTTGTTTGTTAGATGTAACAAAAAAAGAACAAGCGCACATGCCGCTGTTATTACAACAACAATATCAGACCACTTCGCAATATTTGGCTGCTTAGAAGAAGAGAAGAAAACAAAACCAAAAAATAAACAAAGCACACAGGGTGTGGCAAAAGTTAGGATATGCAATGAAAAAGTTAAAAATCTAATAAATGATACTGAGTGGAACATTATTGCAAGTAAATCAAATTGCACAAATGAACTATTCAATAACATATATAACAAATTTAATGAAATATACAAAAAATCTGAAGAATCAAACAAAACAAAAATAAGAAAAAGAAATCAATACCAATGGCTCAGCGAAGATCTCCTAAAATGTTGTGATATTAGGGATAAACTACATAAAAAATGGTTAAAAAATAAAAACAATGAACTAAATAAAAAAATCTATAAAACTTTTAGTAATAAGTTAAATAAAAAAATAATTAATGCAAAGAATGCATATAATTTCAAACAATTTTTGGAAAACAGAAATAATATCCGTGAAACGTGGCAGTTAATAAACCAAATTACAGGGAAGAAAATTGAAAACATTGATGAAACAATTAAAAGAAACTTTATGTGTGAAAATATGAGTGAAGTTGCAGAAAAATTTGCGCAACAATTCAATCAAAACATCTTAAATACGGTTCACGAATGTAAAATAAAAACTAGTAAATCAAAAAAAAATTTTTTCAAATCCATGCTTTATGCAAGCAGAATTCTATTGGGCCTAGAAATTCTTTTTTAGTTATCTTTTGTAGAAGGAAAAATTACTGCGTTATCAGTAGCAGAAATAATAGATTTTTAATTTGTGGTTTGTATGGGAGGTACCACGCCCACTTTTGCATTACCGCCCATTTTAGGCGCAACTACGCACATTGATGCTAGATGCACTTACACAAAATTTGAGCACTATACGTGTCATAGAACTGACACTATTCGATAATATGTTTTAACTTCGTATGGGAGGTGGTACGCCCACTATTCCAATACCGCCCATTTTTGGCAGAACTACGCACATTGATGGTAGATGCACTTACACAAAATTTCAGCACTCTAGGTGTCATAGAACTGACAATATTCAATAATAGGTTTTAACTTCGTATGGGAGGTGCCACGCCCACTTTTCCAATACCGCCCATTTTTGGCACAACTATGCACATTGATGCTAGATGCACTTACACAAAATTACAGCACTCTAGGTGTCATAGAACTGACTATATTCAATAATAGGTTTTAACTTCGTATGGGAGGTGCCACGCCCACTTTTCCAATACCGCCCATTTCTGGCACAACTATGCGAATTGATGCTAGATGCACTTACACAAAATTTCAGCACTCTAGGTGTCATAGAACTGACAATATTCAATAATAGGTTTTAACTTCGTATGGGAGGTGCCACGCCCACTTTTCCAATACCGCCCCTTTTTGGCACAACTATGCGAATTGATGCTAGATGCACTTACACAAAATTTCAGCACTCTAGGTGTCATAGAACTGACAATATTCAATAATAGGTTTTAACTTCGTATGGGAGATGCCACGCCCACTTTTCCAATACCGCCCATTTTTGGCACAACTATGCGAATTTATGCTAGATGCACTTACACAAAATTTCAGCACTCTAGGTGTCATAGAACTGACAATATTCAATAATAGGTTTTAACTTCGTATGGGAGGTTCCACGCCCACTTTTCCAATACCGCCCATTTTTGGCACAACTATGCACATTGATGCTAGATGCACTTACACAAAATTTCAGCACTCTAGGTGTCATAGAACTGACAATATTCAATAATAGGTTTTAACTTCGTATGGGAGGTGCCACGCCCACTTTTCCAATACCGCCCATTTTTGGCACAACTATGCACATTGATGCTAGATGCACTTACACAAAATTTCAGCACTCTAGGTGTCATAGAACTGACAATATTCAATAATAGGTTTTAACTTTGTATGGGAGGTGCCACGCCCCTTTGTCCAATTGGTAAAATTTTTCCATTTCCTTGTATTGTCATCGAAAATGATTAAGTGTGCAAAATTTGAGCAAAATTGGTTGAGAAAAAAGCTTTCAAAAATTGATTTCAAATTTTGTGGCACACATAGAAAGTAACCTTATATAAAGCATGGAACAATCATAAATCCACAAATAAATGTTCAAAACACTATGTACATAGACTATACAAACGAGTTAGAAGTTTACAATATTCTAACATCACTAAATACCAGAAAATGTGAAGGAATAGACGATATAAGGTCTATAGACCTAAAAAACAGTGCTGAACGTCTTTCACCAATACTAACTACGCTAATAAATAATAGTATACGCGAATCAACTGTCCCAGATATACTAAAAACCTCTATAATACGTCCGATTCACAAAAATGGTAACAAATCTGAATACAACAATTATAGACCGATCGCTATATTATCAACAATTGAAAAAGTCCTGGAGGAGATAGTGGTAAGACGACTAAACAACTTTCTAAACAAGTACAACATTATAAATAAAAGCCAATATGGATTCCAGAAGGGAGAAAACATTAATCAGCTACTTGGAAACTTCTCCAATCACATAAATCAAGAGCTAAGCAAACAAAATAATTGCCTTGTCCTTTTCATCGATTTTAGCAAAGCATTTGATACATTGTCACACGCCAACCTAATAAACATATTGGAGAAAAATGGAATTCGAGGGCATAGTTTAAACTGGTTCAAAAATTACCTAGAACATAGATCTTTTCGCGTAAAAATTGAGAACCAATTTAGCAGCAAAGTAACATCAACATACGGTGTTCCTCAAGGTTCAAAATTAGGGCCAATTCTTTATATCATATATGCTAACGACATGGTAAAGACACTAGCCGACAGCACTGCATTCACATATGCTGATGACACCGCCATAATTGTGTCTCATAAATGCATACGTACTGCTGAACGAACAATGCAAAAAGAATTAGATACAATTACCAGATGGTGTCACGATAGCGGGTTAGTAATAAACGCAACAAAAACTAAAATAATGCATATAAGACCTCGGCATATACCACACGCGAACATCTCTCTTACGTTTCACAACACGGACTGTCTACACAAAACTTTTAACAATAGGGACAACTCAACTATTGAGGAATCTTGTACGACACAAATTGAGCTGGTGGAGACATACAAATACCTGGGAGTACATTTTGATATAAAATTCAAATGGAAAACACACATAGAAACTCTACACAAAAAGCTTCGTAAAACAGCCTATGCATTATACCACCTGAGCAACTGTTCTCCTTACTTCGTGCTAAAGCAGGCTTATTTTGCTCTAGCAGAATCATACTTGAGACACGGAATAACAGCTTGGGGCAACGCGGCATATTGCAGAACGCTCCAATTAGCCCAGGACAGACTCGTGAAGTTACTGAACAAAAATTATCAACGCACCAAAAACTACCTACAACAGTCAGAATCAAATCCGAACAGTCACCAAATAATGAATATCGAAATTCAAACCAACAATGCGGACATAAGCGAACTATCAACATCACAGAATACAAACACACTTAAAAAATTATACAAAGATCTACAAATCCTCAACATCAAAGATTTATACAAAACAACAATATCAAAAGAATTTTTCAACAACACAAATTACCTACAACGAATAGATCACCAACAAAACACAAGGAGAAAAGCACAAGGACGATACATAATTCCAAAGTACAAAAATGATTATGGAAAATATGCTCTTGCCGTCACAGTACCATCAACGCTGAACCAACTGCCGCTGAACATTCTGAATATTAATAATCCAACAAGTAGAAATAAATCAATAAAAAAACATTTTTTGAATAAATCTTAGGTTTATATCCATTTAAAATTTTAATATTTCTAAATTTAAAAAATTAATGAATATTTATTTAGCAAAAACAATATGTATATATACAGTTAGTATTAATTTAGCCTGCAGACAAGCCACAATGGCTTCGCGGGTCTTGTAATAAACTAAATTGTAAATCTATATATTGCACAATAAATGAATTAAAAAAAAAAAAAAAAAAAAAAAAAAAAAAAAAAAAAAAGTATTCAAGTATTCAAGTATTCAAGTATTCAAGTATTCAAGTATTCAAGTATTCAAGTATTCAAGTATTCAAGTATTCAAGTATTCAAGTATTCAAGTATTCAAGTATTCAAGTATTCAAGTATTCAAGTATTCAAGTATTCAAGTATTCAAGTATTCAAGTATTCAAGTATTCAAGTATTCAAGTATTCAAGTATTCAAGTATTCAAGTATTCAAGTATTCAAGTATTCAAGTATTCAAGTATTCAAGTATTCAAGTATTCAAGTATTCAAGTATTCAAGTATTCAAGTATTCAAGTATTCAAGTATTCAAGTATTCAAGTATTCAAGTATTCAAGTATTCAAGTATTCAAGTATTCAAGTATTCAAGTATTCAAGTATTCAAGTATTCAAGTATTCAAGTATTCAAGTATTCAAGTATTCAAGTATTCAAGTATTCAAGTATTCAAGTATTCAAGTATTCAAGTATTCAAGTATTCAAGTATTCAAGTATTCAAGTATTCAAGTATTCAAGTATTCAAGTATTCAAGTATTCAAGTATTCAAGTATTCAAGTATTCAAGTATTCAAGTATTCAAGTATTCAAGTATTCAAGTATTCAAGTATTCAAGTATTCAAGTATTCAAGTATTCAAGTATTCAAGTATTCAAGTATTCAAGTATTCAAGTATTCAAGTATTCAAGTATTCAAGTATTCAAGTATTCAAGTATTCAAGTATTCAAGTATTCAAGTATTCAAGTATTCAAGTATTCAAGTATTCAAGTATTCAAGTATTCAAGTATTCAAGTATTCAAGTATTCAAGTATTCAAGTATTCAAGTATTCAAGTATTCAAGTATTCAAGTATTCAAGTATTCAAGTATTCAAGTATTCAAGTATTCAAGTATTCAAGTATTCAAGTATTCAAGTATTCAAGTATTCAAGTATTCAAGTATTCAAGTATTCAAGTATTCAAGTATTCAAGTATTCAAGTATTCAAGTATTCAAGTATTCAAGTATTCAAGTATTCAAGTATTCAAGTATTCAAGTATTCAAGTATTCAAGTATTCAAGTATTCAAGTATTCAAGTATTCAAGTATTCAAGTATTCAAGTATTCAAGTATTCAAGTATTCAAGTATTCAAGTATTCAAGTATTCAAGTATTCAAGTATTCAAGTATTCAAGTATTCAAGTATTCAAGTATTCAAGTATTCAAGTATTCAAGTATTCAAGTATTCAAGTATTCAAGTATTCAAGTATTCAAGTATTCAAGTATTCAAGTATTCAAGTATTCAAGTATTCAAGTATTCAAGTATTCAAGTATTCAAGTATTCAAGTATTCAAGTATTCAAGTATTCAAGTATTCAAGTATTCAAGTATTCAAGTATTCAAGTATTCAAGTATTCAAGTATTCAAGTATTCAAGTATTCAAGTATTCAAGTATTCAAGTATTCAAGTATTCAAGTATTCAAGTATTCAAGTATTCAAGTATTCAAGTATTCAAGTATTCAAGTATTCAAGTATTCAAGTATTCAAGTATTCAAGTATTCAAGTATTCAAGTATTCAAGTATTCAAGTATTCAAGTATTCAAGTATTCAAGTATTCAAGTATTCAAGTATTCAAGTATTCAAGTATTCAAGTATTCAAGTATTCAAGTATTCAAGTATTCAAGCATTCAAGTATTCAAGTATTCAAGTATTCAAGTATTCAAGTATTCAAGTATTCAAGTATTCAAGTATTCAAGTATTCAAGTATTCAAGTATTCAAGTATTCAAGTATTCAAGTATTCAAGTATTCAAGTATTCAAGTATTCAAGTATTCAAGTATTCAAGTATTCAAGTATTCAAGTATTCAAGTATTCAAGTATTCAAGTATTCAAGTATTCAAGTATTCAAGTATTCAAGTATTCAAGTATTCAAGTATTCAAGTATTCAAGTATTCAAGTATTCAAGTATTCAAGTATTCAAGTATTCAAGTATTCAAGTATTCAAGTATTCAAGTATTCAAGTATTCAAGTATTCAAGTATTCAAGTATTCAAGTATTCAAGTATTCAAGTATTCAAGTATTCAAGTATTCAAGTATTCAAGTATTCAAGTATTCAAGTATTCAAGTATTCAAGTATTCAAGTATTCAAGTATTCAAGTATTCAAGTATTCAAGTATTCAAGTATTCAAGTATTCAAGTATTCAAGTATTCAAGTATTCAAGTATTCAAGTATTCAAGTATTCAAGTATTCAAGTATTCAAGTATTCAAGTATTCAAGTATTCAAGTATTCAAGTATTCAAGTATTCAAGTATTCAAGTATTCAAGTATTCAAGTATTCAAGTATTCAAGTATTCAAGTATTCAAGTATTCAAGTATTCAAGTATTCAAGTATTCAAGTATTCAAGTATTCAAGTATTCAAGTATTCAAGTATTCAAGTATTCAAGTATTCAAGTATTCAAGTATTCAAGTATTCAAGTATTCAAGTATTCAAGTATTCAAGTATTCAAGTATTCAAGTATTCAAGTATTCAAGTATTCAAGTATTCAAGTATTCAAGTATTCAAGTATTCAAGTATTCAAGTATTCAAGTATTCAAGTATTCAAGTATTCAAGTATTCAAGTATTCAAGTATTCAAGTATTCAAGTATTCAAGTATTCAAGTATTCAAGTGATTCGATAGTCACCATCACATGTTGCAGGAGGAGTGTCCTGGCAATCATATATGTATGTATGTATGGATCTGTTATATTTATTCCCACTTGTGTATGACATGCGATGTCTGCGTCTGTTGCGGTTTATTATCTGCGTTTCCATAGTTTCACAGTATTTCGGCTTCACTTGTCTGCTCTGCTCTGCTTAGTATGTGGTCCTTGTTTTGTGCTACAAGTACCATTGGATTCCTTCTGCTACAGTATCCGACTCGCATTTGTTTCAGCTGTTCTATGCATTGACAGTGGTTATTGTTATATTCGGCGACGTTGTTGCTGTTGTGATTGTTTCAATTTAAAATGCATGGTTTTGACAGCGCTTATTTGTTGTTGTTGTGATACCATGCTCAACTCGGTTGAACTCCTCTGTGCTTGAAGTCTGGCTGGTACATGACGATTTTGCCATGGCTGTGTTGTTGTTTGTGGTAGAGGGATGTTGGAATTTAATTTTAGCGGTTCTTTTGTGCTGCTGCCACCTTTCGTGCGACGTGCTCACGTTCTCCGTGGTAAAGTTGTTTTGGAAAGACATGTCGAACATAATTAGTTGATGACAGTCGGTAAGAGGTGCATGTTTATGCTGTGAATTATACATGACTTTAATAGCTTATAATTTTGCGTTAGAAAATTGATTGAATATACTTGCATGTATCATTCTATGGGTTGTTTAGCTATTACGTAAATTTATGCGAAATGTATATCACATTAATGAGCAAAAATCTGGAAATACAATATAATCATATTTCATTTTATATCTTTTATCTCATTTCCCTGGTTTTGTATAAACACGTCTACTTTCTTTCCAAAAAAACATGTACTGGGCAAAAGGATCTAAATTCTAACTAGTAATAAGACACAAGTTCGCCCGGCCCGACTTCCTCCTCCGCAATTCCAAAAGTGGGAATTTCAAAAAAAAAAATATATTTCGCGTTCACAGTGGAATGTACACACCTACTTTTACGATTATAGCTACATTTGTTTGTTTGGTACCAGTTTTATCCCTAAAAGTACGAATTTGGAGAAATCAGTTTCATTATCAACGACTGCAGCCGTTTAATTGGTAACATTTTTATCCCCTTTAGACACTTGTTCCTCAAAAAATTACCAAAAATTCCTTATGTTATACGTCTACAAAGTCAAAGGAATGTACACATGCCGATTATTATGATTCTAGCTGAAGCCATTTGTTTGGTACCAATTTTTTCCATTTTTGCCTATTTGGGCCCTGTTTTCCTTTTTTAGAGAAGGTGCCACTCCCATTTACATCTTGCATACGTAAGTGAAAACTTAATGAACTTAATGTGTTATGTAAGAGAAAATACTCTATAACCACGCCCACTTCAACAATACCGCCCATTTTCTCCGAAATACAAATTAATAGTGAATGGATTCAATAATTCAGAACTCTCAGTGTCATAGAAATGAATATATTTGATAATAGCTTTTAATTTCGTATGGGATGTACCACGCCCCCTTTTCCAATTTCGCCCATTTTTTACAAAACTGTCCAAAGTAATACCCAATGAACTCTCAGAAAATTTCAAGGTTGCTTTATAAAATGCGAAAAAAATAAATTTGTGTTGGAGGTGAAACACTTTTATTGTAAAAACATGCGAATAGGCAAGTATCGACAGCCAACTTTAATTGAATACGCCAGATTAATGAGTACTAAATCACCTAAAAGTAATGTCTTCCAAAACTAATCAAAACTTTTTTAGTTCTATTCCACCAAATTCGAAAAACGATCAAAATTTAGTGCTTTTTATACCCTACACCACTTCGTGGACTAGGGTATTATAAGTTAGTTTCGCGCCAAATGTTTGTAACACCAAGAAATAATCGAGCTAGACCCACCTTTAAGTATACGGATCGGCTTAGAATCACCAGCTGAATCGATTTAACGATGTCTGTCTGTCCGTCCGTCTGTCCGTCTGCTGACCATCTAAGTTTGTACGCACTCTACAGGTTGCAATTGTGGTCCGATTATTATGAAATTTGGCAGAGGTTACTTTTTTTGGCCAAGGACGATTGGTATCGAATTTGGAGAAAATCGGTTCAGATTTAGATATAGCCTCATACAAATATCGCTCCCGATTTGGCTTTTTCCGCTCTAGAAACGGCATATTGTTCCCGATTTTCTCTAAAATTGGCAGAACATTTTATAATCGGACTAGAAACGCCTATGCTGAAAGCGGGTTAGATCGGTTCAGATTTAGATATAGCCCCCATACAAATGTCGCTCCCGATTTCACTTTTTCCGCTTTAGAAACCACATATTGTACCCGATTTTCTTTAAATTCGGCACAACATTTTATAATCGAACTAGAAACAGCTATGTTGAAAGTGGATAAGATCGGTTCAGATTTAGATATAGCCCCCATACAAATGTCGCTCCCGATTTCACTTTTTCCGCTTTAGAAACCACATCTTGTACCTGATTTTCTTTAAATCTGGCACACCATCTTATAATCCAACTAGAAACACCTATGCAGAAATTGGGTAAGATCGGTTCAGATTTAGATATAGCCCCCATACAAATGTCGCTCCCGATTTGACATTTTCCGCTCTAGAAACCACATATTGTACCCGATTTTCTTTAAATTTGGTACAACATTTTATAATCGAACTAGAAACACCTATGGTGAAACTGGGTAAGATCGGTTCAGATTTATATATAGCCCCCATACAAATGTCGCTCACGATTTAACATTTTCGGCTCTAGGAACCACACATTGTACCCGATTTTCTTTAAATTTGGTACAACATCTTATAATCCAACTAGAAACACCTATGCAGAAATTGGGTAAGATCGGTTCAGATTTAGATATAGCACCCATACAAATGTCGCTCCCGATTTGACATTTTCCGCTTTAGAAACCACATATTGTACCCGATTTTCTTTCAAATTGGCACAACATTTTATAATGGGACTAGAAACACCTATGCTGAAAGTGGGTATGATCGGTTCAGATTTAGATATAGCCCACATACAAATGTCGCTCCCGATTTGACTTTTTCCGCTCTAAAATCCCGTTTTTCTTTAAAATTGGCACAACATCTTATAATCCAAATAAAAAATCTATGATGAAAGCGGGTCACATCGTTCCAGGGTTCAATATACCCCCATACAAATGTCCTTTCCGATTTAACGTTGTTTGTCAAACACATACATTTATAGGATGCAGAAATTCCCGATTTCAGTTTTTTACCGAATTGAATTGTAATGAGATAGAAAGTCCGTCCTTCTTTAGCCCTTCCTTACTTGTTTGTAAGATGCCCATATGTCCATACTTTGGTATAACTCAAATGGGGCCCCATTCTGATCTATTACAGCTCTAGAAACTACATCTTACATCGGATCTTCATCAAATTTTACATATCATGATATGTTTCAACTAGGAATACCTACCGTGAATGAGAAATATATAGGCCCATGTTTTGGACCAGGCCCAAAAAGTTGTTATAGGCCCCCTTTTGAAATGTCGGTCCGATTCATCCTATTACTACTGTATAATTTGTATTTGTCTGTCTGATAATTGGATCAATTACCATATTATTAACCATATTCGTTAAATATGCCTAAGATGAATTTATAGTAACTGTATAATTTATACGAACTACATAAAATTGTTCCAATAAAACACCTGTGTTTAGAAATCAAAGCGAGGTACATACGCAGGAAGTGGTGTAGGGTATTATATAGTCGGCCCCGCCTGACTTTAGCCTTTCCTTACTTGTTTATACTGCGATTTTTGGGTAACTAATTTTTGATTTATTTAATTTCATCTTACGTGCCAAGAAAGACAAAAGGCGTAAAAATTGGGTAGATATTTTGTCTGTAGCTCAATTATGAATCTTACAATTTTTCACTTTCACTTTTTTAGTTCTGTAGAAAATAATCAACTTTGAGCGGCTCGTTAAACCGCACTTTTTGTCCGATTTTGAATCGTTTTTGTGATTTTTGATCGAATTAATTTTTTTATTTTTGGCACTGATTTCGGGCAGAGGCCCCGCAGTGCGTTTATATATTCACCGAATTTTAAAATTCAAGCTGCATCCATATTCTGTACCAATTTCATCCCATTTCACCTATTTTTACACTAAAGGTACGTATATCGAAAGGTGGCATTATTTTTGGAGTCTACGCTGTCAGAGAGAGAGAGAGAGAGAGAGAGAAGTACACATTGATTTCAATATTTTAGCTGCAGCTGTTTGAATGGTACAATTTGTATTATTTTTTTCTCCCCGTTTTCCCGCTAAAAGTAAACATTTCGAAAATTTTCTTTATTTTGCGCGTCTATACAGTCAGAAGAATTTAAACGCCGAATTTTATGATTCCCCCTTAGAACTACGAATTTCGAAAAGGTCCTTTATTTTACTTGTACAAGCGATTAGAGGGATAAGATTAGGAGAAATAGGCTAATTTGCAATTGTCGTTTGATTTGCATCATTTTTATCCCTTTTTGTCCCATGTCATCCACTAAAAGTATGGATAACTTTATGGTGCGTGTTGACGCTATATAATCCTAAAATGTTGTTATATGGGGTAACGTTCTCCATGTTAGAGGAAAAATGTTCTCTCGTGACCGATTTCGCCCATTTATTTTTCTTGGAAAATTTAACGTTCTGGCTCATTTCGCTTAGATGCCAACGTTGCTTTCAATGGATGGATGGATTGATGAATATGGCTAGATCGTCTTAGAATTGTATATATATACTTTATAATGTCTCAGGTGGATATTTCAAGGTGTTACAAATGGAATGACGAACTTAGTATATCCCCATTTCCATAAGTAAGCCTTTACATTAAATGCGGTCCTTTTAAACAAGAACTCGACATGAAAATGAAAAACAGTTTCGTGGTACCTATGCTCAAAATTTTCATGACCCAAAATATGTGTTATAAATATTTAAAATATATATGTTTACATTATTGTAAAATTCATCGTATTTAAATGAATTATAAGAAAACAAAGGAAAAAATAAGTATCACCATAATCAAGCTTTAAAAATTAGCTTCTTATTATGGCCTTTGTACGTACCTACAAATATACTTATTCAGATATTCCCACAATTCGTTTATAATTCACATTGTTTGTGGTGTTGCCTTACAAAAAGACATGATTTAATAAATTCACCTAATCGTATACTCAACATATTCGATGTCAGTGAATTAATCACTCATACGCCCACATTGATCAATCGCACACAAACGGAAACCAATAACCTTTCACTTGATAAAGGTCGTGCGTAGCGCCAACAAATGTTTCAGGAAATAATAACAACAAATGACACAAATCCAACGGATGAAAAGGGAAATTCTATTCTTGTTGCGAAATAAATTGACATAATACTTTTACTACCAATTTCTGCTGTTCAGAAGCCACTTTGACATTCTCGCCGAGTGTACAAAACCGCACGCAGCGTGAGGCGGGAAGCGAGACGTGAGACGCTGCAAAAGGATAAGTTATTTTATATTCTTACGGTACATAACACCTCCAGGAAGAAACGACAATCGTCAGTAAAAGAGAAAAAAAACGAAAGAAAGAACAAACGAAGAAAAAATGTGTCAAATGCAAATAAGACCTTTAAAAACAAAGAAGTGAAATGAATAAAATGTTCATGTCTGCCCTGCCATAGGAAAGGCGGAGAATGAAAACGGCTTAAGCTGAATCACGCCAAGAAAAAAGTCAATTGTTAGAAAACAACAACGATAAAACCCCAACTTAAAAAATAATAAAACACGAGACACAAACTACGACAATTGCTATTAAATGGAAAGGAAAGGCAAGGCAAGAAGGAATAATAAGTAAGAAAAGCACGTTGAGTTCGACCGAGTCGAATCTTGTTTACTCTACACCATGAACGAAAGATCGTGTAAAGATTGTATGACAATATGGCCACCCATTTACCACCATAAGGGATTTTTATTTTTTACAAGCATGCGATCTTTATTCGAACTTTTAACATACTATATTTTTTTAAAACGTTGATTAAAACTTAAACATGCCAATATTTAAAATGAGACTATATATGGCCATCTCCCAGTGGCACGGACGCGACATTCGCACAGTAAAGTCGATCTTAAGCGCTAAAAGAGTACCTACTACATTTTAGAAATATATTTGCAGGATTTAGTACAAATTAGTACAAACACATAAAAAATTAGGCAATGAAACGAAAGCGGTGAAAAATAAAAGTTCGTTTGGTTTGGATTGTTTAATCGTGATCTGCAAAATATTTGACCGCTGGATCATGCCATCTGTGAGCTCAACGCTACCAAAAATAATTCTCCAAATAATGTTTTCTGCTGTAATTTGTATTTTTCCTAAATTACTAGGCCCTTGCAAGCACTTTAAATATAAATATTTACTTTTGTCTTAGATTGAATCATTGGAAGATCGTTGGCGCTAGCTGGCGAACAAATATTAGCTGGGGGCTTTAAATTTTCTATACATGAATCTAATGGTTTTATGCCAATTGAGGTAGCAAATGGGAGAATCGAGCCAAAGAGAAAAATGTTCACCTAACAAGGACATAGCATACACCTAGGGTTTGGGGTCCGGGAATTCCCTAATCGTTTTTCCGGGGAATTCAAGAAAAAATTTGGACGGGAATTCCCGGGAAATAATTTCAAATTTCCCGGGAATACTGGAAATATTAAAAAATACTTTATTGATTATTTTGAGTACTAATTCAGTTGTACTTTATAAATGGCAAACTGTAGATCTATTGTAAATTCATTAATTGCATTACTGGCAATAATAATCAATATTTATAGACAGTTTTTTTATTACAAATAAAACTTGTTTTAATTTCAATCTGTTATAGTAAAACATTTTTCCTTTCCATCTCGTTTATAAATGTTGTTCATTTATAAACTGGATGATTAAAATGTATGGTGAAACAAATTATCAAATTAAATTATATTTTCGTATTTGAGCATAATGACTTCTACAAATATCAATTAAAATGCTCAATGTAGAACATTTGGAAAAAAACTATTTTGTCAGACAATAATAAATTTCCCAAGAAGGATCGACAAATTCAAAGTTGGAAATCTTCTCAAAGAAGAATTTACCTTACATATGAAAACATAAAAACTGTTCAGTTGTACAAATAGAAATCAAATGACAATAGAAATATAGTAAAATGTTTATATAAGTGAAACTTATTTGTATTTTTTAATAAATAATGACTGAAAGTTTTTTAATCTTTTTATACACTCCACGAGAGTATTATGCTTTGTCGCTCCCGATTTGACTTTTTCGGCTCTAAAAACCACATATTGTACCCGGTTTTCTTTAAATTCTGCGCAACATCTTATAATCAAACTAGAAACACTTATAATGGAAGTGGGTAAGATCGGTTCAGATTTAGATAGCCCCCATACAAATGTTTGACTTTTTCCGTTCTATAAACCACATATTGTACCCGATTTTCTTTAAAATTGGCACAATATCTAATAATCTAACTAAAACATCTATGGTGAAAGTGGGTAAGATCGGTTCAGATTTAGATATAAATTTATTTATATATATACAAATGTTGCTCCCAAATGTTTAACCGATTTTGGCTAAAATTTACTATTATATTTCACCTATAAACATACAAGTGGGTCACATCGTTCCATGTTTCAATATACCCGCATCTGTATGCTCTTTCCTATTTATCATTTTTTGTCAAACACATACATTTACAGGATACAAAAATCCTTCCCGATTTCACTTTTTTACCGAATTGAATTGTAATAGGATATAAAGTGGAGTGTATCATATAGTCGGCTCCGCCCGACTTTAGCCTTTCCTTACTTGTTTTAATTATTGTTTGTATTCAAGGTATACTAACAATTAGTTTATAACTACTTATATTCCACATTGATAAAATCAAATTTAATTTTTTTCACAGTGTCAGTGTCAGCTATAATCCTGAAAATCGTAGCCTAGGGGGATTTATCAACATTCGTAGCATTAAGTACTACATGTCAAAGGGGATAAAACTGGTAGCAATCCAAAGGCTGCACCTCAAAAATTCGATGTATACATTCCTAAATTAAAAGGATTTAGACAAATTCGTACTTTGTACGAAACATCGGTCGTGAGTGATTTTTTCCCCTATGTCCGTCTGTCTGTCTGTTGAAAGCACGATAGCGGCCGAACGAACTGAGCTAGGTTCAAATTTTTCCTAAATGTGTCTAGAGGTTGTAGATCGGTTGGGATTGAAAGTGGACGAAATCGGCCCAGAGGGAAAATTTTTTCCCTCAAAAGGACTGAAAATACCCCTAATATTTATTTATGTTTTTTGAACATATTAGCTTGTATTTACTTGATATTTGCAATGCGCATTCCCTTTATAGCATAAAAGGGCACCATAGAGAGATTTTTATTTGTAGGGGGCGAAATGGGACAAGAAGGGATAAAAAGGGTACCTATCAAACGACAACAGATAGAAACACGAAATTTGGCGTGTACATTCCTCTAATAGAATAGATACATAATATAAAAGTATTTTTTCTAAATTCGTACTTTTAAGGGGTTAAATGGGGATAGAGGGATAAAAATAGTACCAACCTAACGGCTGCACCTAGAAATTCGATATGTACACTCCTCTGATTGCTTAGACACGTAAAATAAAAATAGTACCTACCAAATGACAGCAGCTAGAATCATGAAACGATTTTTTTCAAATTCGTACTTTCAACGGATACAATGGCTACAGGGGATAAAAATAGTACCAACTAAACGAATACAACTAGAATAATGAAATTCAGTGTGTAGATACGTAAAATAAAGAGATTTTAGATAGTCGTACACTTGAGGGGGCAAAATTGGAAAAATGGGATAAAAATGGTACAACAAAATGGCAGCTGATAGAATCATGGAATTCGGTGTTTACATTCCTCTGACTGCATAGCCACGTAAAATATTTTTTTTCCAAATTCGTACTTTATTTTGTTGCTTTTACGACAAAAAATGGTAGAATCATGAAGTTGTTTTATACTGCGTACGTGAGAGATAAGGTATTTTTAAAATTTATACTTTTTTTTTAGGATGGAAATACAACCAACCAAACGACTGTAGCTCAAAATACACTCTCTATCCCCCAATATTTAGGGTATTCATGATTGCTCCCTTATATTTACTTTATGAATTGAAGTATTGTATCCATTATATATATATAGTATTAAAATATTGGTAGCCTTGGCTTATTAATTAAATTTCTTATTTTCATACAGTTAAAATTTGTTGCGGACATTCCTCTTGTAGCTTGGAAGCACCACAAAGAAAATAAAAGTTTTAGCGGGCGAAATGGGACAAAAATGGATAAAATATGGTACCAATGATACGACAACAGCTAGAATCATGAAATTCGGTATGTACATCCCTCTAATTGCATAAACGCGTAAAATAGAGGGTTTTTCGAAATTCGTACTTTTAAGGGATATAATTAAAAAGAGGGATAAACATGGGACATACCAAACTGCTGAAGTTGAAATCGGGAAATTCGGTGTATACATTCTGACTATGAAGACTCGAAAAAGTTTTTTTTTTCGAAATTTGTACATTTGGGCTGAGAATGGGGCGAATGGGGATATCTTTAAAATTTATACTTTTCTTATCACTTTGTCTGTATCTGAAAATGCTTCTTTCTAATGGCGACTGACAATCGCCAAATAATTAGACATGTTCACTTTCACAATTTCAGCATTTTATTTATGTATAGTAGTCGATTTTAAACAGCGCGCATAAGTATACATTATAGTTTGAAATAGTAAACAAATATAGTAATGTGCATAAAAATATCACAATTTTCGTAATATGGTACTGTGCTTCTATGTGAAGTCGACATACTTTAATCTGCTGGTAATACTGTGGAGTGCACTCCGTGGTGGAGGGTATACAAGATTCGGCCCGGCCGAACTTAACGCCTTCTTACTTGTTTAATTTCAAATTAGTGTTCGTATATGTCTTTTTTAGCGACTGTTCAAGTTTGGTGATCAAATGTTGAATTTTTTTACCATTTTTTTAGAAAATCAAACAGAATTTCAGAGAAAAATAATCAGAATAATATCTTTTCATTGGTTTATTAACACAAGGTATAAAAACAATAAAAACAATAAAAAATCTAAAAACTGATTTACTCCTTAATTTTAAGAGCAAATTTTTTCTACAGTTTATTCTAAAGAGGATTACTAATTGTTTTCGAAAGTTTCCGAAATTTCCTATTATTCGTGGTTTTATGTTTCATAGCCACTTTTGCACGTTTAAAATTGAGCACTACGAATTTTGGAATAAGCACATATCCATTAATGCTCAAATATATAAAAAAACTTATTGTAAACTCGATAACGTTTTTTATAAAATGTTGTTGATGTTGTGTAGAAAACGAATTTTCTGGGATGTACACAGCGAATTTAAAAATTCCAGCTTTAACCGTCAGATAGGTACCATTTTTATCCCTTTTTCCAAATTTTTTACAAAAAGTTGATATTGCGGTAGGGCGGGGTAAACAAAAAATACAAATTGGTTATTTTTGGAAAATTTCCATTTTCGCGGCAAATATGGCTAAAATGATTTTAACAAATGTAATTTTTGTTTTTTGATTTTCTCGCGATCTTCCCAAGGGATACGGCTGAATTTTTGTTTGCGTATTAAGAACCAATGTCGCTTGTAACATATATGTGTAGTCAGTCGCGAAAATCGCTACAATTGTTGGAAAATCCAAAATTCGCGGTTGCAATTGCTTATATTTTAACTTTCTTCATCCAGGATTCTCAAACTTTTCTGACACAAATATACCCCATGAAGTCAGCAATCACATGATATAGAAATATTTTGGTATTGTCAATATGATAAAAAGTTACGCGGGATTTACTAAATATACTTTTCACAATTTCTGTCTTTACAGCCACTATTTGTCCTATTTTAGCCAGATAACTTGGGAACTAAAATGCTACTAACCGCGTAATGATGGGATTTGATAATGCGATATGCCATAAATCTAGAGAAATGCTTTAAACAAATGCGTTGTAGCGAATTACAACCTTCGGTTATATGTTGCTCCATTTTTGAACTATTTTATTTCTATTATTTTTATGTCCATAGCAACTTATGCAGTCACAAAATAACGTGTGAGTTGATAGCCTAATCAGAAAAATTTGAAAAAAAATGGCTTTAGAAAAAAATGTATTTTCCAAATTTATATGACAGACACAAATCTGAGAATAGTTTGGCATCAAAAACTCATTTTCGAGAAAGTGGTTCATAGACACTTTTGATTTTTTTTTATTTATTTATTTAGTTATTTAGTTATTTAGTTATTTAGTTATTTAGTTATTTAGTTATTTAGTTATTTAGTTATTTAGTTATTTAGTTATTTAGTTATTTAGTTATTTAGTTATTTAGTTATTTAGTTATTTAGTTATTTAGTTATTTAGTTATTTAGTTATTTAGTTATTTAGTTATTTAGTTATTTAGTTATTTAGTTATTTAGTTATTTAGTTATTTAGTTATTTAGTTATTTAGTTATTTAGTTATTTAGTTATTTAGTTATTTAGTTATTTAGTTATTTAGTTATTTAGTTATTTAGTTATTTAGTTATTTAGTTATTTAGTTATTTAGTTATTTAGTTATTTAGTTATTTAGTTATTTAGTTATTTAGTTATTTAGTTATTTAGTTATTTAGTTATTTAGTTATTTAGTTATTTAGTTATTTAGTTATTTAGTTATTTAGTTATTTAGTTATTTAGTTATTTAGTTATTTAGTTATTTAGTTATTTAGTTATTTAGTTATTTAGTTATTTAGTTATTTAGTTATTTAGTTATTTAGTTATTTAGTTATTTAGTTATTTAGTTATTTAGTTATTTAGTTATTTAGTTATTTAGTTATTTAGTTATTTAGTTATTTAGTTATTTAGTTATTTAGTTATTTAGTTATTTAGTTATTTAGTTATTTAGTTATTTAGTTATTTAGTTATTTAGTTATTTAGTTCGATTTATATTTCCATTACTTCCTTTTTTGGATTTGTCATTGTTTTGAAAGCATGTGTTAATAGAGTACTGAAAATATTATCATTCTAAATATTTTTTTCACTGAAATTGTGGTTAATTTTGCAAACAAGAAATCGAACAAGTAAACACGGCGTTAAGTTCGGCCGGGCCGAACTGACAAAGCTGAAATACTCTAAATATTAGGGGTGTTTTCAGTCCTTGTGAGGGAAAAATTTTTCCCTCTAGGCCGATTTCGCTCACTTTCAATCGCAACCGATCTACAACCATAAGACACATTTAGGCAAAATTTGAACCTCCTAGCTCATTTCGTTCAGCCGCTATCGTGCTTTCAACAGACAGACAGACATACGGACATATAGTCTTAGAATTTTACCACGACCCTGAATATATATACTTTATGGTGTCTCCGATGAATATTTTAAGGTATTACAAACGGAATGACAAAGTATACCCTCCACCTCCATCCTGGAAAAAGTAGTAAAAAATAGAAGCCATCATTTCACCACTTCCAAACTAACACTATCTCTAAAAAGACATCTATTAAAAACAATTAAAGTAATCATTTCGAAAATCAAAATAAAAAATAAATTTGAGAAAATTGAAGATGTTGTTAGTTATTTATGTTACAGTTTGACTCAAGGTTCTTAATGAGTAAAAAGACGCAGTATTCTTTTTTATTATCGTCCAATATTTCGACTAACATCGTCACATTTAAGGGATATTTAAATTTAAAATAGAAAAACTGTGAATGACTTGTTTGGCTGTTGCTAATAAACTATCGAACCATAAATTAGTTCTATACAATTCATTATTTTAAGGGTGAAATGTGACAAACTGGGATTAAAATGGTACCAATCAAGCGACGAAAGATAGGAACGTGAAATTTGCTTTATAAATACCTATAATTGCGTAGACTTTTAAAATAAGTGGATATTTCAAAATTCGTACTTTAAGGGATAAAAAGGGACAAGAGGGAAAAGAGGGCTGAAGTTAAAATCATGAAATGCGATGTGTACATTCCTCTGAATGCGTAGTAGATTATTGTGCGGTAACAGTCCGCAACTGAGCCAACATTTTCGAAATATATTTTGCACATTATGCTCCTACTCCTGATGAGAAGGCAAACCAAGTCCGAGTAATTTTTGACCATTTCAGCGTTAATGGAAAATTTAATTTGGATTCCGTCTACATGAGTGCCAAATTTGTGCAATTATGATAAATTTCGACCGAAAATCACTTGTTGTGTCGATGATGTTCAGGAAAGCATTGACACAGTTAAGCTGCGAGTGACGATTAATTTGTTTCTGCAATTTTCGATAGAGAATTCTTTACCGACGAATGGTAATCCTGAAAACAAATTCAAATGTATAGAAATATATTCAAAAAGGTAGCCAAATGTGAGGTAAAATATAGAGCGACAAAATGAAAAAAGTTTGGGTCGTGGAAATGCCTATATAATTCTGAAAGCTGGCATGAAACATAACAGGATATGTGCGAGTTTATGTTTTAAAGGTCCTGTCATTTTGGAAGGATGTAACTATTCAAAACTTTTTTTAATGTTTCTGCTAGTTCCAGTATCGCGATTTTAATACCAAATGAAAGAAGCAATTTTGAACAATCTAAAAAATTTGTATGGCTTTAAGAAGTGGACCAAATAGTCGAAAATCCCTTTAAAATAAATTCTATTTAATAAAAATTGTTTAAATGTAGTACAATAACGTCACATCTTGTATTTTTAACCGCTTTCCTAAAAAATAACAAATAAAAGATATGGTGTTCTTTACGAATGACTAATATTATCCTGCTTAAAGCATAACACATACGCCCCCATGTACTCGTGATAGAATTGCATTATTAACAGAGCAGTGTTTTCTTGAACTTTCGGTAATTTGAATAATTTATCTATAATTTTGTTCAAAGAAAATAAATTTTGTGTATTCCTCGATAAGACGATATTCAGCAATTTTTAATCAATAAACGATCGGAAGGCGAGTTAAATCGAAATATCTCTAAAACAACAACTAATATAGAAAAATAAATGGATCAAATAACCCCACTTCCTTTCCTTTCTACTACTCAAAATGTGGTTGCGGTATTGGAGACCTGATATGTACATACTTAAATTCCTACCTGTGAACACTTGTATTGTTCAACTTTCATGTGGTAATCTGAATAGTATCCTTTACGCGGAATATATTGCAAACGAAATGACATACCTAACTGACAATCCAACCTATGGTAGGGCATAAAAGAGAAAAAGCCGACAAGAAGGAAAGAAAATGTTTAAATGAGCAATTTCTATGAACAATGACAAACGAAACAAAGCCATGCCAAGACATAACAAATGAGAAACCAATTACGTAGTAAAATTATCATAGTTGGACGGTTCCGACAACATTAAATAAACTTTTTTGGGGTCAGTTGATGCCTACAAAGAGGTGATACAAATATATGTATCTTTGTTTTAAAAAATACAATAAAGATGTCTGTGATCTTTTTCTTGTCGAGACACAATACGGACCTTGATGTTATTCCTTGAAGTGGGGCGCGAAACCATGGAAAATTTATTGAAAAATCTAGTTGACGGTATAGGCTACAGTCCGTCTTTAGTTGTCAGCTACTAGAATCAACATTTATTCCCGTATTAAAAACAATGATAAAGTAATACAATTTGTAATAATATTAATATTATTGTAATAAATTTGTAACAATAATATTAATAATGTATTAAGTTATCAAAATTTGTAATAATATTATTATTTTCAAAAGTTTGATTTGAACTGGTATATTGTCCTGGCTCAAGACCATTTTGCATCTATATTTAATAGAATGCAAATTTATTTACAAATGGCATGGTGACATTTATTACTTGGCTGCAGACTACCACGATCATGATTTCGACCATGTCAAAAGTCTATTCAAGTGGCTTGGGAGCGACTTTTCAACATCAAACCCGGCCTCTATAAGGAGATGATTCTCACAAACGAACGAGAATCACAACTCACTTGCCGAATTTGCGTTTAAAAAATCGCACCAAGTAATAAGGTACACATGCCATCTTACAAGCATCTTATTGAGATGCATATGTAAGTATGTGTATATGCAGGTGTAGTTACCCAGCAATACTTCTGCCGTGCCAACGTTTATTTGTTTTAGTTTTTTCGTTCGTATTTTTTTTTTGGTCTGTAATCAATATTTTATTTGAACTGGGATATTGTCTAGGCTCAAGACCATTTTGCATCTATATTTAATAGAATGCAAATTTATTTACAAATGGCATGGTGACATTTATTATCATTCATTGTGCGCAAATTTATTTATTACAAATCGCGATATATGATATCTTTATAAAACATTTTAAAACACATTATTATATATAATTTTATAGAGTGGTATAGACATAAAGATGACTTTAATTATACACTCCACGAGAGTATTATGGCTTTGTGCATTTGTTTGTAACACCCAAAAGGAAGCGGGATAGACCCATTGTTAAGTATATCGATCGATTTAGAATCACTTTCTGAGTCGATTTAGCAATGTCCGTCTGTCTGTCTGTCCGTCTGTCTGTCTGTCCATCTATTGTTGTAATCAAACACAGGTCGCAATTATAGTCCGATCTCAACAAAAATCGGCACAAGTAAGTTTTGTGGATCAAGGACGAACGCTATTTGATTTGAGGCAAATCGGTTCAGATTTAGATATAGCCGCCATACAAATGTCGCTCCCGATTTGACATTTTCCGCTGTAGAAACTACATATTGTACCCGATTTTCTTTAAATTTGGCACAACATCTTAAAATCCAACTAGAAACACCTATGATGAAAGTGGGTAAGATCGGTTCAGATTTAGATATAGCCCCCATACAAATGTCGCTCCCTATTTGACATTTTCCGCTCTAGAAACCACATATTGTACCCGATTTTCTTTAAATTTGGTACAACATCTTATAATCGAACTAGAACCACCTATGCTGAAAATGTGTAAGATCGGTTCAGATTTAGATATAGCCCCCATACAAATGTCGCTCCCTATTTCAGTTTTTCGCTTTAGAAACCACATATTGTACCCGATTTTCTTTAAAATGGGCACAACATCTTATAATCCAACTAGAAACGCCTATGCAGAAATTTGGTAAGATCGGTTCAGATTTAGATATAGTCCCCATGCAAATGTCGTTCCCTATTTCAGTTTTTCCGCTTTAGAAACCACATATTATACCCGATTTTCTTTAAAATTGCCACAATATCTTATAATCCGACTAGAAACACCTATGCAGAAATTGGTTAAGATCAGTTCAGATTTAAATATAGTCCCCATGCAAATGTCGTTCCCTATTTCAGTTTTTCCGCTTTAGAAACCACATATTATACCCGATTTTCTATAAAATTGGCACAACATCTTATAATCCAACTAGAAACATCAATGCGGAAATTGGGTAAGATCGGTTCAGATTTAGATATAGCCCCCATACAAATGTCGCTCCAGATTTGACATTTTCCGCTCTAGAAACCACATATTGTACCAGATTTTCTTTAAAATTGGCACAACTTCTTATAATCCAACTAGAAACACCTATGATGAAAGTGGGTAAGATCGGTTCAGATTTAGATATAGCCCCCATACAAATGTCGCTCCCTATTTCACCTTTTCCGATTTAGAAACCACATATTGTAACCGATTTTCTTTAAAATTGCCACAACATTTTATAATCGAACTAGAACCACCTATGCTGAAAATGGGTAAGATCGGTTCAGATTTAGATATAGCCCCCATAAAAATTTCGCTCCCGATTTAACATTTTCCGCTCTAGAAACCACAAATTGTACCCGATTTTCTTTAAAATTGGCACAACATCTTATAATCCAACTAGAAACACCTATGCAGAAATTGGGTAAGATCTGTTCAGATTTATATATAGCCCCCATACAAATGTCCTTTCCAATTTAACATTTTTTGTCAAACACATACATTTACAGGATGCAAAAATCCTTCCCGATTTCACTTTTTTACCAAATTGAATTGTAATGAGATAGAAAGTCCTTCCATCTTTAGCCTGTCCGTACATGTTTGGGAGATGTCCATACTTTAGTATAACCCAAAATGGGGCCCCATTCTGCTATATTACAGCTCCAGAAACTACATCTTACATCGGATCTTCATCAAATTTTGCAGATCATGATATTTTTAAACTAGGAATACCTACCGTGAATGAGAAATATATAGGCCCATGTTTTGGACCAGGCCCAACATGTTGTGATAGGCTGCCTTTTGAAATGTCGGTCCGATTCATCCTATTACTACTGTATAATTTGTATTTGTTTGTCGGATAATTGGATCAATTACCATATTATTAACCATATTCGATAAATATGACTAAAGATGAATTTATAGTAACTGTATAATTTATATGAACTACATAAAAAAGCGAGGTACATACGCAGGGAGTGGTGTAGGGTATTATATAGTCGGCCCCGCCCGACTTTAGCCTTTCCTTACTTGTTTACAAATGGCATGGTGACATTTATTATCATTCATTGTGCACAAATTTATTTATTACAAATCGCTATATATGATATCTTTATAAAACATTTTAAAACACATTATTATATATAATTTTATAGAGTGGTATAGACATAAAGATGACTTTAATTTTACTTAGAATAGGGACACTAAGTAAAAGGGGCGTTGGAAAATAATAAATATTTTTTAAATAAATATTTTCAGTTGAAATTAACTTACGCTATTTTAACTACTTCTGGAATCGGTAATTTCGTCAATCTCCTAACCACATATAAGCTTTAGGGAAATATGCAAGTAGCATAAATCCACTAACTAACGAAAGTTATTGTGACAAATGGCTGGATTAGCCGACGGTCATGGCTCAAACAGTTTAAAAACCCATGAATCAGATTTTGTCCATACATACTTAGTGTCTTAAGTCGCACCGTTGGCTACAAATATGGGCTCTCTTTAAAGACTTTGGATTATTCCTTCTTTTGTGTAAAAAACACTCTCTCGCACATCTGAATTGTTATCGTAACCTGTATTATACTCGGAATCTCTTTTATACACGGGCATAATATGTAAATAATTCATTTGCAATTTCATACAACAAATAAGGCCTAAATATTAACCTTTTGTTATTGTGATTTATCAATATTATAATAGCCGGTCTTAACTTTCCTTTATTTGTTATTTTTGTTGCTGCTGCTTTTGTTGTTGGGTGCTTTCGGGTTCACTGTTTGGTAACATGGAAGACGAAGGCAATAGCATTTCGTCACACTCAAGGACTATTTGATTTAAAAGAACGCGTGGCCGGGTCGCTGGGAGTAGAGGACACCGAGGCATTAAAGTGTGTGTCTGGTTTGAACATTATTAAATGTCGTTTCGAAGAAACATATTCTCCAAGGATATTAAAACATCAAATGTTTCAAAAAGATTCCAGACATTCTGTTTGAATTATTTATAATAATAACGATATTGCACTGATACAAAATGTGTTTCTCGCAAAAGGCGATTGATGGAGGGCGGGGGAATCTATAATAATACATTTATGAATGGACTATTTAGCAGGAGGATATTTGTAACGGGAGCCTGGTTCAATTTATATGAACAAGAGGGCTATTACGCATAGACATTATGACGATTAAAATAAATGTAGATTGAGTCGGACAGAAGAGAAATATGAAGATATAATTATTATGTGAATAATGTTCAACCTACCACACCCTACTATACAAGCTGGTGTCGATTTTTTCCGCAAATTTATAAAATTAGATAATTGTAATGTTAGTGTCGTAATGAAAAGTATTTAAAATGTTTTCTTAATTGCTATAATAATTTATTTTAATGAATATCGAAGGGTGGTGGAGACACTGCCAGTTTTGAAGATTTAATGATTCAACTAAATAAAACTCTAAAAGCATTTGCTCGCATATATATTCAGACCCTCCACTATAGCGGTATGTCTATGGCTAAATCGATTCGAAAAATGACATTAATAAGATGGCTATAATAAATAGTGGGTCTGACTCATTTCAATTAGAGTGTGACAAACAAATACACAAGGACATAATACCATAATAGCAGTGCATGGTATACACATATGAATGTAAATAATATTTAATATGCAACACAAATTTTGCGGAAGGTAAAACGTAAAGCCGTAAAATTTGTATCCAATACAATTACCTTTATCTGGATACATAAGCGGGTTTTGTCGAACTTTTATTTCCAAAATGAGAGTTCAAATATTAAAGGTAGTTTCGACGAATATCAGAATTTTAGTAAAACACTGTGCGAAAGTCCAAAAATTCTGGGAAGTGGTATTATTTTGTAGTAGTTATAGTGGAGTAGAACCAGAGCTGTTAAATTTCGATTACGATTAGTAATCAATTACATTACTTTTTAAAAAGAATCGTAATGATTATATAATCCACTATTCAACAATTTCTGATTACTAATTGATTACGATTACAAATAATCAAAAAATAATCAGGATTACTTGCGATTACTGAAAAATAACAATAACAGAAAAAATCAAAACTGACATATATTGAAAAGTCAAAAGTTTTGACAAACAGACTACTATGACTCTCATACCGATTTCGCGAGAATAAAAAGTAATCACAAAAAATCAAAAGTAATCAAAAGTAATCTAAAATAGTCAAAAGTAATCAAAAGTAATCTTTTAAAGTAGTCGAACTCATTTTTGATTACTTTTGATTATTTTTGATTATTTTTCAGTAATCGCAAGTAATCCTGATTATTTTTTGATTACTTGTAATCGTAATCAATTACTAATCGTATAAAACTGAATGTAATCGTATTGTAATCATTACTTCTACTTTAAAAAAAAGTAATCTAATTACTAATGATTACGATTACTAATCATTACTTAACAGCTCTGAGTAGAACAAGAATCGGTATTTTAAATTTTGAGTTTCGGGTTAAAAACGCGGTTTTTTCTACCTTTGCACACTTATAAGCCCATTAGATTATCAACCGATTTATCATCGGATATGAAAAGTAGGAACCTGTAGCTTTGAGCGCATTTTTATACCCTCAGTCCACAGAGTAGGAGGGTATATATCATTTGGGACAGAAAAAAAGTGTAACGAATTGAAGGAGTGATTTAAGACCCTAAGTTTGTTTGGACCAAATCCATTTCACAACATTTTAAGATGTTTGAGCCATGTCCCTCCGTCCTTCCGTCTGGCTGGCTGGTGTACACGATAACTCTCGAAAGGAGTTAAGGAATCGATTCAAACTTTGCACATGGTAATATTTTTCCCAAACTTAGTTTAAGTTCGAAAATGAGCGAATTTGCCACGCTCCTTTTAGTATCTCCCACACAAATGACCCATATTCCTATGATAAATCAAAACCAATGTAACTTTCACACATATACGCAGAATCAGCTATATTTTGGTATTTGATTATTTTTCTATAAACACTTTAAGTGTACTAAATATGGCGGCATTTGCCACGCCTCTTCCAGTACCTACCACACAAATCACCCTAAGCTACGTATAATGAAAGCTGTTATAACATCTATACGGATGATCGGAATACTGTGAAATTTGATATTTGGCAAAGCTTTTATAGAAGTTACATTTGCTTGGAATATGGGCGATATTGCCACACCCCTTCAGGTTCCTCCCACTCAAAGTGGCATAAACTTTGGTTACAATAAAACCGATATAACATCCATGCGGGTAGTCAAAATCATTTGCTAGTTGAGATTTGAAAAATCTATTATAATCACTTTAAACCAAAAAAATATTTACGCTTTAGCCACGCCCCTTCTGGTACCTCCCACACAATTGTCGCTATCCTAGGTAATATTAAATCCTTCATAACTTCTATGCTTGTGCATGGAGTCCACTATGACATGATATTTGATCATGTTTTTAAAATTGGTTTATAAATGTGGAAGATGGGACCATGCGACACGAACCTCCTAGTACGTTCCACACTAATTATCATCCCCTACGTACAATTAAATTCCTTATAACTTCCGTATATATGTTCTCTGAGAGTGATAAGTGGTTAAATTGTAAGAGCCGATGTTGAATGTGAACCACACCTAAACGTCAAGTTTTTTCTGCATTTCATTTGACATTTCTCAATTTCAGACTAACTCAATTTGAACCATGGAAATTATAACGATTCCTTATTCAATGCGATGAATGGTTTTATTCAATACACATACTACGAATGGGCTCCGCGGAAGCATAAGAAAAATCAATATGAAGAAATTGATCTATATGGATGGTGTAAACGGCACGAAAAACTTAATTCTAGAAATAAGATAGCCACAAGAGAAATCACCATTCATCATTATAACCTTATAAACCATCCAAGTCATCCTGCAATGGATGAGAAGTTTTTGGCCAAAAATGTAATGTATAAAAATATAAAAAAACAATTTCACATCATCTGCCTACATTAGATGCATTTATGAATAATATGATATATCCGTGAGGAACCCCTGATAGAATCAGAATTGGTTTGGAATAAGAATTACCGAATTTGATAATCTGAGAGCGATTTGAAACATACGAAGATATCCACTTCAAGAAGTTAAAGCTAAAACATATACCATCTAATTTATATAACAAAAGATCATGGCTCACTTTATCAAATTCATCAATAACATGAGAAGTAAACTGAAACAAATTTGTCACAGTATAAACGCCCTTACGAAATCCTTGTTAGTATGGACTCAATACCCAGCAAAAAGAGAGCATCCGAAGAAGTGAAAACGATGCACAGTGGGGCCTTTTGACTTTTTTCGTTGCAAAAATCATAACTTCTGAAATAGGGAACATAATTACAAAGAAATGCATCATAGGCTTTAAAATGAGACCACAAATTTCATCCTATACTTACTGGGAGCTTTAAAATCAGACGTTGAATATGGATTTTCTTTCTGTTCAAAAACATCATATTTCGTGTTAATTTACATTTACTTTTTGTTACCAAAATAATCATTTTTCATTTATTTTTGATCTAACATAACATATATTTTCATATTTAGTAATATAATTATAGTTAACTAACTGAACTCCGCCCGCTTCTCCAGACAATAACACGTACCGAAAAATCAAAATTCGGGTTTATATTGTTTTTTTCGTGCTCAGTAATATATATGTACTAATTTTTATAATGTTATTATCAAAAACATTTTTGACACGACCCACCCGCCCCCAATGCTACTTTTTATACCCTCCACCTCCAAGATGGGGGTATACTAACTTTGTCATAACGTTTGTAACACCTTGAAATATCGACCTGAGACCCTAAAAAGTATATATATTCTTGATCGTCATAAAATTCTAAGACGATCTAGCCATGTCCGTCCGTCCATCCGTCCGTCTGTCCGTCTGTTGAAAGCACGCTAGCATCTAAACGAAAGGAGCTAGAACGTTCAAATTTTCTACAAATGCGTCTTATAGTCGTAAATCGGTTGGGATTGAAACGGGGCGAAATCGGCCCAAAGAGGAAAAAATTTCCCTCACAAGGACTAAAAATACCCATAATAATCCCTAATATTTTAGCGTATTTAAACATGCTGTTTGAATATGTCTGTTTATATTTACTTGATATTTGGTATGCGCATTCCCTTATAGCAAAAACGTGCACCATAAAGTGATTCTTATTTGTAGGGGTGAAATGGGGCAAAAAAGGGATAAAAAAAGTACTTATTAAACGACAACAGCTAGAAACACGAAATTCGGTGTGTAGATTCCTCTAATTGAGTAGATACATAATATAAAAGTATGTTTTCAAAATTCATACTTTTAAGGGGTAAAATGGGAATAAAGGGGTAAAAATGGCACCAACCTAACTGCTGTACCTAGAATAATGAAATTCGGTGTATACATTCCTCTGATTGCACAGACAAGTAAAATACACGGATTTTTCAAAATTTGTACTTTTTGGGGTTAAAATGAAAAAAGCGATAAAAATAGTACCAATCAAATGACCGCAGCTAGAGTCATGAAATTCGGAGTATACATTCCTCTGACTGCGTAGACACGGAAAATAGACGAATTTTTCGAAATTCGTACTTTCAAGGGATACAATGGTACAGAGGGATAAAAATAGTACCAACTAAACGACTACAGCTAGAATGATGAAATTCTAATTGCGTAGAAACGTCAAGGGGGTAAAAATGGTACCAACCCAATGGGCGCAGCTGGAATCATGGAATTCGGTGTATACATTCCTCTGACTGCATAGACACGCAAAATAAAAAGTTTTTTTCCAAATGCATACTTTTTCTTTTACGACAAAAATTGGTGGGATCAGGAAGTTAGGTTATATTTAGGGTTTGGGGTTTCCCGGACTTTTTTCATTTCCCGGGAAAACGGGAATGAAAAATTTCATTCCCGAGAATCCCGGGAATTCCCGGGAAAAAGTAATTTATTTATAGGTATGTTCAATATGGTTTAAAATATCAACATTTAATAACTGGTGTGTTTTTTTCAATACTGTCATATTATAAATTAAAAACGAATGTTATTGTCAAAATATTTTACAAATTATTTTTCATTTTACAAATATTTTACTCTACACCTTTTCAAGATTATATTCGGAACATACAAATTTATATTGAGAAATGTAAATTCATATTAGGGACATATAAATTCATAATGGGTAATGTAAATTTATAATAGGAACATGTTAATTCATAATGAGATATATAAATCATAATTCATTGAGAACAATTAATTCATAACAGGAACATACCAATTCATAATGAAATATACAAGTTTGTAATCAGAAAATCCAAATTCATAATCAGAAAATACGTTTTCATATTCAGAAAATGTGAATTCATAATGAGAAAATATAAAATCATATTGAGAAAATGTAAATTTATAATGAGAACATTGATAAAATATGTGTTTCGACGAAAATATCCATAGAAAAACTTATATACATAGCTTCGATTATAAATTTTAGAGTTCCTGATTATGAATTTATATTTTATGAATATATATTTCTGAATAAGAATTTATATTTTCTCATTATCAATTTGGATTTTCTCAATTTGTATTTATATATCTCGTTATCAATTTGTATGTTCTTATTATGAATTTATATTTCTCAATATGAATTTACGTTTCACATTACGAATTTACAGTGTTGATTATGAATTATCATGCTCCTATAATGAATTTTCATTTCCTGTTATGAATTTACATCTCATCGTGAACTTACATATTCCGATTATAAATTACATTTTCTCATTATAAACTTGAATAGTTGTTGACTATTCGCAGAATTGGACATTTATATCGCAGGTAGAAGTGACTGACACATACACTAGATTCAAAATTGAAAACGATTAAGGAAACAAATAACTCATATGACGGAGAATGTTACATTATGTAAGCCATAGTATTGTCCGCATGATATTTTTATTTCACAATAAAGTTCCTGCAAATAGCCTCACAGAAAGTTTTTATTCCCCTAACTGGGTTTCACTTAAAATGGCTATTTAGCGAATTTAAAAAGTTTTGTTTGTAGTAATATAATATAAACAAATACTCATTATTGTCAGTAATGTAAATACATATATGAATTTGAAATACATTTAAAAATTCCAATTTATATAGTAACATTAAATTATTGATCAACATAATAAATAAATTATTTTTTTAATATTTCCCGTATTCCCGGGAAATTGAAAATTTTTTCCCGGGAATTCCCGTCCAAATTTTTCCGGGAATTCCCGGACCCCAAACCCTAGTTATATTGCACTATGTAGACGTACATAATGGAGTTTCAAAATTTGTACTTTTGGAATTAAAATAGAATGGAAATAGAACCAACTGTAGAACCCACTATCTACCAATATTTATGGTATTTAAGCTTTTTGAAAATATAAATATAAGAATATTTATTTTTTGAATTGACGTATTGGTATTCTTGCCTTATAAGCGTGGTTTGAAATAATAAAAATATTATATTTATTTATAAAATTATTTTTTTAATATTTGTTTTGGTTTGGCTATATTAAACAAAATATATTTTCCTGGTATATTACTGAACTTCTACGAAAGTCGACAGCCTCTGTGGAATGCAATTCATGGTGGAGGGTATATAAAGTTCGGCCCGGCCGAACTTAACGCCGTTTTTACTTGTTAATATATAACCTATAGATCCTATATGTATGAAGTTCCAAAACGAGACAAAAGTTTTTATAATATTAATAGGGATATATATTTACTTTATGTGGAAGGTGCCACGCCCAATTTTCTCGTACCTCGCACTCGCACTTTTTCCACAAATTTGAACATTAATATTCAATGAACTCACACAAGATTTCAAGATTCTTGTTGCCATATAACAGAATATATATTGGGTTCTAATGTTTAGAGAATATGGCACGCCCATCTTTCAAATCCCGCCCATTTGTATCTTGCCTACGTAATTGGAAACTTAATGAACTCACAGAATTTCAGGAAACTCGGTGTCATTAAGGGAAAAAATTAACTGGTTTTAATTTATTATTGTAAATTTTCGACTCTTGCCACTGATTCCTGGCAGAGGCCCCACAGAGCGATGTTCATCTTGCTATTCGGAAATAATGAAAATTGGGATCTTCTTTATTCTTTATAATTTTCATAAATCATATTAATAAAGAATCATATCGAATGAAGAACTGCATTTCATAGTTTTTAAAAAATGCTCATTAATACTATGCCACTTTTCAGTGATTTGTGCTTTATGAAGCATGTTTCATACATTTTATGAAGTGTTTCTTTGGCGAATTTTAATGAAACTGTTCACTGAGCTTAAGACAAAATCGTAAATAGTATGAAGATAATTCTCTCAGTGTAGCTAAAGCTGCTTGCATGGCACCAATTTTATCCCGTTATAATCCTAATGGTACGATTATAGATATATTTCGATCTTTATTTTTCGCATCTACACAGTCAGAGCAATCTACACACCAAATTTCACTATTCAACCAAAAGGCTGGAGTCGAAAAATCCCTTTATGTTTCGCGTCTACACAGTCAGATGAATGCATACACCGAATTTCATGATTTTAACTACAGCGGTTTGGTTGGTACCTTATGTATCCCTTAAATTACGAATTTCGAAAATTCCCCCTATTTTATGTGTCTACGTAATTATAGAGTTGTACACATTGAATTTCATGTTTCTAGCTTTTGTCGTATCATTGGAATCATTTTTAGCCCCATTTCACCCGCTAAATCTTTTTTGTACTTTTTGGTGTTTTCATGTTACTAGCGGAAAATACGAAACAAATTTCAAGTGTATTAAAAGCACAATTTTTTAAAAAATTTACGTAAATAATCTAAATATTAGAGGGTATGTCAGTCCTTGTTAGGGAAAATTTTTTTCCCACTGGGCCGATTTCACCCACTTTCAATACCAAATGATCTACAGCAATAAGACACATTTAGGGAAAATTTTAACCACCTAGGTCATTTCGTTCGGTTGCTAGCGTGTTTTCAACAGACAGACAGGCAGACGGACATGACTAGATTGTCTTAGAATTTTACCACGACCAAGAATATATACACTTTATGGAGTATCCGACGAATATTTCAATGTGTTACAAACGGAAGGACAGAGTGAATATACCCACATCCTTAGGTGAAGTGTATAAAAATACATAAACCCAAAAAAATTAGAGACCTTAGTAGTTTCGGTATGTTGTGAATCAGGGGAACATATTGAATGAACCATTTTGATGCAACCTGAGGCAAGTGGTTCCAGACAGAAAATTACAGTTCACTACATTTTTGTTCCTCCAAGTCTCCTCTACAATCATATTTGGTTTGGACAATTGTAAGTGCTAAAAGCCCTTCGGCAAGTATACTTGCCTATAATCATCAAAAGGTTAACCAAGAGATACCTACCTATTAGAAGTGTCTTGACCTTAATTTGATGAGCGATAAGAGCTTAAATATTTGTAGGTTTAAAGTGATTATAAAAAAATTTTCAAATATCAAATTGCAACTGATGACTGTCCGCATGTACATGATGATGGGCACTAAATGATGTTTTCCTCCGTGGTATATCCAATGCTGGTTTCCTTTACTAAATATTTTCTGTTTAACACATTATGAATGACTTGCAATGAGAAAACTATGGTAAAATCGACCATGTAGATCTCTATGTTATGGTATAGTCATCGACACACCCGACTACATTAATGCAAATGCTCATACATACAAGTTATGATGTCCTTTTATTGCAATTTAGTATTAATCATTCCGCTGGCACTGCTGGTTTCTCCAGCATGGTGATGATGATGATTATGATGACGATGTGATGCACCATCCATGCATGCAGTTCTTGATTTGCTTTAAAAATTCCGATTTTTATACAATTCATTGATGCATGTTCTGGATTTCTGATTGGATTTTTTGTCCTCTCCCATTCCCAGTCCCCCCCCCCCCACCGATCAACCTGCACAGCTGTATGTATTGACATACTATTCAACAGCAATTCAAATTGTTGACGCAACAATTGAACTGTGGCTTCTATGAAATATTCTTTGTATGCACTTTCGTATAATTCAAATAGCTACATACAGCTGCAGAATACCGCAAATGTAGAGACAAATAGACGGACGTACAAGTTGCATTCATACAAACTGAAGCATGATGGGGAGTCATCATCATCATCATATCAATGGGACAAGAGGATACGTTTCGCACAAAATATTTGTAAAATATGTAAGCTCAAAACGAAAATTTATTTTATTTGTCCTGATATTTTGTGATTTTAGCAGAAGTTTGCTTGAACTGGTTAATATGCAAGAATTTGTGATATTTAAAGATGATAATTTTCATGGCCCATACAGAAATAACGTTGTTGTAATTTTTACGACATAGGCGTGGTGCATCGGTTCTAAATCTATATATTTTGGAACTAATTCTGCAACTTTTTAACGAAAACTAACTTTTTTTAGAAAACAAATTCATATTCCAGTCCACAAAGATTCAGATATCATAATAAAGTTTTGGAATTTAGTAGCAAAAATGTTTTCGAAAATAATGGCTAACATTATATTGTTTACATTTTTCCAACCATATACCTAAATTCCTAAAGCGGGGAAAATGTGTTCGAAAATTTGGGATTTTTACTAAAATGGTCGCATTTTCTTTATTTGCCGCTGGGATGTGGTAATACTCTTCTGCTATTCTCTTCTAATTCCAAACGCTGCTTTACGATTTGGAATTTTTGGAAATTAAATTTGTTTATATTAAAAAATTGGCATTTTAAATTATGTTGTGTTCACGAAGAATAAAGGAAATTTTCCACTACAGAAGAAAAGAAAAATTTGTAAGTGAGAATTTTGGAAAAAAATCTATAAAATCTCTTTAGAATATTTCCACAATTTAATAAAAAATAGAAAAGGTAATACTCTACAACAAAAATTTTGCAGCAGTTGTTTTGGATTTCTTTACTCAAAAATTAATTTTAAATTTTAACTAAAATTTAATTTATTCCGAAAGAACTTTTAATATTTGTATACTCATTTTGGAAATATAACTCCGACAAAACCAGCTTATGTGTTCAATTGAAGGCGTTGATGTTCAAAATCAACTTCCATCGGCCAAAATGCAATAACTTTTTTTCTAAACATTTTTGACTGTTAAAAAAATAAAATACGATAGAATAATTTTGAGATATTAATATTGAAAATTTAATAAATTTTACAGTTGAGCCCAAAGTCGTATTTTTTCATTTAAATTAAAATTATTATTTTTTATGTTTTTGACAAATTTTTACGTATTTGTAAAAAATAATTTTCACCTATTTCAGATTTTGAAATTGAATAACGTACACGGGGGTAATTTCATACGAACACCGAAAAATCTGACAATAGAATAAATTTTACAAATTAGCATAAAGTTGACTACTTTTGGTATTTTTCGATTTAAAAGAAAATTAATTTTTATGGGATTTTTTCATATTTTTACGTATGCATAAGGCACTAAAGAACTAATTTTCACCTTTTTCAGACTTTGGGCGAGCAACTTTCAACTTTTCTAAATATGTAATATGCATTCTTTAAAGACTTTTGAAGGAAAAATTCATATATATATTTATACACTCCACCAGAGTATTATGTATTTGTGCATTTGTTTGTAACACCCAAAATGAAACGAGTTAGACCCTTCGTTTATTATACAGATCGGCTTAGAATCACTTTCTGAGTCGATTTAGCAATGTCCGTCTGTCTGTCCGTCTGTCCATCTATTGTTGTAATCAAGTTACAGGTCGCAATTATAGTCCGATCTCTACAAAAATTGGCACAAGTAAGTTTTGTGGATCAAGGACGAACGCTATTTAATTTCGGTTAAGATTTAGATATAGCCCCCATACAAATTTCGCTCCCGATTTGACATTTTCCGCTCTATTGTACCCGATTTTCTTTAAATTTGGCACAACATCTTATAATCCAACTAGAAACATCTATGCAGAAAGTGGGTAAGATCGGTTCAGATTTAGATATAGCCTCCATAAAAATTTCGGTCCCGATTTGACTTTTGCCGCTCTAGAAACCACATATTGTACCCGATTTTCTTCAAATTTGGCTTAACACCTTATAATCAAACTAGAAATACCTGTGGCTAATGCGGGCTAGATCGGTTCAGATTTAGATATAGCTTCCATACAAATGTCACTCCACGCTAGAAAAAATGAAAATCTACAAAAAAAAAATAATTTTTCCTGTACAGAAAAATATGTCAAAAATAAAAAAAAATACTTTTTTCTCGTTCTGATTTAATCAGGGATATAAAAGGAAAGTCAATTACAAAACTACTAAGTTATAAAATAAAAAATACACTTATTTTAGATGGAAAAAAGTAGTCAGTTTGTCTACTATTTCTAACTATAAGACATACTTATGCGCACTGTTTTAAAGAAATTGTATTGTTTCATTATTGTAATGTTAATAGTCCACTACTATATATAAATATAATACTGCAATTGTAATGAGACAGCAATCTTCAAAATGTCATAAATATTAGGAGTCATTAGAGCGAAACATTTCCCCCCAGGGCCCAGGAGAAATACTCTTCTACGAAGACAGACGAGTGTAAAGACAGAATTTCACGATTTTAGCTACAGCCATTTGCTTGGTAAAAATTGTATCCCGTTTTTATCCCAAAGGTACGAATATTGAAAGATATCTTTATTTTTCGCATCTATACAGCCGGAGCAATGTACTCACCGCAGTTCACTATTCTAACTGCAGCCGTTTGTTTGGTACAATTTGTATCCCTATCGCCTCAATTACCGCCCAAATAATTCACATTTCGAAAAATCCTATATGTTTCGCATCTATACAGTCAGATGAATGCATACACCGAATTTCATGATTTCAACTTGGTTGGTACTATTTGTATCTCACTTTTCCTATTGTATCCCTTAAAAAAAGGAATTTCGAAAAATCGTTCTATTTTATGTATCTACGTAATTATAGGGATGTACACACCGAATTTCACGTTTCTAGCAGTTCTCGTATCATTGGTACAATTTTTTCCTTTTTGTCCCATTTCACCCGCTAAATCGTTTTTCTACTTTTGGTTGTTTTCTCGCTACAATATGAATGTTCGCATCAAATTTCAAGTGTATTTCAAGTATAAAGCAGAAATTAAAAAAAATCTTAAATAATCGAAATAATACCCCCATTATTTGGATTATTTAAGATTTTCAGTCCTTGTTAAGGACATTTTTTCCCCTCTTGGTTGATTTCGCCCACTTTCAATCCCAAGCGATATGCAACCATGAGACACATTTACGGATAGTTTTAACCTCTTAGCACATTTCGTTCGGCAGCTAGAGTGTTTTCAACAGACAGACTGACATGGCTAGATCGCCTTAGATTTTTACCACGACCCAGAATATATGTATACTTCATGGAGTCTCCGATGAATATTTAAAATGTGTTACAAACGGAATGACAAGGTGGAGGGTATAGAAAAATGAAAGTCTACAAAAAAAAAATTCCTGTACAAAAGAAAAATATGTCAAAAATAAAAATTTTACTTTTTTCTCGTTCTGATTTAATCAGGGATATAAAAGGAAAGGCGATTACAAAACTACTAAGTTATAAAATAAACAAATTTACACCTACTTAATATAGAAAAAAGTAGTCAATTTTGGGCTAATTTCTAAATTATATCCGATTGCTGGACTTTTAATGCTAATATCTCAAAATATTCCTTGGGATATTGCCTAATTTCATATTTTTATGGAACTCAAAAATTGTTTATGTTATAGGTCGGCTCAAAGTCCTTGATAATACTGCCCAACAGCATTTTTGGAACAGAGTAGCGCCCCTATAAATCTGAAAGGGCTAATTGAGTAGATCATTTTCGTAGAATACATTTATAGTCCAGCTGGGCTGTGTTTCTTTTTAACAGTGGATCAAAGTTTTAATTTTTTGGTCGAAGGGAGCATTATACTAAGTGAGAAAAGTGTTGCAAGTTAATGTCAGATAGAGATATCTGAAATAAATGCAATTTTAACCGCGAATTTTGTATTTTTGCAACACTTGTAGCTTTTTTCGCGACTTACTACATATAAGTTTGGTTTGGACTATAAGTTTATTCTGCGAAAATGGTCTACTCAACGAGTCCCTTTAGAATTGTATGGTCGTTATTCTGTTCCATTCAAAAAGTCTTAAATTGTTGGACAGTGTCATATATTTGGGTTACAACCAGAATATAAACATTCTGTCAAGATTTCGAAAGAGCTGTAGCTGTTCAAAAAAACTTGCGCTTCAGAAAGAAACCACTATATGCACAACCCTGTATTTTATTTCGCATTTGCGACAGTATTCTCCGAAGGATACCATTACTTCCGGAAAAAATGATTGGTCCCAAGATACACTTGGACCTATAATTTACAATGGCATGTCCAAATCCAACTAAGTTGGGCAAACATTTTCCACATATCTAGGCCAGAGATACAAGTCGATCCCGAATTATCAGCGGCGCTACCCGAAATGGGTCGCCGGCGCACATAGGGTTGAAATCGCCAAAAATGGAGATTAATTCGGGGAAGCCTTCGGGTCAGGTAATATTTATATTTTTCAATATTTATATCAAAATCAGTAAAAGAAAACACAATTTGAGTACAATTTAGTGGAAAAAAGTTTTTCCTGGAAAATAAATTAATAATCCGTCCGTGTATATATTCTTGTTATCGAAGTACAAGTTGCAATTATTATCCAATCCAAACAGAACTTGGTACAGCTACTTTTTTCGCATCAATGACGGACGCTATTAAATTTGAAGCAAATCAGTTCAGATTTAGATATATCTTCCATACAAATGTCACTCCCGATTTGACTTTTTTCGCTCTAGATACCACATATTTTAACCGTTATTGTTCAAATTTGGCACAGCACGTTATATTTCAACTAGAAACATTTATGGTGAAAGTGGGTCACATCGCTTTAGATTTAGGTGTAGCTCCCATACAAATATCGGTCCAGATTTCACTTTTCCGCTCTAGTAACAAAATTGTTTACCTAATTTTGTTCGCATTTGGCACTTAACATTACATTGCACCTACAAACAGCTGTAGTTAAATTCGTGACATCGGTCCATTGTTTGTTCGGTATCACCCGACTTTAGTCTTTCCGTACTCGTTACACCCTACACCACTTCGTTTTTGTATAGGGATGTTTATAGGATTAAGATTTATTGTGCAACTTGGAATCTCATTCTGCTTCTGTGAATGTTTTTCATGAGAAATAATTGTTTCATTTAAGTGTTAAGTAAATAGAAAGACTTATTCATTACAAAATACCTAAATATTAATTTTTAATTACAGTTGTAAAGAGTGATTTTTTTGAGGTTAGGATTTTCATGCATTAGTATTTGACAGATCACGTGGGATTTCAGACATGGTGTCAAAGAGAAAGATGCTCAGTATGCTTTGACATTTCATCATGAATAGACTTACTAACGAGCAACGCTTGCAAATCATTGAATTTTATTATCAAAATGCGTGCTCTGTTAAGAAAGTTCAGAAAGAAAGAAATTGTGTTCAGCGACGAAGCTCATTTTTGGCTCAATGGGTACGTAAATAGGCAGAATTTTCGATTTTGGAGTGAATATCAGCCAGAAGCATTGCAAGAGCTACCAATGCATCCAGAAAAAGTCACAGTTTGGTGCGGTTTATGGGCTGGTGGCATCATTGGACCGTACTTCTTCAAAGATGATGCGAATCGTAACGTAACTGTGAATGGTGAGCGCTACCGTGAGATGATATCCAACTTTTTTTTGCCCAAAATGGAAGAACTGAACTTGGTTGACATGTGGTTTCAACAAGATGGCGCTACATGCCACACAGCTCGCGATTCTATGGCCATTTTGAGGGAAAACTTCGGAGAACAATTCATCTCAAGAAATGGACCGGTAAGTTGGCCACCAAGATCATGCGATTTGACGCCTTTAGACTATTTTTTGTGGGGCTACGTCAAGTCTAAAGTCTACAGAAATAAGCCAGCAACTATTCCAGCTTTGGAAGACAACATTTCCGAAGAAATTCGGGCTATTCCGGCCGAAATGCTCGAAAAAGTTGCCCAAAATTGGACTTTCCGAATGGACCACCTAAGACGCAGCCGCGGTCAACATTTAAATGAAATTATCTTCAAAAAGTAAATGTCATGGACCAATCTAACGTTTCAAATAAAGAACCGATGAGATTTTGCAAATTTTATGCGTTTTTTTTTTTAAAAAAAGTTATCGAGCTCTTAAAAAATCACCCTTTACAATACAACTTAATGTATAAGCACCCATAAAGAGTGGCTTTTTTCACAATTTATTTAATAAAATAAATTAGCGCAAAAAACGCGCAACATATAATTGCGGAATATTGAAGCTAACACATTGTAATTTAATTAGAAACTCACCATCTGGCGGTATGTTATTAATTTTTAATTACAGTTGTACAATACAACTTAATGTATAAGCACCCATAAAGAGTGGCTTTTTTCACAATTTATTTAATAAAATAAATTAGCGCAAAAAACGCGCAACATATAATTGCGGAATATTGAAGCTAACACATTGTAATTTAATTAGAAACTCACCATCTGGCGGTATGTTACAGAATTCACATTTAAAACTCCACATATATTTTGAAAATACCTCAAATTTAGACATACAGTTGAACTTCGATTAACCGTGACTCTATTAACCGTGATTATCTATTAACCGTGAAGCTGAGTGGTTGATTTTTTACCTCTATTAACCGTGATTTACCTCTATTATCCGGGATGCACATGTCCATGTGACTGCTTGTTTGTTTTTTTCGTATAATACACACACATCTCTCATATTAAAATTCGGTGATTCCCCTTTTTCATGAAAGTGTAATTTTCATATCAAATTTCATATTCATTCATCAGTGTGAATTTTGATCTGTCAAGACGTGTTTTCCTTACATCATGCCACCGTCAAAAACTAAATCCGCGAAAAGAGCAAGAAAGGTTCTTTCAATTAAAGAAAAATGGAACTGATTAATGAATACTCAAAACGTAAAGTACCTTTTAAAATGTTGACTGAAAAATATGGAGTTGGCATTCAAACTGTATCCGATTTAATAAAAAACAAAGATCGGAAAGATTTAAGGGAACTCCAATTTCAGGTAAGTTAACTGAAATCGAGATATTGTATGAACTTAAACTGAAATTTGCTTCTGAATTTCAGGCGAAATGATTGTCGAAAAGGCAAAAATGTTCCATTTGAAGTTAAACATGAATTCAGAGTGCACTTATTCATTTGGTTGGTTGGATAAATTCAAAAAACGTCATGGAATCCATCGACTGAAATCTACGGGAGAAAAGGAGTGTGCTGATTATGAGTCTGCTACGATGTTTGTGGACGACTTGTATGAAATCATTAGAAACGAACAACTTACAACTGAACAGATCTACAATGCATACGAAACCAGTCTATTTGGAAAAAGTGCCCATCCAAGAGCTTTAAAAAACGTTGAAAACCTTCCTGTGATTTATAAATCTATTAAGAATGCTTGGGTAAAACAACAGCTATTTCTGGAGTGGTTTAATCAAGATTTTGTACCAGAAGCAAAGGAACATCAACGGCGCATCGGTCTCAAAAATAACTGTAAAATACTTTTACTATTAGACAACTGTCCAGCACACCCAGATGTAAATGCTATGATATCTGAAAACGTTACAGTAAAATATCTCCCTCCAAATTGCACGTCCTTGATTCAGCCTATGGATCAAGGAGTACTTCGGAGCTTCAAATGTCACTACCGTAAACTGATCGCTCAAAAAGTTGTTGGTGCTAATGACAGACGTGAGTTCGTTAAATCTTTGAAAATTAAGACAGCTTTGTGGGCAGCCGCAGCTTCGTGGGACTCTGTAACTCCACAATTTTTAAAAAGAGTTTGGAATAACTTACTATCTCACAATGAAGATGCTCCAAATAGCCTTGTTGAGATACAAACAGATATAACCATACCGTCTGGATGTACGATTGATGCTGTCGAAAAGTGGATGGTGTGCGACTCTGATGTCGCTCCGTTTGCTATTATATCTGAAGACGAAATCGTAGACATGGTTACCCAAAGCCAAGAAGATGAGCTTGATTCAAATTCCGAGGAATCAGATGGAGGAAATGCGGACGAAACGCCTACATTGGCTCAGGCAATAGAGACTATTAGTATTTTGTTAGGTTTTTTAGAAAACTTTAATTGTCCAAGTATTTCAGAGCCAGATAAAATGCAAATATATCGCATACAAACTCATTTGTTGGAAGAACAATCAAAAGCATAAGACAGACTTCCATAAAAGATTTTTTTAAATAAATGTATATATTCCTAGAGATATGATAAGTTATTTATAGACGCCGATTTACATGTTTTTGTCAAAAATAAATAAAAATAATAAAATTTATACATGTAAAATTTTACATATTTTAACCGTGATTTTCGGTTATCCGTGATTAGCCCGATCCCGAGCATCACGGCTAATCGAAGTTCAACTGTATTTTCAAAAATTTTTTAAAAATATTTCTACAATACTTTCGTTAGAACATTTTTTTGTAAAAATACTCTAAAATAGCTGAACTGGGAGATTTCATAATCAAAGTGTTACTTTTTATCAATGGGCAAAAAGATATTAACCTTTAAACTATGTCAATTTGAACTTTTCACAACTGATGGCGTAAATCTCAAAAATTTATTGACTTTAAGGTAGTGAAACTGGGAAGTAAATTTTCGGTAGTGATGTAGAATTTTATATTCCTTAATCGTATAATAAACATTTTTCAAAAAAATTAATTTTGATTTTTGAATTAATCTCCATTTTTTGGCGATTTCAACCCTCTGTGCGGCGGAAGCTTTCGGCTGATTTGCCGCCACGTTCTGTCATTCGATCACCCCTGTTACGAAATTTATTTGCCAATATTGGGAAAACGGAGGGAACAATTTGTATTGGTTTTTGATACTTTTTCTTTTATTTTTTGGCTATTAGTTCAATATTCGTTAATATTAGCCAATGTTCCCATAATTTCAAATTATTATCCCGTACAATTATATTTTTGGAGTGGGAATCCATTTCCAAAATTTGTATAATATGGATGAATTTAATAATTTTTTTGCTGTAATTAGCTTTTAATGTGAGGCATATTTGACCAGACATCTTGAATATCGTAACCCTTCAAAAGAATGGTAAAGTTCTACCTACTTTGACACACTAAAGAAGCACAATAATAAGGTTCATTCTCCAAAAGTGTCCGAACAGTGCAAATGGTATTGTAGTCGGAGGACAGTGCAACTTCATGTTCTAAATGTACATGTGTGAACCGACGTAGATCATCGTTGCGATATTTGTGGCTTTGTGTCCTACACAAGAGTGGCCAAGGAGAAGCATCTTCACTTTGCTTAGAGTAGCTGTTGTTTATTGTTTTTATAGGAATACATGCATACTGGAATTGACTTATACAAACGCTACTTTCAAATCATATATAGACGTCATCATATAGTTGGATACCAAATTCAAAGAAAGATCCATATATTTCGCAGTAGTAAAACGTCTAAGTCCACAGTTATATTTTCTTTTGTAATTTTCAGTGGGTTGTCTATTTTGTTAGTAAGATTTGACGGAGTTAGAACTCCGTCAGATCTAAAAAAATTATCAGCGGCGTGGTTGAAGTCGATATGAGCCGACGAAATCGGCGACGTGGTTGAAGTCGATGTGAGCCGATAAAATCGGCGGCGACGCGGCTCGTGCAGAAACATGCGGCGGCGGCAGCTTGTCGGTTAAAAATCGGTCGGCTTGTATCTCTGATTCAGGCTTTTAAAGATTTTCTCCTCTGCGATTTGTCCAAGCTAAGTTACACAAACAAAACGTGAGTCGAGTTTAGTTATCCGACATATTCAGTTCATTGAATAATAATTTTATCGACTATTCCGTTTTTGACATTTATTGTCTGCGCGGCATAGGTAAATCATGAAACAACGCGACCGCGCCTCTTGTGGTTGTAGGTCTTTTTTGCTTGATGTTCCCATACACTCATATATTCGCTGAGTGCCTGAAGCGAGCTGAACGGGATACAAATGTTGCATTTCATAATCACTACATAATTCCATGGAGATTTTTTTCTCCTGTGGAATTTTCGCATGAAAATAAAAATCTATTGTCGTTTAGGTTTTTGTTGTTAACTAGTATTTATTCGCTCGTATGTATTGCCTGATGTGCACAGTTGCTGCTGCTGCTGTTGCTCTTGCCTGGTGCTGTTGCTATGGCAATGAATGCAAAGTGGTATTTAGTAACAACAAATGTTGTGTTTTTTGTTTTAAATATTTTTAATAGAAACAAGCTGATGTAGCCGCACGTTGTAAACTCGCTCAAATAATCAACAGCGGCAGAGGGAGAGGGCGTGCGAAAAACACACAAAAATCAACCATAATTGAAATGAAGCCATAAAACCAGAAACGAACGACAAAGTGGCATTAAGTTGTATTACTGCATAAACAAGCATGGCATGCACGAAATTTTTGTCATTCTATTTGTACATCAGAACGATGAAGTAAATCCCTCCAAAACCCCATCAAACAACTTAATTAATCTTCAATTATAACAATTTAAGTGGAACGAGGAATTTGGTATTACCGAAAACACGGAAATGGCCAAAAGCTGAGGCTACACTACAAACTGTAAATAATGAAATTGCAAGTAATCCTTTAAATAAGCTATTCGAATATTCTGGTTGTGTGTGGCACAATAAAACATGGGATTACAAGTTTTTTGTCGCTTTTTGGTATAAGCTTACCTACAGTTTGCTGGGTCTTCAATTCCGAAAAGATTTAATGATACAAAGTTAAGTAGTATTGAAAAAACGCATTTATTAACTAATAGGTTGGGTTACTCAAACCTATAACTAAAGCCAAACAAGCGGCTAATAATAATGACATAATAATATTTCTACCGATTGCTTGCCCATAATAAATTAGTACGAGGTATCGTATTAAGGAGTGCTCGCTCTGAACATGAAACAAATAGCCATCTCAATAAACCACCACATATCCTTATTGTGACACCTAAACGTTTATGACTAATTCCATGTACGAGGGAACAGAAAAATTCCTTAGTTTCTGCGATTTTAAGATGATTATTTGTCCCGATAGTGTATTTCAGCCTTGTAAAGTGGAGTGTTAAAGAGTTCAAGATGATTTAAATTCCCGTATTTTTATTTCAAACTTAATAAATTTGTTGGCCACCTCTTCGTAGGCGAGATGTCTTTGGAGCATTCAGAATGTGTCTTGCCAAGATGTTCACATGACGTTGTAGCTTCTGTTGATGTTGTTGTTGTTGTAGCAGCTTTAGAGGGAGCTGTGGTGATAATCCTTTAGTCTGAATTGTACTAGACTTCGTACCGGCATGTATCCGATTATCACGGGAACCTTTGTTCATCATCGTTCTCATGTTGTCCGGCTGTTATTTGCATCTTCTTCAAGGTTGATGTTAATGTTAAGGGAATGTAAAGTTAATCGAGTTGTACCACTATCCTCCACTAGGGGCGCTGCATTTTTTTATGTTAACAGATATGTTATGCATCGCTAATGGCTATTAGTTTCTTCCCTGGACCTTGGAGCAATCGAAATGGCTATTTTTATGTGAAAGTGTGTTCGGATGAGAAAATTGGCTGCAGAAACTCTTATTTTATGATGAAAAGTGAAAATTTGTTGATGTTGAATTTTACCAGTGCGCCGGCCGGGAATCGAACCCAGCACCTTCAGATTGCAAGACGCGCACACTTCCACTGAGCTATGAAGGCCACCAGCTTCTGTTGATAATTCAGTTTGATGTTTCGTATTTAATTTTTGACGAGAACTTTTGACTGAAGCCTTTGAATTTTTTCTATATTGCTCGAGGATGAATTGACCCATAACTGAGCGCCGTAGTTCCAAATTTATCTCGCAGTTGTAGATCAGTACCTTACATTCTAAATTTAGTTTCAAGTTTGGGTTAAGCAGCCTATGAAGTTGTCGGATTTTCTTTTGCCTTCAATAAGTCTTCGCCATGTTAACAGGAGGACCAGCTGGAAGAGATATATTGTTTAGTTTTACCGTTGGACATCTATTAAAAATTAAAGTAAATTTTACCTGTTTACACTTTGTATCGTAAACTTTTATCCTCGAGATAGACAACGTTTTGGGTCTACTCATTATGGCTGTGTCAGCAATATATATAAGACTAGCAGTACCCGCTACTTCGCACGCGAAAAATCCAGTTATTTGTTATAAGCTTTATCCGTCTCTGTTTTTGGATAGTATTTATTTGATTTTCTTTTGGTGTATATAGATAAATCTAAAATAGTAATTTGGAAACCTGCTATTATATAGCACTCATGTACAGCCAAAGAAATGTTCTTGTTTATTTTAGCTTCGTATGTATAATCTTTATGATTTTCTACCCAGTTTTGAACAAAAAATTACCACCTTATAAGAACAACAAAATCCATTTTGATGGCAATGTAGAATTGTCAGAGGAATTTACATACAAAATTTCACCATTCTAGCTGTAATATTAAAGTTGGTACCATTTTTATCCCTTTTTGTCTCGCTCATCCCTTATAAGAAAAAATTTGGAAAAATCCATTTGGATTGCGCTTCTACATGGTCAGAGGAATTTACATACCGAATTTCACTATTCCAGCTGTAATACTTAAGTTGGTACCATTTTCATCCCTTTTTGTCCCGCTCGCCCCTTAAAAGTACAAATTTCGAAAAATTCATTTATGTTGCAAGTCTACGTTGTCAGATTAATTTACACAGCAAATTTCACTACTATAGCTGCAATACCTGTGTGGGTACTATTTTTATCCCGCTCACCCTTATATGTACAAATTTCGAAAAATTCATTAGGTTTGCGCTTCTACGTTCTCAGAGGAATTTACACACCAAATTCCACGACTATAGCTGCAAAACTTTAGCTGGTACCATATTTATCCCTGTTGGTTCCGTTCATCCATTATTAGTACAAATTTCGAAAAAATCTATTTAGATTGCGCTTCTACGTTGATAAAGGAGTTTACACACCAAATTTCGCGACTATAACTGCAATACTTAAATTAGTACCATTTTTATCCCTTTTTGTCCCTCGCAACCCTTAAAAGTACAAATTTAAATCTAATTTAAATGCTCTTATACATGGTCAGAGGAATTTACAGACTAAATTCCACGATTCTAGTTCTAATACTTTAGTTGGTACAATTTTTATCCCTTTTTGTCCCGCTCACCCCTTATAAGTACAAATTTCGAAAAACAATTTATATTACAAGTCTACGTTGTCAGGGAAATGTAAATACCGATTTTCATGATTCTAGCTGCAATTTTTAAATTGGTACCATTTTTATCCCTTTTTGTCGCTTTCCTCCCTTAAAAGTACAAATTTCAAAAAATCCATATTTGTAGCTTGTCTGCATGGTCATTGCAAGGAAAACACCGAATTTCATGTTTCTAGCTGCTGCGTTTGGTCAGGACGAAGGTTCGATGTTTATCCCTTTTTGTCCCATTTTACCCCCTAAAAGTACGTCTACGTCATATTTGGGAACTACCCTGAAAATTTCATGACCCTGGCTTCAGCCGTTTGGTCTGGGAGCTGGTCAATGATAAGTCAGTCAGTCAGTCATTCAGTAACGCAACTCTTTTATATATAGATATAGATAGTAAGCTACCCTGTGGGACCCCTGCCACTATTTCTCGACTACGGCCGATATATTGTCCGCGCTTGTCGCTAAAGCGGGTAGATATTTTTGAATTTTGTAGTTCAGATCTGCGTGTCAGACTTTGTCAGAAGCCTGGGCAATGTCGAAAATCACAGCACAACAGTATTCTTTTTTCAGCAGCATTTCGTATTTCCTTGGTCAAGCTGTTTACCTCTATAGTGTTATGGAGCTGATCCGGAATCACTGTTTTGGATGTGAGAAAAATATTCTCAAAGAGTGTAGACAAGCACGGAAGAAAGCTTATTGACCTATAGGACTATGGATCTGGTTTCTCCTTTCGAGGATTCAGAATCATCTTCATTAATGAGATCTTTTCTGATGTTATCCATTCTCCGCTAGTATTACGAATGGGGAAATTTGTCTCTTCTGGGAAATTAGTCTCAGTAGCGAAAAACTCGATGCATTTTTGGAGTGAGGTCTTCGATATAACAAGTTAGCCAGTGTCTATACTCTTTTCTAAGAGACGCCTGCAATTTTCTAGTTGTCTCATTAAGTCTAATTCTTGGCACAAGCCAGTTTTGCGGGCCAAGGACGAACGCTAATTAATTTGAATCAAATTGGCTCAGATTTAGTTAATTATATTTGAACTAGAAATATCAATGGTGAAAATGGGATCAGATCGATTTAGATTTAGATATAGCTCCCATACAAATGTCGCCCGATTTGACTTTTTCCGTTCTAGAGACTACATATTAAACCGATCCTCTTCAAATTTCCCACAGCACTTTATATGGTGGGTCAGTCAGATAGGTTCGGATATATATATATATGAATCTCCCATATAAAATTCGCTCCGGATTATACTTTTTCCGCTCTAGATATTTGAACCGATTTTCTTAAAATTTGGCACAATACCTCATTTACTCATCATTTACGCTATCATCAATATCGTCCTCATTTTCAATATAGTCGTCGAAACCGATGTGGCTTCTTATGTATTTTTTATATCTTAGCCAGTTGGTCCTAGAATTTACAATGAAACAAGTAAAAACGGCGTTAAGTTCGGCCGGGCCGAACTTTATATACCCTCAACCATTGATTGCATTCCACAGAGGTTGTCGGTTTTCGTAGAAGTGCAGTAATATTACAGGAAAATATAAATTTTTTATATAGCCAAACCAAAACAAATACAAATATTGAAAAATTAATTTTATAAATAAATATAATATTTTAATTATTTCAAACCACCCTTATAAGGTAATGCTACCAATACGTCAATTCAAAAAATAAATATTCTTATATTTATATTTTCAAAGCCATAAATATTGGTAGATAGTGGGTGCTCAAGCTCAAGTTGGTTGTATTTCCATTGTATTTTAATTCCAAAAGTACAAATTTTAAAAATCCATTATCAGACGTACATAGTGCAAAATAACCTAACTTCATGGTTCGACCAATTTTTGCCGTAAAAGAAAAAGTACGAATTTGGAAAAAAACTTTTTATTCTGCGTGTCTATGCAGTCAGAGGAATGTATACACCGAATTCCATGATTCCAGCTGCGCCCATTTGGTTGGTACCATTTTTACCCCCTTGACGTTTCTACGCAATTAGAATTTTATCATTCTAGCTGTAGTCGTTTAGTTGGTACTATTTCTATCCCTCTGTACTAGGGTTTGCATCCCGGGATTTCTCGCGGAAAAATTCCCGGGAATTCGCATATTTTTCATTTCCCGTATCCCGGGAAATTCGTACAGGAATCCCGCGGGAATTCAGTAGAAATTTTACATATTTCTTCGCATATTTTTTCCATCATTTCCTCAATAAAAATGTTGTACGATAATTTAGCTCATATCGATTTTAATAAGGTATGTCAAATATTGCAGTTCGATGATAAATGAGTTCGGATATGCAGCCAAAATTCGCTTTTTCGGGGTCAAACTCCATATGAAAAAATTTAAAAACGCGGAAATTTAAAAATCCGATTTTATCCAAACGCCTAAAATAAATAGTCAGTCGTTGTTTTAATGTTTTAAACAATACTATAGAAAACGCAAGTAAAAATATTGTATTAAAAAAGTCAAGATATCTGTCTAAAAAAGAATTTATAGTTTTCGAAGCAACAGGACAAAGAACAGACAACATAAACATTTTATTTAATGCTCCACTGACTACATCTGTTGAATGCGAACGATCGTTCTCCGCAGCGTCCACATTTTCCAATAAAATAAGAAAATCTAATGAGGCCATAAATGTATTGTGTGATCTTAATTATACACTTGCAAATTTTGATTGCATACATTTAATTAATTTTGAAACTTGAAAAGATGTTTGAATTGAATTCTGTAACAGGTTCGTTGTGAAATAAATTTTTATTTTACTGAACTGGGAAACTCCCCTGGCTTAAGACCATTTTGAATCTATATTTTATAGAATGCAAATTTATTCAAAAATAACATGGTAACATTTATTATTTGACTGCACACTACCACTATCATGATTTCCACCCTGTGAAAAATTTCGTCAGGTGGCCTCATTAAGTAAATGATTTTCACAAACCAATGAGAAGCACAGCTCACTTGCGGAATATCCGTTCAAAAAATAGCTCCAGGTAATGAAGCACACATGCCACCTTAATAAAATGTGAATGTTTCATTGGAAAAAATAAGCTTAACTCATGGTGAATGATGTATTGACGATTTCCCGTGCTGTCCCGGGATCCCGGGAAATTGAAAAAATAATTCTCGTTTCCCGGGAAATAAAAAGTACGGGAAAATGCAAACCCTACTCTGTACCATTGTATCCCTTGAAAGTACTAATTTCGAAAAATTCGTCTATTTTCCGTGTCTACACACTCAGAGGAATGTATACTCCGAATTTCATGACTCTAGCTGCGTTCATTAGATTGGTATTATTTTTATTCCCTTTTTTCATTTTAACCCCAAAAAGTATGAATTTTGAAAAATCCGTGTATTTTACTTATCTATGCAATCAGAGGAATGTATACACTGAATTTCATTATTCTAGGTACAGCCGTTTGGTTGGTACCATTTTTATCCCTCTATTCCTATTTTACCCCTTAAAAGTACGAATTTGGAAAAAATACTTCTATATATTATGTATCTACTCAATTAGAGGAGTGTTTCTATCTGTTGTCGTTTAATATGTACCATTTTTATCCCTTTTTTGCCCCATTTCACCCCCTACAAATAAGAATCACTTTATGGTGCACTTTTTTGCTATAAGGGGAATGAGCATACCAAATATCAAGCAAATATAAACAGTCATATTCAAAAAAACATGCTTAAATACGCTTAAATATTAGGGATTATTATGGGTATTTATAGTCCTTGTGAGGGAAACATTTTTCCCTTTGGGCCAATTTCGCCCCATTTCAATCCCAACCGATCTACGGAAATGGAAAATTTGACAGTTCTAGCTCCTTTCGTTTAGATGCTAGCGTGCTTTCAACAGACGGACGGACATGGCTAGATCGTCTTAGAATTTTATATTAATAATATATATAATTGAGAATATATATACTTTATAGGGTCTCAGGTCGATATTTCAAGGTGTTACAAACGGAATGACAAAGGTAGTATACCCCCATCCTGGAGGTGGAGGGTATAAAAAGAGTTGATAATTTCATATTCAACTAGAAGCAATTTGTTGGCATTCACCAAAAGAGTTATAAAGGGTGGGCCATTTAAATTTTTAAATTAGAATCGGTTATAAAAAAGTACAGATTATTTTTTTTAAATTTCTGGTTTTATTGGATTGGTTGAACTTTTTCATTTAATAATGGAACACAATATCATTCATATGACTACCACGACTGGCTCGTTAGTACCTCATCCGATCAACCCAATTTTTAAAAAAAAATCAAATTATGCAGAATTCTTCTCAAAAAAGTGCGAGAAATGTTCAATTACTTGAATTGATTACGTTTCTTACTGTTTGCGTTAAAGGCTCACTACTTTGGAAATAAGTTTTTAATATTTCTCAATTTTCTTCGAGCGTATAGCGTCCCATTTTTCAAATGTCAAACATTAACATGAAAATAAAAATGAATGTTATTCTACCCTTCAAAGTCAAAGTAATCGGTAGTTCAGATTTAAAATTTTAAATGGCCCACCTTGTAGCTTGGGGCAATTTAGGATATTTGAATAGGGTGTAAAATTGAGTAATTAGAAATGAAAGTGCCGTATTTGGCACTTAATAATTAAAAATAAGTGGACTTAATTATTCCCTAGACCACTTCGTGGAATATGATATTATAAGTCAGTTTTCCAAGAAATAATCGATCCAGACCCACCTTTAAGTATTCCGATCGGCTTAGAATCACCAGCTAATTCGATTTAACTATGTCTGTACGTCCATCGGTCTACTGTCCATTTAGAACTTGTTCGCACTGTACAGGTCGAAATTGTTGTAGAATTCGGTTCAAAATTAGATATAGCCTCCATAGAAATATCCCTCCAATTTATGTCATTACTGCTCTTATAATTCTTGACAAAATTTTCAGGCTCATGTTATATCTACTGAAAATAGCTGACGTTAAAGTGGACTACATGGGTCCATGGTTTGATATAGCCCCCATACAAATGAACATCCGATTTACACTATCGTCCACACAAATGGGGCGCCCAGTTTGCACAAGTTTTGCAGATCGTAGTATATTTACCTAGATTTTCATCAATTTTGCTATATTCGTTCAATTTGACTAAAATTGTATAATTTATATGGACTACTTAAATTTTGTGTGTAATGTTGAAGACCCTGTATTGTGCTGGTGGATGCTACATAAGGTTCATTCTAACAGAATGTATTGAATTTATTTTTCGTTTTGCTTCAATCTGCACTGTATACAATACTTTACTATAAACATATAATTGCAAGTGTTTTATGGCACACAAACCTCTCACAGGAATTCTGTCATACATGTATGTAGATAACTTCAATATACACATTTCCTTTGTAATAACGTACTAATAATTCTTCGCACAAAGTTATGTCATTTATTTCTGCTTTTATTTCATTTTTTCCCTGTAATTTCCTTTTTGAAAGGACATGCATATATATGGGCAACATTTTATTGGAGTATCTTTACATATGTTTGCAGGGACCAAATGTATTACACGTACAGAAAACCAACAATTCTTTATTCGGTATTTATTGGTCTATTTTATTTTAAATGTCAACAAGTCGTAAAACATTTAAATCACATTTTAAGTCAATACTCAATGGCATCATTTGGTCACACCGTCATCTGACACACACACAATCTTAGATAGATATGTATGTCTGTATTTTAAAAAGATCATATAACAATTGAGTATTTGATTTACAGATACATTCTCTCAGATAGACGGGTGGATGGATGGATGGATATGCGAGAATAAAGATATAACAAATAAAAGAAAACCTAAACGAAGATTGACAAACGCCCAAATATTTTCTGTGAACATGAACAAATCAGCAGCATCGACGACAACATCAAATCTTCGTTGACAGAAACGCACACACCCTCCAACACGTTTTTGGGACACCATGCGAAATAGCGATGGATGAATGAACCGTGACTCACGGTTTATATTAGTTAAACAACGATTCGAGGTTTTCGATACTATATATAACGGAATTTCAAGGTAAAACGACGAGAAATCCAGTTTTGATATTGATACGTAATCAATCCAGGCAAAATTTAATCAAATAAAAATTTTGTTTGTCACAGAATATTTTTATCAGTGTATAAATGTGTACACCGAAGGCCGCCCTTGCGTAACCGGATGATATATTTTTGGGATATTTCCACATATTTCTCTTGATTTGCTTCAAATTATCTTGCATTACCTTATAATTCTACTAGAAACATCTGTGTTGAAAATTGATTAATTCGGTTCAGATTTAGATATAGCCCCCATACAAATTTCGCTCCCGATTTGACTTTTTCCGCTCTAGAAACCACATATTGTATCAGATTGTATTCAGATTTGGCAAAACATCTTATATTTCCACTAGAAACAACCATGGTGAATATAGGTCAGATCGGTTCAGATTTATATATAGCTCCCATACAAATTTCGCTCCCGATTTGACTTTTTCCGCTCTAGAGACCACATATTTCTCTTGATTTGCTCCAAATTACCTTTCAAAATATCTCATATTTCAACTGGAAACACCCATGGTGAAAATGGGTCATCGGTTCAGATTTACATATAGCTCCCATACAATTTTCGCCCCAAAAATTTCCCATACAAATTTCGGATAGACTTTTTCCGCACCAGAAAGCACGAATTTTTACAAAATGAGCTTAACACGTTATATTTGAACTGGATGAACTTATTGTGAAAGTTAGTCATTATATTCCATGTTTGGATATAGCACCGATATAAAAATTTCCGATTTGACAATATTAGCCTATGATTAGGAAACATACAAAAATTCTTTCTTTTCACTTTTTTACCAAGTTGAATTGTTTTCGGATAGAAAGTGGAGTGTATCATATAGTCTGCTTCGTCCGACTTTAGCCTTTCCTTACTTGTTTTCATATTGAAAATTAGTAAAATTTTTGAGCGATTTTTCACATGAAAAATCTTCCAATTTTTTGGGCCCCAAAATCATTTTTGATTTGGGTGATTTTATATATTTTTGGGCGTAATTTCATTTTCCGTTTTGGACCATTTTTTGCCCAATTTTTGTTTTGTGTGATTTTTCAAGATATTAACGAAATAAGATGTGAGTCACTGTGAGCTAGACAGCACCGAGTCAACGTGCAAGACAAGTACGAATATTCTCTTCTTTAAAATTGCCATCAAATCGCTGCCTTTTGTTTGTTGTTGCTGAAAACGCCCCAAATTGTGGAGCTGCAATGAATTCCAAATGATAACAAATTATAAGACATTGTGAGAAGATATTAAATGTACAGCATGCCATAGTATACTTGTTATTCTCGTTGTTATTTGAGGTGGGTAATACTCATCGGAATAGTGGAAGAAACACGTAATTTTTCTAAGTATTATGCTTACCAACCACTTCCCTTCAATTCGATATGAGACGCTGAGGAATGAGGGTAATTGTTTTAATGACACAAAAGTTTGTTAGTCGGCAATTTGATGAAAAATACTTGCGTCATTGTTGAATATATTCGTAAATAAAAGCACCTACCCGATAAGATTTACTGGCGGCAGAACATAAATATAGTGCACCTATGATCTCAAATGCCCATTGTGTCGATGTTTTATTTTATTTATTATGTTTTGTTACTCCTACATTTGAGGGCCCCATTCACAAACAATATCGGTGTGATCCCATCTCATTAAAGCTACGCCTAGGGAAAAATATAAAATCATTTTCATTAAGATTGGCAGTATTAAGTAGGATCTTATGCAAACGATTCGGAACGGACGAACAGACAGACGGACAGACAGACGGACAGACAGACGGACAGACAGACGGACGGACAGACAGACGGACATTGCTAAATCGACTCAGAAAGTGATTCTAAGTCGATCGGTATAATTAACAATGGGTCTATCTCGCTTCCTTTTGGGCGTTCCAAACAAATGCAGAAAGACATAATACTCTCGTGGAGTGCATAAAAATATAAGGGAAAACATGATTTTTGAGCTATATTCGAGAGCTTTAGCTCACAGATGATTGGACCTAGGGACGAAATAATTTGCAAATCATCATTAAACAATTCAATTTTCATTTTTGGGTGCTGGCCCGACCCATCCTAGTGTATAGTATACACGGTGATATAAAATAGTTAAGAAATGTCGTAAATCTAGGTTAGTGTGCGTATGAGTAACATTATTCGTAGTAAACGTAACGTGTACGCCATCCAGCTGTGATAAGAGCATTGCACAATTTATTGCACTTCTACACAGTGTTGCCAGAGGTGACGATTTATCATCATTTTGACGATTTACATATATAATGAATGGTATAGTGGGCATATTTTATGATATTGTAAACAATTTCCAATGTTTTATAGACAATGATGAAAAGCAAAACTTAGATTCAGACTTCCGTGAACTTCAAAAACAAATTTAAAGAAAAGAAAATAAATTACTTCAATTTTGGAAAACTATATTTGAATGGGATTGTCCGGATACTTATTTCAACTTTATTTATAAAAAAACTTTAAAATTTACCAGATTCGTCATCAAATATGGGGAGGATATTCAGCTAAGTAAATTTAAATGAATATCGAAATCGATTGGATAGAGAATCTATGGAAGGATTTTTCTACTCAAACGATTACTTGAAATTCGTTAACTCTAGTTGTTTTGACACGGAAATTAAGATAGATATGAATGTTAAAAAATTATTTATTTTTATATTTTTATACTAAAATATTAAATGAAACCAATGTGACTGGAACTAAAAAAATATATGACGATATATATGATATAAAATTGTTTGTTTCACAGAGACGTAAAATTGTTTTTATTTGAAACGTATTGTAATAATATGCGGCCAAAATTGCATTGCTTTGCTAGTTATACTCTCACCCTGCAGAATAGGAGGGTATATATCTTTTGAAACAGAAAAAAGTGTAAGGTATTGAAGGAGTGACTTAAGACCCTAAGTATTTTTGGACCAAATCCATTTTAAGATATTTGAACAATGTCCGTCCGTCTGGCTGGCTGGTGTACACGATAACTGTCGGTCGAATTTTGAATACTTCTCCCAAACTTGGTTTAAGTTCAAAGATGGGCAAAATTGCCACGCCTCTTCAGGTACCTCCCACACAAATGTATATATGCTTTGTTTGAAATACAACCTCGCGGGTAGTCAAAGTCAATTTGATATTTGAAATTATGTTTATAATCTGTTTAAATCTGTAAAATATTTATGCTTTTGCCACGCCCTTCTAGTACAAGGCCGAACGCTATTTAATTTGAAGAAAATCGGTTCAGATTTAGAATTTCACGAATTTCACTCCCGATATGACTCTTTTCACTCTAGATACCACATATTACAACAGATTTTCTTCAAAATTGGCAAAACATCTTATATTTCAACTAGAAACACCTGTGGTGAAAATATGTTAGATCGGTTCAGATTTATATATAGCTCCCAGACAAACTTCGCTCCCGATTTTACTATTTCCGCTTTAGAAACCACATATTGTATCAGATTGTTTTCAGATTTGGCAAAACATCTTATATTTAAACTAGGAACACTTATGTTGCAAATTGGTTAGATCGATTCAGATTTGTATATAGCTCCCATTCAAATTTCGCTCTCGATTTGACTTTTTCTGGTCTAGAACCCACATATTTTTGCAGATCTTCTTCAAATTTGGCAACATATCTTATACTTCCACAAGAAATACCCATGGTGAATATAGGTCAGATCGGTTCAGATTTATATATAGCTCCCTCACAAATTTCAGTCCTGATTTCAATTTTTCGACTCAATAAACCACATGTTTTAACAGATCTTCTTCAAATCTTGTAAAATATCTTATCTTCTCATTAGAAACACCCATGGCGAAAATGGGTCAGATCGGTTCAGATTTATATATAGATCCCATACAAATTTCGCTCCCAAATTTTTCCTCTCTAAAATCCACATATTTTAAGAGATTTACATATAGCTCCCATACAAATTTCGCTCCCGGATTGACTTTTTGCACCCCAGAAACAACGCATTTTCACCGAATTTATTCAAAATGAGCATAATACGGTTACTTGAACTGAAAAAACTTATTGTGAAAGTTAGTCACTTCATTCCATGTTTGGATATAGCCCCGATACAAATATTCCTCTCGATTTGACAAATTGGGTCAGGTCATATTAGCCTATGATTAGGAAACATACAAAAAGCCTTCCCGTTTTCACTTTTTCACCGAATTGAATCGTGTTCGGATAGAAAGTGGAGTTTATCATATAGTCGGCCCCGCCCGACTTTAGCCTTTCCTTACTTGTTTTTATCTTCTATTCTAGTACATGGAATCCACTATGACTAGATATTTGATAGTAGTATCTTCCAAACAAATCATCCGGCCCTAAGTAAAATTTAAGTCCTCTTAACTTCCAAACACATGTTCTCTGTGAGTGAGGGTATATATAAGTTGGTTGGACGTTTTCTTACTTTTTTAAATATTCAAGGGGAATAAAATAAAATAAATATTTACAAAATCTGAGAAACGAGGTTGGGAAGATGATAAACCTAAACTCTGATTTTTATATTGATTTCGTTCTGCTATCGAATTTAGAGGGACTTGTTTTTTCATCGTTCGCATATCCGGGTGTTATTTCCCGTTTTGGTTTCGATAAGAAAATTTTCAGCTGAAGGAAGTCTATTTTATAATGCAAATTTGTTGATGTTGAATTTTTGCATATGTGATATGCATTTTCAACCAACAAATGGAAATAACAACTACAAAGCATTAACAAAAACAGAAAACTAGGGGCACTTATCAAAACTAAAAATAAAACTCGGGATCAGAAATCGTTCAAACCTTTAAATAAAAATTCTTTCGACGAGACGATTTCTGATCTCTGTACGAAGTCGATAAGAATATGTCTGAAGAGTTCAGAGAATATGCAGACATGTCAGCCAAGTCGGATCATTTAGGATCTCAAGTGTCATGCGTTTGTAGTTACCCTCGCAAATCAGCCATATGATTCTCCCTTGCACAGTGGGTTGTGAGACTTGTTTTTTGGGTAGTTTTGTTGTGTCTTAATTTGATGTCTGATTTGTGACTAGATAAACGCGTTTTTACTTTATTTTTGTTGTGTCAACGTAAACTTTATTGTACGTTTCGGTTTCGTTGCCGTTGCACTTAGGTTTGATTTTCCCATGTTGTCGGTCTTAGATTTAAAATTTGTAAATAACTTCTGTAATGTGCTATTACTCTTTGGTGCTATTATATAATTAATTTCGTACAGCATCCTGATTTTCAAATCTGAGGGATAGTTTTGGTAAATATATCACAGATTTATAAATTATGGTTCTTTTTTCTTCGACTTCTATGCGATTTTTATACCCTCCACCTCCAGGATGGGGGTATATTCACTTTGTCATTCCGTTTGTAACACCTTGAAATATTCATCGGAGACTCCATAAAGTATGTATATTCTGGGTCGTGGTAAAATTCTAAGACGATATAGCCATGTCCGTCTGTCTGTCTGTCTGTTGAAAGCACGATAGCGGCCGAACGAAATAAGCTAGGAGGTTAAAATTTTTCCTAAATGTGTCTTATGGTTCTAGATCGGTTGGGATTGAAAGTGGACGAAATCGGCCCAGAGGGAAAATATTTTCCCTCACAAGGACTGAAAATACCCCTAATATTTAGAGTATTTCAGCATGTTTTTGGAACATATTAGCTTGTATTTACTTGTCATTTGCAATGCGCATTCCCTTTATAGCATAAAAGGGCACCATATGGTGATTTTTATTTGTAGGGGGCGAAATGGTACAAAAAGGGATAAAAATGGTACCTATCAAAGGAGAACAGATAGAAACACGAAATTCGGCGTGCACATTCCTCTAATAGAGTAGATACATAATATAAAAGTATTTTTTCTAAATTCGTACTTTTAATGGGTTAAATGGGGATAGAGGGATAAAAATAGTACCAACCTAACGGCTGCACCTAGAATAATGAAATTCGATATATGCATTCCTCTGATTGCGTAGACACGTAAAATAAAAGAACTTTCCAAAATTCGTACTTTTTGGGGTTCAAATGGAAAAAGGGGATAAAAATAGTACCTACCAAATGACAGCAGCTAGAACCATGAAATTCGGAGTATACATTCCTCTGACTGCGTAGACACGAAAAAATAAAACGTTTTTTCTAAATTCGTACTTTCAAGGGATACAATGGCTACAGGGGATAAAAATAGTACCAACTAAACGAATACCGCTAGAATGATGAAATTCAGTGTGTACATCCCTCTAATTGTGTAGATACGTAAAATAAAGAGGTTTTAGATAGTCGTACTCTTGAGGGGGCAAAATTGAAAAAAGGGGATAAAAATGGTACCAACAAAATGGCCGCTGATAGAATCGTGGAATTCGGTGTATACATTCCTCTGACTGCATAGCCACGTAAAATCTTTTTTTTCAAATTCGTACTTTATTTTGTTGCTTTTACGACAAAAAATGGTAGAATCGTGAAGTTGTCTTGTAATGCGTACGTGAGAGATAAGGTATTTTCAAAATTTATACTTTTGAAATTAAAATAGGATGGAAATACAACAAACCAAACGACTGAAGCTGAAAATACACTCTCTATCCCCCAATATTTAGGGTATTCATGATTGCTCCCTTATATTTACTTTATGAATATATATAGTATACAAATATTGGTAGCCTTGGCTTATTAATTAAATTTCTTATTTTCATACAGTTAAAATTTGTTGCGGACATTCCTCTTGTAGCTTGGAAGCACCACAAAGAAAATAAAAGTTTTAGCGGGCGAAATGGGACAAAAAGGGATAAAATATGGTACAAATGATACGACAACAGCTAGAATCATGAAATTTGGTGACATAAACACGTAAAATAGAGGGATTTTTCAAAATTCGTACTTTTAAGAGATATAATTGAAAAAGAGGGATACAAATGGGACCTTCCAAACCGCTGAAGTTGATACAGTGAAATTCCCCTAACTCGAAGTCCCCTAACTCGAATTTTTCCGTAACTCGAACTGTTATGTACGAATCTTGGATTCTCAATAGCTTTTTCTTATGTGTTTTTCTCCGTATGTCGAATTTCCCCTAACTCGTACTTTTCTGTAAGTCGAATTAAAAACTGATACAATTTGTGACACTTACTATTTGAGTTTATTCCCGTAACTCGAATTTTTTGTTTTGCTAATTTTAATATTGTTTTCTCGTTTTCTCGTTAATAAGTAGTACATACATACATATTTTGGTGGCACTTCTTTGCGAAGCCTTTAATTCAGTGATGGACACCGCTCTCTTCTCCTATGCACAGTGCATAGGAATGAAAATGCTGCTTCTGTCACGGAGACACATGTACACATCGTGTGGCTTCGTTCGCTGCGTAGTTTTGTGGGTACACTCAAATCAACATGTTTTATGTGTTACTTTCATTTAATTGCTTGTTATACTTTTGAAACATGGAATATTTTTCGGGCGTAAGCCGCGTTTTGTTCTCTGCTGCTTAAAATATGATAGTATGCGTGTGCCCATCACTGCTTTAATTTATCAACCGTAGGTGGCGACAATATGACGGCTAAAAATTGAGAATTACAGTTACAAAATTGATATGCGAGTTTTTAGAGCTGTGAATTTTAGTGAATCGGTAGCGCTTCAGTCGACAACATGAGTAAGAGAGTTTTAAAATGTTTGTCAATTGCAGAAAAACTTAAATTGATTAATGAAGTAGAAAAATGTAACCAAAGTAAAAAAGACTTAGCAAAAAAATATGGAATACCTTGCAGCACTTTATCAACAATTTAAAAAAATAAGGATAATATAAAGGGAGGATGGAGCAACAAGGACCGTAACTACGGCAAGAGCAAGAAATCTACCTCTGTCTGGCAGTATTATGAGAGAAAAAGCAAAACAGTTTGCGATGGCTTTTCGACATTCACATTTCTCAGCAAGTGTCGGCTGGTTAAATAAATTTAGACTACGCCACGGTATTATTCACAAAGTCATAAGCGGCGAGAGTTCATCTGTAAATACTGAAATACGAGATGATTGGGTGGAAATTGAATATTTTCTTAAATAAAATACATATATAAAATGTAAATACATATAAAAAATGTTTAATTTCCATAACTCGAATTTTCCCTAACTCGAAGTGTTTTGTCGTGCCCTAGGCGATTCGAGTTAGGGGAATTTCACTGTATCATGAAATTCGGTGTATATATTCGGTGGTCTGACACTGAAGACTCGAAACAAAAAAGTTTTTTTTTCCAAATTTGTACATTTGGGCGGAGAATGGGGCGAATAGGGATATCTTTGTACTTTTCGTATAATGTCTGTATCTGAAAATGCTTCTCCCTAATGGAGATTAACAATCGCCTAATATTTTCGGCATGTTCACTTTCACAATTACAGCATTTTACAGCAATTATTTATAGTAGTAGATTTTAAACAGTGCGCATAAGTATACATTATAGTTTGAAATAGTAATCAAATATGGTAATGTACTTCTATGTCGACATCCTTTAATCTGCTGGTAATACTGTGGAATGCACTCCGTGGTGGAGGGTATATAAGATTCGGCCCGGCCGAACTTAACGCCTTCTTACTTGTTTCTTCTTCAATCTTCTTGGTTGTTAATGCTAAACTAACACAGATAGAAAGAAGCTTGTAGATAGAAGCGCATATTCTCTTCTTTAATTTGACATTTATACCAGTATCATAGGTGCGAATAAGTATTTAAAATAATTTTTGAAAAATCCTATTTACAATCCCAACAGTCCACAAAATAGGCCTGATTCCAGATAGAGCCGTTTGATTGCTACAATCCTTTTACCATTGTGACCCTACAAGTAAGAATTTGTAAAAATTCTTTTCCCGCTTTTCGTATTCTTAAATCCCGCTTTTTGTCCAATAAGAGATTGTCACGTTAGGACTTACCCAATACGAATTTCATTATTGAACGTTTTTTCGTCTTTTGAAAACTTATGAAAATGTGACTTTCGTCATTTTGCATTTCAGGTGATGATATCATATATGTACATATGTAAATTCGTTGTTATGTCACATTAAATACATATTATGTACTTATTCAGCTCATATATGACAACATTTATATGCTAATAAAATGAAATGTGGTTTACGATGTGTCAAGTCATGACCGTTAGTATGCAATTTGTTCGAACATGGTCTTTGCAAATATCCTATCTGTGTAATCCCATCTTACCAAAATTATTTTGATTTGCTTTCTTAAAGCATTTCAAAAATTCATACATAGATTCAAATATTCCACAGACGACAAATGCTATGAAGATTATAAGAAATCATGAAGATTTTTCTCTGGAATTCCTTCATATTTTAATTTAAACATTTTTTAAATTCATCACTGTAATCATCGAGAATCAAATAAAATTCATAATGCAATACTGGAAGAGTTGGTGGGGGGGTAGATGGGAAAGAGAGAAAAATAAACTTTTCGATATTATTGGTTTATGGTTGAGCTAAAGCAAAATCTTTTTATTGCAGAATTCTTTACAGCAAAAAGCGTAATAAAACGATTGTAATGCGCTGTATTAAGTTTCTATTTTTTTATGAGAAATCTTCAAGATTTATTTGTGGATTAGTACATAAACCGATATAAATTTGAAATTTAATTGCACAAGAATTTATGGTTGCATTTGTGGTCATTGATTACAGAAAAGCAATAAACTTTTGTGTAAAACGGAAGGCAGAGTGAAGCATGGGAGAAAGGATGGTAGCTGGGAAAAGTGCTTTGCATGAAATCATTGCAGAAAATAACCGCATTTGCTAGGTACGGACGGATGAAGATTTTGTTGTGCGACCAAAACATTTAGTATTTCTGATAGTAAAGACAGACAACAGCTTTGTTTAGATTTTATTATTTATTTTTAAGATTTCAGGAGAGTTACTAATATTAAATATTTTCTTTATTTTGATGTGATTACAAAAAATATTATTGCAGTTTTATCAAAGTTTCATTTAAACTGGAAACAGAAATAATAGTATTTATATCTCAGCACACATTTTTACATGGTATTAAGTCTTTTGTAAATTTTGTCTGTATCGCCAAAAGTCGGTCTTCTTAGAATCATGTCATGTCCATGCGTCGCACAGTAGTTCAGTGTCAAAATCCATCGGCCAAAATTCAAAAACTTTTGTTCTAGTATACATTTTTGAGTTCTATAAAAAACCAAAACTATTTTGAGATATAATTTAGAAATCGGCCCAAAGTTTACTACTTTTCGTTTTTCGATTTTAAAGAAATCAAGTACGAAAAGGCTTAAGTCGGGCGGGGCCGACTATATGATACACTCCACTTTCTATCCGAATACAATTCAATTCTATGATATGACCTGACTCAATTTGTCAAATCGAGAAGAATATTTGTATTTGGGCTATAGCCAAGCATGGAATAAAGTGACCCACTTGTAAAGGGTGATTTTTTAGCTATTATCTTTTTGGCAACACTGGTTTAAACAGCTGACGCACGTTTCGTGTTTTGTTTCACTGTCAAACATCTTCAGTTTGGTCTATAATTTAACCATGAATCGTCTTACAAACGAACAACGCTTGCATTGAATTTTATTATCAAAATGCGTGCTCTGTTAAGAAAGTTCATCGCGCGCTTCCATTTTATGGTCAGTTTAATCGACCCACTGAAGCGGCTATTCGTGCTATTCTGACTAAATTTCGCACCAAATTTATATCGTTGGACATTAAACCACCAATACGCTTACGTAGGTGCGAACTGAAGAAAATACCGCAGCTGTATCGGCCAGTGTTAATGATGACCATCAATTATCGATTCGTCGCCGTTCGCAGCAATTGGGCCTCTGTTACTCAAAAACGTGGAAATGCCTAAATTGGACTCAAGGTCAACATTTGCATGAAATAATCTTCAAACATTAAATTATATGGACCGTAATATCGATTCAAATAAAGATTTCATGCATTTTTCTGAATTTTATGTGTTTTTTTGAAAAACTTTCCTATAGCTTTTAAAAAATCTCCCTTTATGATAGGTTCTTCCAGTTCATGTTATGCTAAATTTGAAGAAATTCGGTATTTTCACCGTGGTTTCTGTGGCGGAAAAGTCAAGCAGGGAGAGAAATTTGTATGGGAGCTATATATAAACCTGAACCGATGTGACCCATTGCTATCGTGGGTATTTCTAGTTAAAATATATGATGTTTTGCAAGATGTGAATATATAAATGTATAAATCTGAACCGATCTGACCTATTTTCACCACAAGTCTTTCTAGTTTAAATATAAGATGTTTAGCCAAATATGAAGACAATCTGATAAAATATGTGGTTTCTAGAGCGGAAAAAGTCAAATCGGCTGCGACATTTGTATGGGGGTTATATCTAAGTCTCAACCGATCTAACCAGCTTTCGCCACAGGTGTTAGTTTAATGTGTTGTGCAGAAAATAAAGAAAATCGGGTGCAATATTTGGTTTCTAAAGCGGGAAAAGCCAAATCGGGAGCGACATTGGTATGGGGGCTATATCTAAATCTGCACCGATCTTACCCGCTTTCACCATAGGTATTTCTAGGTAGATTATAAGATGTTGTGCAGAATTTAAAAAAAATCGGGTACAATATGTGGTTTCTAAGTCAAATCGGGAACGATATTTGTATGGGGGCTATATCGAAATCTGAACTGATTTGCCTCAAATTAAACAGCGTTCGTCCTTGATCCACAAAACTTACTTGTGTCAATTTTTGTTAAGATCGGACTATAATTGCGACCTGTAATTTGATTACAACAATAGATGGACAGACGGAAAGATGGACGGACAGACAGACGGACATTGTTAAATCGTCTCAGAAAGTGATTCTAAGCCGATCTGTATAATAAACGATGGGTCTAACTCGTTTCCTTTTGGATGTTAAAAAAAAACCATAAAGACATAATACTATCGTGGAGTGTATAATTAAATTTTTTATGTTTTTTAACATATTTTTACGTTATTGGTTCATAATGCGATGAACAATTATTTTTTTTCTATTACAGATTTTCACTTTTCTTCAGATTTTGAAAATTAAAAAAAAAATATTTTTTTTTTTGACTTTTTCGAACTGTTTCTCATTCATTTTAAGAGATTTTGCACTCAATTTGTTATTAGAAATTTATTATGCCAAAACTATGTTTGTGACAAATAGTTTGTTTGTAATAAATATTTTAAAAAATGTGATTTTTGAACAAATGTCTGAATTTGGACCAACACAATTTTTGTCCTTCAAAAGTCTTTAACGAAACGTATACATATTTGGAAAGGTTAAAGGGATCCCCGTTTTTGTAGGGTAAGTTTTGCCTGCACGAAATTGCAGCCTTGGAAGATAGGAGACATTTAGTGCAAAACAGTCAGATTTTTTAGTTCCAAATCATAATCTGAAAAACGTAAAAATCTGTAATCCAAAGAAAAATAATTTTTTTCTTCGCATTATGAACAAGTACTTAAAAATATGTCAAAAAACATAATAAAATATATCCGATTACGCGATTATTAATGTTAATATAGCAAAATAATCCTTGGGTCCTTGCCTGATTTTGGTATGGACTAGAACAAAAGTAATTGAATTTTGCCCGATGGATTTTGATTGTGAACCACTGTGCGTCGGACATTAGCCTCTCTATTCTTGTTGCTGAGGTAAAAGTTACTGCTTTTGTCCATCCGTCGGACATTTTCCCCCCTATTCTTGTTACTAAAGTATAAGTTGCAGCTTTTATCCTACTTCAAGTTATTTTGGCAGCAAAGAGTTCGTCTTGAAGTCGGTGCCAACCGTTTTTAGAATTACTAAACTTGGTTTAGGTTGTCGGATATGTTTGGATGTACAAGTTCATTTAAATCGTGAGCAAAAAAGACAGTTATACAGATAAAATACACAAATAATGTTCGATTTCTTCGAGTTCGTTATAAATTCATGAAATGCCGGCAATACAATTTTGCTGCTGCAAAGTAAAATTTTGAAGGAAATGCTGCTCTGAAAAATTCCTGCAGCATTTTCAAATTCCCCTAGAGCAATGAAGACAAACAACTTTACCCCGGAAAAGGTCAATACATGTACCCTGAAGGCAACAACAGTCCGTGAATATTTTTTTATGTTGAAAGCCATGATAAATGCCCATAAAATGTTTAAATTCAATTTGCCACAGTAACTAGATTTAATCAAAAACTCAAAGCTGCGAAAGTAATAACTCTTAATGCCATAAATAGATAAACTGCTGATGCGAAATCTTGCCTTTGTTTATGAATGGACTAACACAACAAAGCCCTGAGTGATTTCTTCATGGTTTTTTTCACTTCGCCTAAGGCTGCCTTGTGAAATTTCATATTTATATCTTCCATCCATTTTTTTGCGCTGAAATTTGTGCAGAAATTCATCTAGTCCTGCAGTACGTCAGGCATTGTACAACGTGATGAATTCTTGGCGCTTGGAGAATAAAAATATACAAGGAAATATTATTACAAACTCCTTAAGAACAGCTAGCCGCCAACCGACAATTAACATAACGTATAAATAGCCAGCATTGTGGAAAATGAAAAAGATGCCGGAGATAAAAGCGAACAAAAAAAGCCTTCCTAGCTGTAAAGCTTTTACGCCCGAAAGAAACAAATGTAGGAAAAAGTTTATGGAGGACTGTGTACTTACTCAGTGTTTTAGGAAAAATGTATATATTTTTTAATTTTGTAACATTTTCTCGGATATTTTTTTAATGAGACTGGGAACATTTTGTAATGGAATAGAACACTCGTGTTGAACTCTATATTATAGGAGTCATGATTCACAACCGTAGTTAAATTGTGTAATAACGATATGTAATATCTATAAATAAGGTAATATCTATAAACTATCCGTCTAAATGAATTATGCACGCCATTCGCGTAAACTATATACAAATTAATATAAACAAGTAAAAAGCGTTAAATTCGGTCGGGCCGAATCTTATATACCCTCCATCATGGATTGCATTCCTCAGTATTACCCGCAGGCTATTGCACTACTACATTCACGTATAAGTGCAATAAAATATTACCGTTTTTTGGTAATAGCGATATTTGTTAAATAAATTGCGATGTGTCATTATTATAATTATACACTCAACGAGAGTATTATGTCTTTGTGCATTTGTTTGTAACACCCAAAAGGAAGCGAGATAGACCTATTGTTAATTATACCGATCGATTTTCACTTTTTGAATCGATTTAGCAATGTCCGTCTGTCTGTCCATCTATTTTTGTAATCATAGTTAAGGTCGCAATTGTAGCCAGAACCAAACGAAACTTTGAACAACGAAGTTTTTCGGGATAAAGACGAACGCTATTTAATTTGAAGAAAATCGGTTCAGATTTAGATATAGGTCCCATACGAATTTCACTCCCGATTTGACTTTTTCTGCGGTAGAAACCACATATTTTAACAGATGTTCTTCAAAATTGGCAAAACATCTTATATTTCAACTAGAAACACCCATGGTAAAACACCATGGTGAAAACAAGTAAAGAAAGGCTAAAGTCGGGCGGGGCCGACTATATAATACCCTACACCACTCCCTGCGTATGTACCTCGCATTGATTACTAAACCCATTTATTTTATGGGAGCAATTTTATGTAGTCAATATAAATTATACAGTTACTATAAATTCAACTTTTGTCATATTTAACGAATATGGTTAATAATATGGTAATTGGTCCAATTATCCGACAGACAAATACAAATTATACAGTAGTAATAGGATGAATCGGACCGACATTTCAACAACATTTTGGGCCTGGTCCAAAACATGGGCCTATATATTTCTCATTCACGGTAGGTATTCCTAGTTGAAAAATATCATGATCTGCAAAATTTGATGAAGATCCGATGTAAGATGAGTTTCTAGAGCTGTAATAGATCAGAATGGGGCCCCATTTGGGTTATACCAAAGTATGGACATATGGACATCTCCCAAACAAGTAAGGAAAGGCTAAAGATGGACGGACTTTCTATCTCATTACAATTCAATTCGGTAAAAAAGTGAAATCGGAAAGGATTTTTGCATCCTGTAAATGTATGTGTTTGACAAAAAATGTTAAATCGGAAAGGACATTTGTATGGGGGTATATTGAAACCTGGAACGATGTGACCAGCTTTCACCATGTCTGTTTATTGGTGAAATATAATATGTAAAATTTGGCCAAAATCGGTTAAACATTCGGAAGCAACATTTGTATGGGGGCTATATCTAAATCTGAACCGATCCTACCCAATTTTTGCATACGTGTTTCTAGTTGGATTATAAGATGTTCTGCAAAATTTAAAGAAAATCGGGTACAATGTGTGGTTTCTAAAGCGGAAAAAGTGAAATAGGGAGCGACATTTGTATGGGGGCTATATCTAAATCTGAACCGATCTTACCCACTTTCACCATAGGTTTTTTAGTTGGATTAGATGTTGTGCCAATTTTAAAGAAAAACGGGTACAATATGTGGATTTTAGAGCGGAAAAAGTCAAATCGGTAGCGACATTTGTATGGGGGCTATATCTAAATCTGAACCGATCATACCCACTCTCAGCATAGGTGTTTCTAGTTCGATTATAAAATGTTGTGTCAATTTTAAAGAAAATCGGGTACAATATGTGGTTTCTAAAGCGGAAAAAGTGAAATCGGGAGCGACATTTGTATGTGGGCTATATCTAAATCTGAACCGATCTTACCCAATTTTTGCATACGTGTTTCTAGTTGGATTATAAGATGTTCTGCAAAATTTAAAGAAAATCGGTTACAATATGTCGTTTCTAGAGCGGAAAATGTCAAATCGGGAGCGACATTTGTATGGGGGCTATATCTAAATCTGAACCGATCTTACCCAATTTTTGCATACGTTTTTCTAGTTGGATTATAAGATGTTCAGCAAAATTTAAAGAAAATCGGGTACAATATATCGTTTCTAGAGCGGAAAATGTCAAATCGGGAGCGACATTTGTATGGGGGCTATATCTAAATCTGAACCGATCTTACCCAATTTTGCATACGTCTTTCTAGTTGGATTATAAGATGTTCTGCAAAATTTAAAGAAAATCGGGTACAATATGTCGTTTCTAGAGCGGAAAATGTCAAATCGGGAGCGACATTTGTATGGGAGCTATATCTAAATCTGAACCGATCTTACCCAATTTTTGCGTACGTGTTTCTAGTTGGATTATAAGATGTTCTGCAAAATTTAAAGAACATCGGGTACAATATGTCGTCTCTAGAGCGGAAAATGTGAAATCGGGAGCGACATTTGTATGGAGGCAATATCTAAATCTGAACCGATCTAACCCAATTTTTGCATACGTGTTTCTAGTTCGATTATAAGATGTTCTACAAAATTTAAAGAAAATCGGGTACAATATATCGTTTCTAGAGCGGAAAATGTGAAATCGGGAGCGACATTTGTATGGAGGCTATATCTAAATCTGAACCGATCTTACCCAATTTTTGCATACGTGTTTCTAGTTGGATTATAAGATGTTCAGCAAAATTTAAAGAAAATCGGGTACAATATATCGTTTCTAGAGCGGAAAATGTCAAATCGGGAGCGACATTTGTATGGGGGCTATATCTAAATCTGAAACGATCTTACCCAATTTTTGCATAGCTGTTTCTAGTTGGATTATAAGATGTTGTGCCAATTTTAAAGAAAATCGGGTACAATATGTGGTTTCTAAAGCGGAAAAAGTGAAATAGGGAGCGACATTTGTATGGGGGCTATTTCTAAATCTGAACCGATTTCCTCCAAATTCAATACAAACATTCGGAAGCAACATTTGTATGGGGGCTATATCTAAATCTGAACAGATCTTACCCAATTTTTGCATACGTGTTTCTAGTTGGATTATAAGATGTTCTGCAAAATTTAAAGAAAATCGGGTACAATGTGTGGTTTCTAAAGCGTAAAAAGTGAAATAGGGAGCGACATTTGTATGGGGGCTATATCTAAATCTGAACCGATCTTACCCACTTTCACCATAGGTTTTTTAGTTGGATTAGATGTTGTGCCAATTTTAAAGAAAAACGGGTACAATATGTGGATTTTAGAGCGGAAAAAGTCAAATCGGTAGCGACATTTGTATGGGGGCTATATCTAAATCTGAACCGATCATACCCACTCTCAGCATAGGTGTTTCTAGTTCGATTATAAAATGTTGTGTCAATTTTAAAGAAAATCGGGTACAATATGTGGTTTCTAAAGCGGAAAAAGTGAAATCGGGAGCGACATTTGTATGTGGGCTATATCTAAATCTGAACCGATCTTACCCAATTTTTGCATACGTGTTTCTAGTCGGATTATAAGATGTTCTGCAAAATTTAAAGAAAATCGGTTACAATATGTCGTTTCTAGAGCGGAAAATGTCAAATCGGGAGCGACATTTGTATGGGGGCTATATCTAAATCTGAACCGATCTTACCCAATTTTTGCATACGTGTTTCTAGTTGGATTATAAGATGTTCAGCAAAATTTAAAGAAAATCGGGTACAATATATCGTTTCTAGAGCGGAAAATGTCAAATCGGGAACGACATTTGTATGGGGGCTATATCTAATTCTGAACCGATCTTACCCAATTTTGCATACGTCTTTCTAGTTGGATTATAAGATGTTCTGCAAAATTTAAAGAAAATCGGGTACAATATGTCGTTTCTAGAGCGGAAAATGTCAAATCGGGAGCGACATTTGTATGGGGGCTATATCTAAATCTGAACCGATCTTACCCAATTTTTGCGTACGTGTTTCTAGTTGGATTATAAGATGTTCTGCAAAATTTAAAGAAAATCGGGTACAATATGTCGTCTCTAGAGCGGAAAATGTGAAATCGGGAGCGACATTTGTATGGAGGCTATATCTAAATCTGAACCGATCTAACCCAATTTGTGCATACGTGTTTCTAGTTCGATTATAAGATGTTCTGCAAAATTTAAAGAAAATCGGGTACAATATATCGTTTCTAGAGCGGAAAATGTGAAATCGGGAGCGACATTTGTATGGAGGCTATATCTAAATCTGAACCGATCTTACCCAATTTTTGCATACGTGTTTCTAGTTTCATTATAAGATGTTGTGCCAAATTTAAAGAAAATCGGGTACAATATGTCGTTTCTAGAGCGGAAAATGTCAAATCGGGAGCGACATTTGTATGGGGGCTATATTTAAATCTGAAACGATCTTACCCAATTTTTGCATAGGTGTTTCTAGTTGGATTATAAGATGTTGTGCCAATTTTAAAGAAAATCGGGTACAATATGTGGTTTCTAAAGCGGAAAAAGTGAAATAGGGAGCGACATTTGTATGGGGGCTATTTCTAAATCTGAACCGATTTCCTCCAAATTCAATACCGATGGTCCTTGGCCAGAAAAAAAACTTCTGCAAAGTTTCATGACAATCGGACGACAATTGCGACCTGTAGAGTGCGAACAAGTTTAGATGGACAGCAGACGGACGGACGGACAGACAGACATCGTTAAATCGACTCAGCTGGTGATTCTAAGCCGATCCGTATACTTAAAGGTGGGTCTAGCTCGATTATTTCTTGGTGTTACAAACATTTGGCGCGAAACTAACTTATAATACCTGATCGGTTCAGATTTAGATATACGAATTTCACTCTCGATTTGACTATTTTCACTCTAGATATCACATATTTTGACAGATTTTCCTCAAATTTAACAAAACATGTTATATTTAATCTAGGAACACGTATGGTGAAAAAAGTCAGATCGGTTCAGATTTAGATTCAGCCCCCATACGAATTTCACTCCCGATTTGACTTTTTCTGCGGTAGAAACCACATATTTTAACCGATGTTCTTCAAAATTGGCAAAACATCTTATATTTCAACTGGAAACATCCACAGTGAAATGAGCCAGATCGATTCAGATTTAGATATAGCCCCCATACGAATTTCACTTCCCTAAACCACATATTTTAACAGATGTTCTTCAAAATTGGCAAAACATCGTATATTTCAACTAGAAACATCCGCAGTGAAATTGAGCCAGATCGGTTCAGATTTACATATAGCGCCCATACGAATTTCACTCCCGATTTGAGGTTTTCCGATCAAGAAACCACATATTTTAACAGAATTTCTTCACTTTTGGCAAAATATCTTATATTTCCATGATAAACACCCAGGATGAAAATGAGTCAGATCGGTACAAGATTTATATATAGCTCCTATACAAATTTCGCTCTCGGCTTGATTTTTCCGCCCCAGAAACCACGACAGCAACGTTTGTATGGGGATATATCTAAATCTGAACCGATGTGCTTCAAATTAAATAGGGTGCCCCAAAACACACTTGTGTCAATTGTTGTTAGGATCGGACAATAATTGCGACCTGTACTTTGATTACAAGAATAGAAGGACGGACGGACGGATAGATAAACGGACATTGCTAAATCGATTCAAAAAGTGATTCTTAGTCGATCGGTATACTTTATAATGGGTATATTTAACTTCCCTTTGGATGTTACAAACAAATGTACAAAGACATAATACCCTAGTGGAGGGTATAAATACGCCAAGTTGTCGAATACGACAAGCCAAGCTGCTGACAACGTTGACGAAACAATTCGCAGCGGTCTTCTTTCCCACAAAACGCTATTTTTCGTAATACAGCTGAACAATTGTGGTATGATTCTTTCCTGACATTTATTACTTGGCTGCGGACTACCACGATCATGATTTCGACCATGTAAAAAGTCTTTTCACGTGGCTTCGCAGCGATTTTTCAACATCAAATCCGGCCTCTATAAGGGGATGATTCTCACGAACGAGAAGCACAACTCAGAGAATCATGAGTATCATCTCCTTACAGAGGCCGGGTCGTGGTAGTCTGCAGCCAAGTAATAAATTTCACCATGCCATTTGTAAATAAATTTGCATTCTATTAAATATAGATGCAAAATGGACTTGAGCCAGGACAAATAGTTCAAATAAAATAATAAATTTCAAAAAATGACTTCACATTGCGCGTTTACCAATTTTATTCTTTTTGGTCATTTTGACCCTAAAAATCCAAATATCGAAAGATGATTTTTTGAGACTACGCAGTCAGATCAAAGTATACACTGTTTTTCATTATTCTAGCCCCCCGGGTCCCAACAAAAGAACAAATTTCGACTTTTTTATTTTGAGGAGGGAAAATTAATAGGGATCAGTCTTACCCTTTTCCCTCTAGAGTCTACTGCGGGTTCCTTCTAAATCTAACTAACTTCTTTCATAAAAAAATATAAAACAAATATTAGGAACTGGTCATGCAATTGACTCCTCTAGCGGCCTCGTTGGGGCAGGTAGAGCGGTGGTAGCAAATTTTATAGAAAGGTGGTTTTTGTGTGGGAGCGCCATTTTGAAGTGGAGATAGGGACATGTATGTTTGGGAAAATGTTGAAATTGGTTACCCAGATATTGCCCAATGTGTTCAAATTCATTTTCCTATATTTAATTCAATATATATTTGTATATTATATATGTGAGATTCTCTGCAAAACGAATTAAAAAAAAACTAAAATTTTTTTTTTTTTTTTTTTTTTTTTTTTATTGTGATTATTATGTAATTGGCAAGCCGTTTTGGGCCAAATTTAATTACATGGTATATTTTGAGTAAGATAAAAAAAATCATAATGTTAACAAAACTTCATATTCATAACTTAATACTAATACCTTATAAAATATATATCGCACGAACACGTAAAATGAACACAGTATACAACGAAAACAAAAGCAAAAACTGTACAGTGGCTTGTGTTAAATATGTGTAGTAAATGTCCTTTTAAAATCATTTAAACTCATGGAAAAATTGCGTGAGGAATATGGTATGACAGAGTTCCAAAGTCTAGATATTCTTACAACAAAGGATTCTTGCATGTAATGCGAATGTATTCTGGGACAAATAATGATTGAAGTTCTTACTGAATGGGAAAAATTAAATAGGTCTAATAAATATTGTGGGTTAGAGAACTTAACAGTTTTGAAAAACAATGTTAATGATCTCATGTTAATAAAGTCTACAAATTGCAAGCCTAGAAAATCCTTAATAGCGGCAGACACATGATCATATGGCTTTAAACAATAAGCGAAACGGATAATTCTATTGAAACATTTTCTTAGCTTCTCGATATTACCGGCCGATGTACATGTATAGACTTCCATTCCGTAAAGAAAAATTGGCATGAGTACGGTTTTAGCGATTAGTTTTCTAATATGTAACGGAAAGTAGAAACCCAGATTATTCAGTTTTCTGAGAGTGAAACAAATTCTAGATATCACCAAACTAATATGATAATCAAATGTGAGATGGTGATCTAAATACAGGCCTAAAGATTTGTGGTGAGATACATATTCAATAGCAGTACCATCCAAAATCAAACGAGAGAATGTATTAGCAGTATCTCCAAATTTTATAGCATACGTTTTTGACGGATTGATCATTAATTTATTATCTACTGACCATTGCGATATTTTACCTAAGTCGCTGTTAAATGACTGAAAAAAATCTGAAATAGAATGATCACCACTCAAACACGCAAAAAGCTGTATATCATCTGCATATACGCGTGCTTTACAAAATGATAATGAGTCAATGATATCGTTAATGTACATCATAAATAATAGGGGTGCCAGGACTGAACCCTGTGGAACACCATGATGCAGAGAAGTGCAGTCTGACCTATTTTCCTTAACTTTCACAAACTGACTTCTTTCAGTAAGAAAAGACTCAATCAGTCTACAAGCAGACGACGAAAAATTGAACTGACGATTTAACTTCCTTACCATTAATCGATGATTTACGGAATCAAAAGCTTTTTTAAAATCTAAAAAAACAACTACCGATCCTATACCAGTGTCCATACTCTTTCTAATTCTTTCAACCACGTCTAGTACCAGATTAGTCGAGTTATGCCCTGGTCTAAAACCTGATTGATAAGGTGATATTAAATGATGCTCATTCAAATGATTTAATATTCTGTAATTAATTATAATCTCTAATATTTTCGAGCACACTGGTAAGATGCTTATGGGTCTATAATCAGACATACAAGAGGGATTTCTGATTTTCGCTATAGGTACAATTCGAGCAATCTTCCATTCGTACGGATATTGTGTGGTCATTAATATGGTATTATAAATGTGAGTTAGCGGTTTAATAATATGGTACATGATACTACGAATGAAAGTTATAGATAAATTATCATGACCAACAGCTTTTGATTTAATCCTACTCAGTGCTTGTGCTACCTCAAGTTCATCTATCCTACTAAAAGAAAAAGCATTACTTCTTTCATGTTCTATAAATCCGATATCAGCAATAGTGTTATCATGTGGTAATATAAAGCTCTCATTAAGCATATTTAAGTTTTCAGGAAAACAATCAGATCTAGATTCAATAACTCCGATAAATTTCAACTTATCCCACACACGGCCAGATGTACTGGAAAAGAAATGTATACATTCTCTTTTTCTAATTTTTCTTTTAATCGACTTCAATTTATTACGATATTTACAGAAAATTTTCCAGCGGTTATCATTCCTTTCTTCATGATATGCTCTAAATGCTAAATCCCTAAATTGTTTAGCTTCCACAACTTCACGACACTTCAACCAATTTGTGGATTTTTTAAATTTTTTCCTTTTTAATGGAACATGTTTATTATATTGGTCAATTATTAAAGAATTAAAATAAAGGACCTGTGCGTTGGTGTCAGAGGTTTCGAAAATAGGCCTGAAGTCAGCTTCCTCCAAGTCATTTAGACATTCATTCAAGTTAAAATTCAGGAAATCTCTGTAAAGAATGTATTCAGGAGATGTATTTACAACTAGCGATAATGAAATATATATTAAGGCATGATGAGAGTTTAATGCAGGGATTTGAAATTGGCCACTACGTTCCACAGAGTTGATATCTGAGACTAAAAAATAATCAATAAGTGACGTAGCATGGTGGTAACAGTCAAAATGAGTTGGCAAGTTATTATGGACCAGATGAATGTTGTTGTCATCACAGAAATTTCTTATCATTACATTATTGCCAAAAATATTAACATTAAAGTCACCCATAAATATAGCATGTCCATATTGTGCAGAAAAATCTGCAATAAGATTCTCACACAAGCCAAAATTTCCATGGGGTAAGTAAATGACTCCTATTAGTACTTTTAGGTTTTGATTGACATGTAACTCAATAAAAAGCCCTTCGCAGAAACATTCATTTCGTTCCTCATAAATGACTCTACATGAGATCTTCTCAGACACGTAAAGACAGACACCACCAGCCCTATTACCTATTCGATCATTGCGATAAATTTTGAACCCATCAATTTTTACTGCGCAATCAGGTATGTTAGGTTTTAACCAAGTCTCCGATACCCCAATTACATCTAAGTAGCTATTTTCTATTACACACCGTATCTCCTCCATTTTAAAAGAATTATTCGCAGGTGCTAAGCTCTGCGCGTTCAAATGGGCTATATTCAAATTTGTTTCAGTTAAATTCGATCTTAAGATTGAGCTGTCACTGGCCACTGTACCAATATTACTATTTGTCATCATCAAATACCGGTTCACATGTTCGTGCAATATAAATAATAACTAAGTAATAATTGGTAAAAATAACAAACTTAAAAATACTAAAATTTAACACAATTGAATTCATTATTTAATCTCATTAATGTTGGAATGACGATCCTTATAATTATTCTGAGCTATCTGTGTGACGATTAACAAAAATATATATATGTATATGCATGTGTAGACTTACTAAAAAAATAACATTGGTTAATAAGTGAATATGAGACAAAATAAAAATATATTTAAATATTCAATATTAGTATCACTAGAGTCTCGCATGAGAAAGAATAACACTCCACAGTTTACCGTATAGCTATTCATAATAAACATTCAAGAGAGATAGAGATGGAGCAAAGAAGCTGATAAAAAGAAAGAACATAGTTGTGTAGTTCAGTGTCAATAATGGCATATGAATCACAAAAAATTGTAAACAAAATATCACAGCACAAATGTCACTCACAAGCGGAGGGTATTCCCTCCGAATAAAATATTCCCAAAAAAAAAAAGAAATTGATAATGCTAATATGAAAAACTACTGTTGGCAGTTATCAGATGAAAAGAGATAAAAGTAATCATTCCACATAAGCGCCGCTGCATTTGTCGGATCAGCTGATCAATTTTGTTTACGTTTTTTTTTGTTTTGAACGAGTATGTGCATTTTAATAAAGAGTACAAAGCTTCCTCGCCCCTCCCTTCAGTACATAATAAATACCGCATTCCACGAAAGAGAGAAATGATGGAGAAAAAGAAAAGAAATAAGAACAGTGATGAATGATACAAATGCAAATTTATGAGAAAATGGTGTAAGAGATAACAAATAATTACTCCATAGTTTACTTATATATTAAACCAAAACTTATAAAGATAAGATTTCATCTGTTGAATACAATTTTTCCATTCCATTTTCAAAAATAATTTTAGCTTTTGGAGAATCTGAGTTGATTAGCTTGAACATCTTTATTTTGCCTTCACGCATTAGCTTTCTGCATAAGTAATTAATTCTCGCAGCAGCTGGTGTCAGATTGTCGTTGAGGAAAACTCTAGACTCCAGGTCGGACTCCCAAATATCTTTTAGAATAAGCTTATGTTGTTCATGATATTTTCTCATAATCACATCTCGTTTTGGAATATTGTTAAGCTTAAGCAGCACATCTCTTTTATCATGGATCCAGTAACAAGCATTAATTTCTGTCAACTCTAATTTTATTTCATAGTGCTTATATATATTCATAACCAAGTCGACCAATTCTTCAGGATTCAGTTTTGATGGCAAACCACTTATGATAATGTCTGCACGGTTTAATTGCCTACGCATTGAGTTATTTTCTTTTTGAAGTTGTTGGAGTTTCGCATTGGTGTTTTCTTCAAGTTTGTCGACTTTGATTACATAGCTATCCAGCTTCTTAGATAAGTCCTCCAAGCGAATCGAAACTTCCTCTGATACTTTAGATGGGATCTCTTCCAGACGAAATTCCATGCTGTTGAGTTTTGCCACTATATCCCCTAGAGACGGGTCTTTAGCCGATACGCAGGATTGACATTTAAATATGAGGCCAGAATTAATATCAATCATCATATCTATAACAGATCTTGTAAGCCCTGGTGTCGATTCAATAGCACAATCGGCATGAAATGTTTTTTTGCAAAAACCACATTTCACTTTACCATCCGTACGTCCTAGACTTTTTTTGCATTTTGGACATGGTGGTATTATGTCACTAGTCGCTGACTTCTTATTCGACATTGTTCCACTTATATTTTAATTTAGTTTTTACTTTCACACTTCTTCTGTTCTTTTGTTGTGAAATAGCGATAGATAATATGAGTTATTTGTCACATTCACTCCAATTGCTCACATATTGTTAATTAGTCGCATATTTTAGTACATTACATGAAAACATCGAGACAGGGAAAAACACGAGAAAGTAATTTATAGTTCTTGTAATGTTTTTTTATTACTTTAAACTCTATTGATTATACACCAATTTGAAATTATTAATTAACACAATGGTATCAAAACCAATGTTTATGTCTTTAAATATTTCACAAGCTTTTAAAAAAGATTTATTGTCACAGTTATTCAATAATTTGTGGACCGCCGAAAAAACACGTCTTACTCTTTTGACATTTCTCTTTCTTTCATTACATAATAATCACAATAAAAAAAAAAAAAAAAAAAAAAAAAAAAAAAAAAATCTCCCGATTTTTGCACAGTTCTTAGTTCTTAGTTTTTAGTTTTAAATTAATAATTTTAATGTTATTAAGATTTTGTGGTACTAATTATTAAAAAAATATATATTTGAAGTACATTAAAAACAGTAAATTTATAAAATTACAAAGAAAAATTAATTACCAATTTTTTGGTAATTCCATTTTTTAAAGGGTCGTTCTCTTTTGCGACAGCTTCGTCGGTACATTGTGCGATTCATATTGTGTCTGAATCGTCGCGACACTGTTCGCGGACGATCCATTTCCATTTACGTTTCCTGACTTCTGTTGATACTGGCGTCTTTGGCCTTTAACATTTCTTTACTTGATATACTCAATGTAAGTTATTATACGCCAAAAGGTATAATTTTTTGTCAATATCTGGTTGCTTAGTTTGTTTCGAAAGTTTATGTATGGATTCTTCTCTTTAAAATATTTCAAAACGTTTCGAGTGTATTGACGAACTTAGTATACCAATCACTCTATGTATTCCAACATATAAAAAACCGAGCGAAAGACATGAAAAGTGTAACAGAGGAAAAAATTAACATAACTCAACTTTGCAACTGCATGGCTGCTGCCCGTCCAATGGGCACTAACAAAACAAAGGAAAAAATAACATCTACTGACCATTAATTTTATTGCTGTCGAGTACAAGACTTGTTGTTTTGCGTAATATTGGGTGGGTATATGGAAGAAGCCTTTGACACAGCTACATACATACGTACATCTTCAGCATGTTGGCCAGATGGGCGTATGAGTAACAAGTATCAATTTATTATTTAAAATGTTCCTCGTTTTGCCATTTTCGCAAACGCAAACGAAACCCTTCTGTTCTGTTCAGATTTCTTAGAAGAGATCTCTATGTTATTATGCGTACATTTATTTGTTTAATTCTGGGTTTTAAATGAATTAAAATGTTAACGAAAAAAGTATCATATATTTGCAAGGAGAACATGACGTGGTGTATTTTCTGTTTTCTGTTTTTTTTCTTTGTTGGGGGAGGGTTAATGTTTTTAATGACACGCAATTAATTAATGTTGTGTGTGTCAAATTTTCTGCTGTTGTGGTTCTTCGCTCCATACTTGCTTTTTTTGCGCGCTGTTTTAATTAAAATGTGTCTGTATCTTGGCTGAGAACAAAGTTTTAATTAATTTTGATGAAATTAATATTCGTTCCATTTTTTCTCTCAAATATATAATGAAAAAAAGTGCACAGTTTAGCGCTTGTTTTGCAATCTTCGCAGATGGAAAACATTACACTAAAGTTTGGTCCTTGAGGAAATCTGGCAAAACATTACAAGTAGAAAATATAATGAAGACACCGATGGCTGTCAGCCAAATATTAGGAGATTCGAATGGATTGCGAGCACAATGTCTTAATGTTAGCATAACAGACAAGAACGGAGTTTTGGCACAAAATTAATTAAATAAGTTCCCAAAAAATAAGTGATGAATCCCAAATTAGAGTTAAATTGTATCTTAATTTTCAAAATCCACAATCGGCACTGGCAAATTCGAATAGACAATATACAAGCAAGGAAAAGCTGAAGTCGGGTGGGAATGACAATATTATACCCTCAACTCCCTACAACATTACAATATTTTAAAATGCTAGATATTTTAAAGTATCAGTCTGTAACAGATATTCTTATGCTAGATATAACATGCTATGCTAATTAGCTTTTAGAGCTCTAACATTCAAATCGGGAGAGAGATATATGTTAGGATGTGTCACGAAAAAAATTGCTGCAGTCACCCCCAGAAAGATTTGATTGTTTAATGAGAATCTGCAAAATATTTCGTCGCTGTGTCAAGTCGTCTCTGAGCCTAAAGCTTCAGGAAACACCCCCAAAAATCATGTTTATCCCTTGTAATTTTTTCTGCTGCATTTTTGTCCAAAGTTTTGTTTATGGATTAAATATAAATTTTTATTATTGTTTTCCGTAGTATTGGACGTTTGAAGCCATTTGTATATGTGACAACTAAAATCTCATTTTTCTTGGAAACATTTTGTAAAAGGTGTTATAAAAAATAAATAGAAGGAAACCATACCTTTCGAATGATGCCTAAATGATAAATATCGGTCGAAAATAAATAAGAATAAAAAATAACGTTACTGACTTAATTTTTGTGATTTTTTCAAGAGCCAAAATTGTGGAAGTCTTTTTACAAAAATGGGTGCCGCGGGGTCAATTTCCTTCCGTTGTTCATCATCATTTGAAAGGTATTGATTTATACATAATTCGTCAGACAGGTTTCGTATTGCTTTTTCTCGTGATCAGTAACGTCACTACGTCCCTGAGATACTAAAGAAATGGAGATGTTCCAGGGAGAAAATTTTAGAACAGAATGTAAGTTTACGGCGAAGAAAAGTAAAAAATCTAATTGCCGTTCTTGACTTAAGTCGGCTTTTGACAAATGGATATTTCTTTTTTGTAACCTAAGAAATTCCAAAGAAAACGTGGAACAAAATTCAAATCAATATTTTCTGATCTTTCAAATCCCGCCCATTTGTATATTGTCTAAGCAGGTAACAACTTCATTAACTCACACACAATATAGGAGTCTTGGTGTCATGTAAGCGAATTTGCTCTTTACATTTACACATTTACTCACACACAACTTCAGAACTCTCGGTGTCATATAAATCAGTATACTTGATAATAGGTTTTAACTTCGCATGGGAGGTGTCACGCCCACTTTCTCCACCCATTTACTCTCGTTGATGCTACACGATACAAGATTCATTACCCACTAGCATACCAATCTCACGAATTGTTTGCGTGCGGTGGATACGCAATTTCAGTCAAAACTAATCTCATCAATAAACTCACTGTTTTGGCTACGCAGGATTGATTTTGGAAATAAGTTTGCATTATTTCCCAACGTTGTTCATAAGCTGACTTTTTTCCTTTAAAATACTTACTCAGAAAACAGTGAAATGAGTAATGAAACTCATGGCAAAACAAGTAAGGAAAGGCTAAAGTCGGGCGGGGCCGACTATATGATACACTCCACTTTCTAACCGAATACAATTCAATTCGGTGAAAAAGTGAAAACGGGAAGGATTTTTGTATCCTGTAAATGTATGTGTTTGACAAAAAATGTTAAATCGGAAAGGACATTTGTATGGGTGTATATTGAAATCTGGAACGAAATAGGTGAAATATAATATGTATAGTTTGGCCAAAATCGGTTAAACATTTGGGAGCAACATTTGTATTTGCGCTATATCTAATCCGATCTTAGTCACTTTCACCAAAGGTTGTTTACTTGGAAAATCGTGTACAATATGTCGTTTCTAGAGCGGACAATGTCAAATCGGGAGCCAGATTTGTATGGGACTATATCTAAATCTGAACCGATCATACCTAAATTCTGCATATGTGTTTCTAGTTGGATTATAAGATGTTGTGCCAAATTTAAAGAAACCCGAGTACAATATGTGGTTTCTAAAGCGGCAAAAGTCAAATCGGGAAAGACATTTGTATGGGGCCTATATCTAAATCTAAACCGATCTTACCCAATTTCTGCATAGGTATTTCTAGTTGGATTATAAGTGTTGTGCCAAATTTAATGAAAATCGGGTACAATATGTCGTTTCTACAGTGGAAAATGTCAAATCGGGAGCGACATTTGTATGGGGCCTATATCTAAATCTGAACCGATCTTACCGAATTTCTGCATAGGTGTTTCTAGTTGGATTGTAAACAGTTGTTTCAAATTTAAAGAAGATCGGGTACAATATGTCGTTTCTAGAGCGTAAAATGTCAAATCGGGAGCGATATTTGTATGGGAGCTATATCTAAATCTGAACCGATCTTACCCAATGTTTGCGTAGGTGTTTCTAGTTGGATTATAAGATGTTGTGCCAAATTTAAAGAAAATCGGGTACAATATGTGGTTTCTAGAGCGGAAAATCTGAAATCGGGAGCGACATTTGTATGGGGGCTATATCTAAATCTTAACCGATCTTACCCACTGCCTGCATAGGAGTTTATAGTTGGATTATAAGATGTTGTGCCAAATTTAATGAAAATCGGGTACAATATGTCGTTTCTACAGTGGAAAATGTCAAATCGGGAGCGACATTTGTATGGGGACTATTTCTAAATCTGAACCGATCTTACCTAATTTCTGCATATGTGTTTCTAGTTGGATTATAAGATGTTGTGCCAAATTTAAAGAAAATCGAGTGTAATATGGGGTTTCTAAATCGGAAAATGTCAAATCGGGAGCGACATTTGTATGGATGGAGCGGATACAGCTACGTCCATCTGGGGCTATTGTAGTAGATATATCTTCCACAATAATTTTGTTGGTCTGGGATTTTCTTCCCATTATAATCAATCAGACGAAGAACTAAGGAAATAGTTGTCTTTTAAACTTACTGTTCTCACTAAGGGATGCTTCACTTCACTTTGGTATGAGTGTAAAATATCCGGCATCAATTATTATGTATTATTAAATTATTTTTTCGTTTTTTCATTTGCCACTAACTTTTACTCAAATTCATCAAGTCCATGCCATTCTTTTTTTTTTGGGACACTCTAATGTATGTATTTTTATGCATTCACCATAATTTTAACGAAATTGAAACTAAAAACAAAACGCTTATGAAACTACAAAATTAATTTAGTTTTCTTAATAAAACAAAAATCACATTTCATTGTTGCAGAAAACTCTTCAAGGAGAGAATGCTTGCGGTTGCCTTGAGTGAATTATGCTTTTTTGGTAGTTTTATTTTATTATCTTTTATTACTGATTATTTTTCTTTTCCAACTTTATCCTTTGAGGAATTCATTGTCGTTGCCGTTATTGTTGTGGACTGTAGTCATTGTTCTCTGACCTATATTACGTTGACAACCCTTCAGAAATTTATAGCAAAACTTCGATTCTCTCTGAAAAGTTTTATAAATTTTCGCAGAAATTGAACATATTTTGTAGTTTTGTTGTGTTCAATTTTTCACAGGATGGAAGAGAATGGGTGAAATGTCGTAGAAATAGCAAACCAGAGTAATTGCTTGTTATTAAATAGTATTTTATGATTTCAATGCTATGGTATAGTTTCACTTAAACGACGTTGTTTATTGTTCGTAATAGTATAAACTACGCCACATTATACTGCAATTATGGTCATGTGGTTTTCAATTCTTGACTCCAAGTAATTTGAAATGAGGAATAGCACATGATGGACAAAGATCCCTATGGCTATGGTGACATCTTTCGAAACTTTCCATGAAAATTGGTTAAATGTTGCTGGAATTAAGCGATGTGGCGTTGGATCTCCACCTTGAATGGACGGAAGGATGTGGGCTCGTTGACATGAAACTATAACCCCATAGAAAGACCCATAGAAAAGATTCAATGATGTTAAATCACATGATGAATATGGCCAAGAAAATGACTGCATGAGACAGTAATTTTGAACTTTTCTCGAACTGTATGACTTGTCACACCGCACCACGTATTACCGGGTTCCGAATGCCATTCCGCAGGTATACAAGCTTTCTTCACTCGCACCATCATATTTTCTTTGAAGTAAAGCTTTTCTTTGAAGTAAAGCTTTCGAGAATTAATTAATCTACATCGCATAAAATCTACATTAATTGAAATATAATAACGAAAATTTTGTATTATTTAGAAAAAATGTTTTCCAAAATAATGGCTATCAAGCTACTGACTTTTTTAACAAAATTCCCCAATTTCCCAAGTAGAGAGAATATATTCCAAAATGTAGGATATTTTATTAATATGGTTGTCATTCCTTTATTTTATTTTTTTATTTATTTTTAGTACGAAGTCTACATACGGGGTAAAAAATATACAACAACATTTCTATTCAGAGCTTTGTGATTTGAGAATTTTTGCAAATATTTTTTAAACAGGATAGCTGGTGGGGGCTGCTACCAAAATGTTATATCCTTTTTGTGTAATAAATCGGTTGATTTTGTCTTATTTCCGAGAGTAGTAGATATAAAGAAAATTGGTGATTGGGATGATGAAAAAAGAATTTGGATTGTGTGCGCCCACAGTGGTTCAGAATCAAAATCCATCGACTAAAATTCAACAACTTTTGTTCTATTAAACATTTTTGAGTTTTGAGAAATTAGACAAGGATTCAAAAGTTGGCTATTTTTCGTATTTTTAGATTTTAAATAAAAATAAACTGCGCAGTCAACATTTAGCTGCAACAATAAAGGTCTCACTTTGCCTTTTTGCTAATTTTGGGTTCTGCTGAAGACTTCAGCACAACCTTTGGTATTAAACCAAAATAAATGACAACACATACAACATAAGAGACCAACTATACATACAAACAAGAATACAATTTTTATTTTTTTAATACAATTGTACATTTATTCATAATGCGAAGAAAAATATTTTTTTTTGTATTAAAATTAAAAATTTTTGACTTTGACTTTTCTTCTCAAATTTTTTATTAGAAATTGTGGTTTCTTAGCTTTATTATGGCGCCAAAACTATGTTTGTGCCAAAAATATAGTTTGGTTTTAAGGAATATTGTAAAAATAACCTATTTTTACAAATGTCTGAATTTGGACCAACACAACTTTTTTCCTTCAAAGCCTGTATGAAATTTCATCCTTGGAAGATAGGATACATTCAGTGCAAAAAGTCAGATTTTTTAGATCCAAAGCGCAATTTAGTAATTTTCGTCTCATTAACTTCTGAAAAATAGGTACGCAGATAAAAAGATGAGTAAATTTCCTTTATGCCCATGCTAAATTTTTTAACAATCGAAGTTCTTTAAAATCGAAAAATACGAAAAGTAGTCAACTTTGGGCCGATTTCTAAAATATATCCGATTTCCCGATTTTAAATGTTGTTATCTTATCCTTCAAAAATGTCTACTATAATAAAAGTTTTTGAATTTTAGCCGATGGTTTTTGATTCGGCGCACTTTTGTTCTAGTAAACATTTTTGAGTTTTGAGAAATAAGACAATATATTAATTTGATATTCTAATATTGCAAATCGGACATATTTCAGAAATTAGACAAGAGTTTACTACTTTTCGTAATTTGTCAATTTTAAAGAAAAGTAAAATTATTATTTTTTGTTTTTTTTTTTTTTTACATTATTTTACGCATTTGTTAATAATGCTCAGAAAAAAATATAATTTTTTTTCGTATTACAAATTTTCAAATTTTTCAGATTTTGAAAATCGAAAAAAACGTTTTTTTTTGACTTAGTCGAACTGTTTCTGTTATATTTTAAGAGATTTTGCACTCAAATTTGTTTTTTTTTACAAATTGCGGGTTCTTAACTTCATTATGGCGACAAACTGTAGTTGTTTGTAATAAATATTAAAAAATACCCTTTCTGAAAAAAATATAACTTCGATCGGCATTAAAGATTATCTCCTTTGAGGAATGTCCAAAGCCTCCTACACAGAGTAAATGTTTTAGACGTTGACGGTTTTCTGCCGTGCTTATAGTTTTTCCTCTGGGGTATGTCCAAATCCGGTTACGCCCAAATTAAAAATATAAAATATTATCCAAAAATGATGAAGAATACCCAACTTTGTGGATGATTTTCCATATGAAAATGGGCTTTCTTCTTATCCTTTAACCTAATCTAAAATATATATAAAACAAGTAAGGAAAGGCTAAAGTCGGGCGGGGCCGACTATATGATACACTCCACTTTCTATCCGAATACAGTTCAATTCGGTAAAAAGGTGAAAACGGGAAAAAATGTTTATGTTTCCTAATCACAAGCTAATATGACCTGGTCCAACTTGTCAAATCGAGAATAATATTTGTATCGGGGCTATATCCAAACATGAATAACTTTCACAATAAGTTCTTCCATGTTATACTCAATTTTAAGAAATTCTATGAAAATACGCGGTTTCTGGGAGAACGAAATTTGTATGAGAGCTATATGTAAATTTGAACCGATGTGAACCATTTTAACCATAGGTGTTCCTAGTTGAATATAACGTGTTTTGCGAATTTTGAAGAAAATCTGGCAAAATATGTAGATTCTGGAGCGGAAAAATTCAAATTGGGAGCAAAATTTGTATGGGAGCTATATAGTAATCTGAACACATTTTTACAACAGGTGTTCCCAGTTGAAATATAAGGTGTTTTGCCAATATTGAAGAAAATCTGTTAAAATATGTGGAATCTAGAGCGGAAAAATTCAAATTGTGAACGAAATTTGTTTGGGAGCTATATATAAATCTGAACCGATCTGACCTATTTTCACCATAGGTGTTTCTAGTTGAAATGTAAGATGTTTTGCCAAGTTTGAAGAAAAACTGTTGTAATATGTGGTATCTAGAGTGAAAAGGGCCAAATCGCGAGTGAAATTCGTATGGGGGCTATATCTAAATCTGAACCGGTTTTCTTCAAATTAAATAGCGTTCGTCCTTGTCCTGAAAAACTTTGTTGTGCAAAGTTTCGTTTGGTTCTGGCTACGACCTGTATCGTGATTACAACAATAGATAGACAGACGGACATTGCTAAATCGACTCAGAAAGTATTTCTAAGCCGATCGGTATAATTAACAATGGGTCTATCTCCCTTCCTTTTGGGTGTTACAAACAAATGCACAAAGACATAATACTCTCGTGGAGTGTATAAAAATAAAATTACTGTAATTTTTCAAACCGTTCAAAAGCTATACACGATACATGCCAAACTAAAGTTAGGAACAATATTGTATACCCACTGAAATAGAATTACTGTTGAGACCATGTTTAAACCATTAGAGTTTTTATGCCATAAAAATTATCAACTTTTTTCGTTGATTTCATTCAAGGAGTTTTCATGAAATGTAATATTTTCTTATATAGGGTGGGTCAAGTAACATTTTAAATTTGAACTACCTATTACTTTCACTTTGAAAGGTAGAATAACATTAATTTTTATAAGGAAATATAAAAACTTACTTCCAAAGTATTGAGTCTTTAATGCAAACTGTAAGAAATTTACGTGAAAAATTTTCGAGAAGAGGTCGGCTTTCAGTTCAGCTTTCATGAATCTCATTTTCATCTCGGTGGCTATGTCAATAAGCAAAATTAGCGCATATGGGGTTTAGCCAACCAACAAATTACTATTGAGAAGCCAATGCATCCACAACGAGTAACAGTTTGGTGTGGATTTTGGGCTGTACTGAAAAATTGAGTTGATCGAAAAAAGTACTGTCAAGCCAGTCGTGGTCGTCATATGAATGATATTGTGTTCCATTATTAAATGATAAAGATCAACATTTCCAAGAAAAACAGAAATTTGAAAAATTAATCTGTACCTTTTTATAGCCGATTCTAATTAAAAATTTTAAACGACCCACCAATTATTTGCGTGAAATCCAGATTTATTCATTTTTTGGGGGAAAATAAAAAGTGTTTTTGCCAAAAAGTTATTTACATTCGCTTGCCCAGGGATCCACCTCTTTTAGGTCTATTACTTATTGAACTGTCCTCATATTGAAAAGATAAAACTAACCGACTCTTTGTATATATTTTCACGAGCTCATCTATTGTAGGCTATACACATTTTTTTGGGAAACGTTCGGCTTCGGTAAGAAAAAACACCTTCGGTCGAACTCTACCCTATACCCGTTAGGGATCCAACATTTTGCAAAAAAAAAAATCTGGAAAACACTACTGTTCTAAGCGGTAACTTTTTCCGTTGAAAAGTTACATAATTAATTCCAAAAAAGTCAATTTGGAACACTAAATGACATATCAACCGAACAATTTTATACAACCTACTCTTTACAGCCGCTTATATCTTCAGTCATCTCTTAGAAATCGTCTTCTTCTTGGACTGGCCTCGTATTATGTACGCCGTAGTTTGTACTTTGATTACTGCGATAGCAACTCCGATTACCATAGGTAAGATTGCAGCATTCGTTGTGTGTGTGTTATTTGTTCATGACTGTCGAAAAGCCTTTGAGCAACAGTTTTTTATGAAATATAAATTTACAGCTCGCCAGACATTTGATGCGAACTAAAGATTTTTATTCGTTTGGATTTTCTGGCATGAATTTCATTACATTTCAGTTTACTTTGAGAACAGTTGAGTTTTTAGTCGATATTCGGTGTGTAAGTACGATATGTAAATAGAAAGGTACAATCCAATATGTAAAGGAACACGAGAAATTTGTCGAGAATGTTGAGGAAAAAACAAAGTACGGAAAAATTAAAGGCGGGAGGGGCCGACTATCCGAATCCATACAACACTCTCTGCGGATATACAGTGTTCAAATTTCTAAACTTAAGTGAAACGGTTTTATATGTCCCCATGAAAACTTAGATCGTTATTGTCCAGTATATTCTGTTGTTGTGATTGAATCTTTTTCCCTCTGGAACCATAAGACATATCCTGAGAAATCTGAATATAATAGCTAATTTTTATCTATATTCTCTCCAACTCAGTGTCCTAATTCCGAGCATGTGGAGGGCTCGGCAAATTCTACCAACAAAAATGATTGGATTTTCCAGAAGATGGTGTGAGAACATTTTTCTTGTTCATATCAAAAATCATACCTTGTATACGCAATGGTAAAGTGAATTATTATTGAAAGTTTCCTCTTTATGGTATCGTAAAGTTACATCTATACAGTCATTCATTAGATTAATCATAAGGTTACACATCATTTAATTATGAGTATCAATAACTACAGAAGTATTAAGAGAGGGCAGAGCGGAGTAGGTGATAATTTAATCAAAAACATTTGGGTGTAGTCACAGTGAAAGTGAATTGAATTCTTTACGTGACTGCTGCTACCACTTATATATTTTACAAATTCGAACTTCACTTTCTCAAAACCTCAGTTTCAAATCGAAATTGAGCTGTCGTCATATTAAAAGCGACACAAGCAGCATCCTATCATTCCACAAACATTTACAACCATACAGCAAATAAGGCCACACCATCCCAGAGATGTCACCGAAAAAAGAGCTTCAGTATCATCGACATCGTCATCGACATGAAGAAAATCAATTTAAATACTTACCTTGTAAGTAAACACAATTTGAAATTTTACTTAAGCGTTACATCTAGTATTACATTTTCTTTTGCAATTTTGTCGTTGTGGAAGTTGCTATTCGACGTCATCATCGTAGATTGGCCCCAAAATCGATGATAGAGACTGTGTAGTTGGGCTCCTTGATGGAACAACTATGTTGGTACAGCGTGTATAAACTCCTCCTCCTATAAACTACTTCCAACAAACAGCTACTGAAGTAATGCATAAATTATATTTACATGTTAGACGAGGTTTTCTTCATTTTTCTCGCCATCCTTGTGTCTGTCATTGTTGCTCTGGATTGGGAAATTGTTGTAGAGCATTTTTGAGCGTACTTGTCCGCTGCATACATAAACCAGAGATGCCGGTGAACTAGTTGAAGGAAGCAGGAGATTGGTAGATACTATCAATGGGAGAGGAGTAACCAAAGGGGGGGGCGACATTTGGGCAATTTTACACTTTTAAGAAATTGATAGTGAGTATTTACAAAAAAACCGTACTAACAAGCTTTTGATACCCTCCACCATATGATGGAGGGTTTTCAATCCGCTTGCAACACCTTAAATATTCATGCATTCGCAGTCGTGGTAAAATTCGATGGCGATATAGGCATGGCCGATATAGTGAATTCCCCAGGGCTGTGGAGTCGGAGAAATTTGCTGGAGTCGAAGTCAGAGTCGAAAAAGGGTCGACTCCGGGTAAATGTTTTTTTCGTTATTAGAAATTATAATATATAATATATATTAATATGCGAAATGTTCTGTGATCGCAATTAGAATGCTTTGTAATTGTAAAATAATTATTGAAAAACTAAAGTTAATGTTATAACTAAATATAATGCTATTAACCATCAAGTTATGATCACGCTGTGGTGCGGAGCACAGTATGTCCACCCAGCGTAGTTCTTGGGGAAAAAGCTGTATCGTGTTGAAACCCCATCAGCATACAGCAAATCTAAATGAGAAAGGTTACAGGTAGAACACAAGGCTCTTCAGAAACGTTTTGCGGTTATATTTTCGGGAGTATATATAATATGCATATGTAATTTTTATAAAATGTAAGTATTTATTCAACTGATGACATCTGATGTTAACGATGATGACAACTGATGTTAAAGCAAGCACTCCATACGGAAGGATCACTGATGATTTGTCCCTACACAGGATAATGAAATACGTATTTGGTCAAATGTTTGTATGGTAGAGTGTGGTGTCCTTTCCATTACGAAAATAATTTAATCCATAGATGTTGCTAGTTGATATGTAAAGTATTGTTCATAATTTTAAACAAGTCGGGATTGAGTCAAACTTTATTATGATCGAACAACAATTTCAAAAAGCTATGAAAATTAGAAATTTTTGGCAAAATGTCAATGAAAATATTGCATTTTTTCCCAGAAAAATTGTATGTAAACCCCAATGCTGCTTTCTCTCAAACAAATATTTCTGATATAGCAAAAAAAATCATTTAAAAGTCTCACATTGCGTAACCTTCCCACTTTCGTTGCAAATTAATGCATTTTTAAAAGGATTTCTTCTCATACATTAAATGCGGTTGAAGAAACGTCTATCATTTAAATCTTTTTTTCTCGAAATCTTTGTGCAAAAGTGTAAATGATTACAATTTTTTAGGATAAAGAAGTAAGGAGGCGTTAAGTTCGGCCGGGCCGAATCTTATATACCCTCCACCACGGAGTGCATTCCACAGTATTACCAGCAGATTAAATGATGTCGACTTTACATAGAAGTACAGTACCATATTACGAAAATTGTGATATTTTTATGTTTTGTTTACTATTTCAAACTATAATGTATACTTATGCGCACTGTTTAAAATCGACTACTATATATAAATAAAATGCTGAAATTGTGAAAGTGAACATGCCTAAATATTAGGCGATTGTCAGTCGCCATTAGAAAGAAGCATTTTCAGATACAGACAAAGTGATAAGAAAAGTATAAATTTTAAAGATATCCCCATTCTCCGCCTAAATGTACAAATTTCGAAAAACCCTTTTTCGAGTGTTCATAGTCAGAATGTATACACCGAATTTCATGATTTCAACTTCAGCGGTTTGGTAGGTCCCATTTTTATTCCTCTTTTTAAATATATCCCTTAAAAGTACGAATTTTGAACAATCCCTCTATTTTACGTGTCTATGCAATTAGAGGGATGTACACACCGAATTTCATGATTCTAGCTGTTGTCGTATCATTGGTACCATATTTTATCCCTTTTTGTCCCATTTCGCCCGCTAAAACTTTTATTTTCTTTGTGGTGCTTCCAAGCTACAAGAGGAATGTCCGCAACAAATTTTAACTGTATGAAAATAAGAAATTTAATTAATAAGCCAAGGCTACAAATATTTGTATACTATATATATTCATAAAGTAAATATAAGGGAGCAATCATAAATACCCTAAATATTGGGGGATAGAGAGTCTATTTTCAGCTACAGTCGTTTGGTTGGTTGTATTTAGAGATGTGCGCGTGAGTGATTATTGGCTCACGTTCACGCACGCTCACGAAGGAAAAAAATTGAATCACGCACGTTCACGCACGAAGATTTTTTCACTACTCACGTTCACGCACGCTCACGTGAGTAAAATAAATTTTGCTCACGATCACGCGTGATTCACGTGATTCACGTAAATCACGCAAACAATTTCCACAAAAAAATACATTTTAAATCGAAATGAGTAACGCCCCGCAAATCCGAAAATTATTTAATTCTACGTTTGCGATGTTTGATTTAAGTTCATATTTTTAAAATAGTATACAATATAACAGTGTGGAATACCGTATAGTTTAACGCAAAATAAGTTAGAAATCGGACACTGACATAAAATCCAACTAAAAAACACAGCAAAAACCCCGACACCAGTTGTGTTTTTTTTTTAATTGAATTAACACTTAGGATATAAATTCAGTGCTTAGTGTTATTGCAGGGAATGCTTACTTAAATAATAGAAAAAATAGATATTATACCTACACTAAAGAACTCTGCTTTATAAATAAATATGTCAATAACTTTTATTTTGAATGGAAAATTTCAAATTTTTAAACGAAATTAAATGAAAATAAAAGAATTAATAAATATGTGCGACTCACGAAAAAATCACGTGATTCACGCAGAAATTAGACTCACGCACATTCACGCACGAACATTTTTTCGTTCCTCACGTTCACGCACGCTCACGTGAGTAAAATAAATTTTGCTCACGTTCACGCGTGATTCACGCAATTCACGTGAGTGGCGCCCATCTCTAGTTGTATTTCCATCCTATTTTAATTTCAAAAGTATAAATTTTGAAAATACCTTATCTCTCACGTACGCAGTATAAGACAACTTCATGATTCTACCATTTTTTGTCGTAAAAGCAACAAAATAAAGTAGGAATTTGAAAAAAATATTTTACGTGGCTATGCAGTCAGAGGAATGTATACACCGAATTCCATGATTCTATCACCGGTCATTTTGTTAGTACCATTTTTATCCCCTTTTTCCAATTTTGCCCCCTCAAGAGTACGACTATCTAAAATCTCTTTATTTTACGTATCTACACAATTAGATGGATGTACACACTGAATTTCATTATTCTAGGTGCAGCCGTTAGGTTGGTACTATTTTTATCCCTCTATCCCCATTTAACACCTTAAAAGTACGAATTTAGAAAAAATACTTTTATATTATGTATCTACTCTATTATAGGAATGTACACGCCAAATTTCGTGTTTCTATCTATTGTCATTTGATAGGTACCATTTTTATCCCTTTTTGTCTCATTTCGCCACCTACAAATAAAAATCACTCTATTGTGCCCTTTTATGCTATAAAGGGAATGCGAATTGCAAATATCAAGTAAATACAAGCTATTATGTTCAAAAAACATGCATAAATACTCTAAATATTTGGGGTATTTTCATTCCCTCTGGGCCGATTTCGTCTACTTTCTATCCCAACCGATCTACAACCATAAGACACATTTAGGAAAAATTTGAACCTCAACAGACAGACAGACAGACGGACATGAATATATAGTCTTAGAATTTTACCACGACCCAGAATATATATACTTTATGGGGTCTCCGATGAATATTTCAAGGTGTTACAAACGGAATGACATAGTGAATATACCCCCATCCTGGAGGTGGATGGAAGCCACTTGACTTTTGACATTGTCGAAATCATGATCGTGGTAGTCTGCAGCCAAGTAATAAATGTTACCATGCCATTTGTAAATAAATTTGCATTCTATTAAATATAGAAGCAAAATGGTCTTGAGCCAAGACAATATCCCAGTTCAAATCAGAAAAAGCTATATATTTTTAAAAAGTAATCAGAAAAAACTCAAAGTGTACCAGGGGTGTTTTTAGTGGGTACTAAAAAATGTAAAAAAATGGAGGAAATTTTGAACTGTCCGATTAGTCGTGGAATGCCCCATATATTCCTCTGAATGTCTCGAAAACAAAAAGATTTGCCTAAATTCGCACTTTTTAACTTTTACCGCAAAAATGGGTAGAATCATGAGTTAAGTTATCTTGAACTGTGTACGCAAGAAATTATTTCATAATTTGTACTTCTGGAATTTAAACAGGATGTGAAATACAACCAACCGAAATGCACCCACTATCCCCTACTAAAGGGTGATTTTTTAAAAGCCATAGGAAAGTTTTTCAAAAAAAAAACACATAAAATTCAGAAAAATGTATGAAATCTTTATTTGAATCGATAGTACGGTCCATATAATTTAATGTTTGAAGATTATTTCATGCAAATGTTGACCTTGAATGCGCCTCAACGCCTCAAATAGTCCATCCGCTTAGTCCAATTTTTGCATTTCCACGTTTTTGAGTAACAGAGGCCCAAATGCTGCTGCTGCGAACGGCGACGAATCGATAATTGATGGTCATCATTAACACTGGCTGATACAGCTGCGATATTTTCTTCAGTTCGCACTCTACGTAAGCGTGTTGGTGGTTTAATGTCCAACAATGTAAATTTGGTGCGAAATTTAGTCACAATAGCCCGAATAGCCGCTTCAGTGGGTCGATTAAACTGACCATAAAATGGAAGCGCGCGATGAACTTTCTTAATAGAGCACGCATTTTGATAATAAAATTCAATAATTTGCAAGCGTTGTTCGTTTGTAAGACGATTCATGGTTAAATTATAGACCAAACTGAAGATGTTTAACAGTGAAACAAAACACGAAACGTGCGTCGGCTGTTTAAACCAGTGTTGCCAAAAAGATAATAGCTAAAAAATCACCCTTTATTTATGGTTTGAATATTGCTGCCTTTTATTTACTTTTTGAATTGACTTGAAGTATTATTTCGATATATACAGTATAAACATATTGATAGCCATGTCTTAGAAGCGTGGTTTAAAATAATTATAATTTTATATTTATTTATAAAATTATGTTTTCAATATTTTTATTTGTTTTGGTTTGGCTCTATACAAAAGTTTACATTTTCCTGTAATATTACTCGACGAAAATCGAAAGCCTCTATGGAATGCAGCCAAGGTGGAGGCTCCGGTCCGGTCGCAATTAACGCCGTTTTTACCTCTTTTATGTAAGATTGTCCTAAAACTGTCCCTTGGTCGCCCCTAGAGGGAATGTATTATGACTGATTAATTTTCCCTATTTCTACTCGTAAAGGGGGCTCCCATAGAAAAACAAACTTGTATAAATTTAACACCTCCCTCTGCAGCGTCTTTGTTTGCTTGTAAACACTTTATTCTCTAACCCTCCATGGTGGAGGGTATATAAAATTATGTCTGGCCAAACTTAACGCCTTTTTACTTGTTTTTTTAACTGATTTTTAGGATTAGAAGAATTCAACCGATAATGGATATTCTAAATGAAATAATATAAAAGTCATAATCAGTGTTGTGACAATTTAAAGGAATTATATTTTAAAATTTCACGGTTCAAAAAACTGAAAGTAGTTTTGATGTAAATGATATATATATATATATACATATAAATAAGCATAACTAAATGTGTCTATATCTCGAAAAGAAAAGTAGACAATTTTTATATCTTAAAAGTACGATTTGTTCATAACTTTGTTGACCCTTTTCTCTGTAATCAATCATCAATCAATTTTTTCTATTGTCTATTTAATTTTGCTATAGCCGATGGCAAACTTGGAAAATGTGTTAAAAAACTCAACAAAATATATATCCTCACTTTTGAACTTATTTTATTTCGTATATATTATTTTACTTTTATTAAGACTTGCCTCAAATAATAACCCTTGCCACAAGTAGTTTTTATTTTTTTCGCTATTTTTCTATCGATACGGCCCAATAAACTATCTTCAGGCTGAACGTTTATCCTCCACATGGGATGTAGTGTAGTGCGAAAATAATAATACCAGGATATGCGAGAACAATTTCATGTCTTACCATTGGAAAACTTGCTGCAAAAAGACTCCAAACAGAATATCATGAAGGAAAACAACATGGAAGGACAAGTTTAAATTGTTTGCAAGGAGTCAACAAACTACATTGTAGACCATGATAGAAGTTTTAAATTTCTTTGCAGCAGAACTGTTGCAACAAAAGAAAGAACAGCCGGATAAGAAAATTGTATATTCTTGCGAGCAGAGTGTTGGATACTTTAGACAATCACAGCCTTCCAGAGGATAACAAACAAAGGAAAGCAACAAAAAACCAAATAACTTGAAAACGATGACTACAACCAATAAAAGGGCAACTATTTAGACAGCTTGGCAGGGCTGGCTTGCAAAATAGTTTCGTATTTGGTGTTGTTATCGTTGTTGTTGGTTTCTTTGCGCTATGCCCTTATGTCTCTCCCATGTTCTAATAAAACAATATTAAAGTGTATTTTAGGACAAGGGCAATGGCGCCGGTAACGTAATTCCATGTTGTCATTGATGAGGTCGTCTTCGACAAGCAAATCACATTGATTGCCATTTCGAGACATAAGTAAACACTTGAGCAGCACATCATTTGGCCCAAGTAGTTGTTAGCGAGGTCGCACTTACATGCAACTACAGACTGCACATATGGTGATACGAGTTAAATTATCTTGATAACAACGATATCAATGATGTGTGTATATCATTAGATAGTGTATAAGTACTTGTAGGTCGTATGCATATGGGAAGATTTGACAAGAAACTTGTGGAGAAAACTTAAACCGAAAACAAAACGGATTCATATGTCAAGGTTGAGTTACATGCATGACACCAAAAAGGAATTTTTTAATTACCGGCATATCAGATGGGTTGCTATTATGAGAAGTTACGTCTACGCATGTGAAATATTCTAAAGTTTGTTTAACGCAATCATCATATTTGTTTACTATTTCCCATAATCAAGCCCAAATTGTCCCTAAATGTGTCTTATGGTTGTTTTAGCGGGCGAAATGGGACAAAAAGGGATAAAAATTGTACCGATGATACGACAACAGCTATATACATGAAATTTGGATTTTACATCCCTTTAATTGCGTAGAACCGTAAAATAGAGGAATTTTTCAAAATTCGTACTTTTAAGGAATACAATTGGAAAAGAGGGATAAAAATGGTACCAACCAAATCGCTAAAGTTGAAATCATGAAATTCGGTGTATACATTCATCTGGCAGTGAAGATGCGAAACAAAAAGGATTTTCTTTCCGAATTTTTTTACTTTTATGCGGAAATGGGGCGAATGGGGATAAAAATGGTGTAAACCAAACGGCTGCAGCTATAATAATGAAATTCGGTGTGCACTAGGGGTGGAATAGTGCACGACTTTTCGATTTTGATATGCTAGAACCCCTAATTTTGTGAGGTTCGGAAAAAATTCATTAGCCAAAAAATTGGGGTGGTGAAGTGAGCGTAAGTGGGCGCTCATCGGGGTCAAAATTAAGGGAAGAGGAAAAAAATACACAAAAAGCCTGAAAACTGCTTTGGAGTCGCCCCCTGAGGGGTTAAATGTAAAACCGACCCCCATTAATTTTCTCTCCCCAACATTGGAACACAGATACTCCATACAAAAATTTATTTTTTTGTAATATTTGTTCCCACCGCTACTACCGACCCATGGAGGACCCTAGTGGAGTCAAATGTATGACCGACCCTCAATATTTTTTCAACCCCCTCATTTTCTCCGAATATACTTACCTCCTATCTTCAACCCTTAAGGTGGTCACCATACGTTTTTTTATAATTTTTGTTATGACAGTAACGCCCAAAACTGACCCGGAGTCGCCCCTATCTGGATTAAATGTAAGACCGACCTCCACTAATTTTCACTCTCAAACATTTTATCCGAACAAACTTACCCCTACCCCCCACTCCTTAATGGGGCTCCCATACAAAAACTAATTTTTGTAAAATTTGCTCCCACCACTCTCACTGTCCCAAGGAGGCTCCAAGGCGAGTCAATTGTATGATCAGTCCGTAATATTTTTTCAGCGCCAATATTGTCTCAGAACGCACCTGCAAGGTGGCCCATTTCCATATTTTCAATGAAATGGGATCCAAACGGCTGCAGCAAAAACAACAAAATTCGGTGCACACATTTCTTTGCCTGCGTATACGTACCTTCATGATCCAAATGGGATCAAATTTTGCACCAAACAAGCTGCTGTAGAGGTACGAATTTGTCTAATTCGTTCTTTCAGGGCCAACATGGAACAAAAGGTGAAACTGGTACCAAGCAAACAGCTGTAGCTCAAATCATTAAATGTATATGAAATATATGTAGGTGTATACGTGTATATTCCACTCGGAAACATTTTGGATCTTCAATATATGAACAAATTCCTATCAAAATGGTACATACAGTTAGACTATAGCTGGGAACAGGAAGTTGCAAATGGCAATTATTTAGGGCATATTTTTGAAGATTGTTGCCTCATGTTCACTTTTTGATTACACTTGAAGTTTTATATTTATATATAGTAGATGGCTATTAATATTATAATAATGAAGCATAACTATTTGCCTAATATGGGTCAGCATTTCTATGTAAAGTATCAAAATGGTACATACAGTTAGACTATAGCTGGGAACAGGAAGTTGCAAATGGCAATTATTTAGGGCATATTTTTGAAGATTGTTGCCTCATGTTCACTTTTTGATTACACTTGAAGTTTTATATTTATATATAGTAGAGGGCTATTAATATTATAATAATGAAGCATAACTATTTGCCTAATATGGGTCAGCATTTCTATGTAAAGTAGACAGCCTATAATATGTCGGTAATACTGTGGAATGCACTCCGTGGTGGAGGATATATAAGATTCAGCCCGGCCGAATTTAACGCCTTTTTACTTGTTTGGAATTAGAAAGCGCAAAATACCACTGAAGGTATGATTGAAAAAAGTAATAAGTAAAATCTATTTATGGAAATAATTAGAAATTAATTGGTAATGATAGTTTTTGCTGGCTTATTTAAATTTTGGCCAGTTGCATATAATACCAAAGTTGAATTGAATGACTTTTAATATGCAGGGTTTTCCAACAAGAGGTGCTATTTTGAATCACCCGGTATTTCGGTAGCTGTCACTTTTGAAGCTTTATTCTTTGACATTTGACATTTGACAACTAGAAACTACGTCATTACTGAAAATGGAACGATACACGTTTAAAGAACGCATTGAAATTATTAAAATTCTTGAATATAAATCATCCGGAATTCCATCGAAAAATCATCTTGACAAATGAGGCCCATTTCCACCTCGATAGCTACGCCAACATGCAAAATTGTCGCATCTGGGGCTCGGAAAACCCAAGAGTTATTGTTGAGAAGCCTCTCCATCCTCATCGTGTGACTGTTTGGTACGGTTTATGGTCCGGCGGGGTCATTGGACCTTACTTTTTCGAAAATGAGGTTGGATCAACAGTTACGGTGAATGGATTGCGCTATCGAGAGATGATTAATGATTTTTTATGGTCGGAGTTGGATGGTATTGATCTGGACAATGTTTACTTTCAACAAGACGGCGCTACGTGCCACACAAGCAACGAAACCATTGCACTTTTACGGGAAAAGTTTCCGGACCGTGTTATCTCTCGAAGATGAGATCACAATTGGTCACCGAGATCGTGTGATTTAACACCTTGCGACTTCTTCCTTTGGGGCCACGTGAAAGATAAGGTCTACGCCAACAGCCCAGCGTCCATTCAAGACCTCAAAGATATAATTCGTGAGGCTATCGAGGACATAGGGCAGCCACTTTGCGATTTGGGTATGGAAAATTTAACATGAAAAGGATATTGTACTGTACGCGTGGTCGTGGTGACCATTTGGCTGATGTTGTTTTTCATTATTAAGAGCATACCTTCCTCTTTATTATGAAATAATCATCCGACCATTTATCTCAAAAAATTCAATTTTTCTTTGAATACGAAAATAACACATCTTGTTGGAAAACCCTGTATTAATATATAAAAAAATCCTGACATATGTACGTCAAAACATCAGATCTTAATGGATTTTAAGTTTTGACTTATTTGTGGCATTTCATTTGAGTTTTGAGATTTGGTGTTGAGATGATTTTGAAACGAATTTTTGAGTTGAGTTGATTGAGATGAATTTTTGAGTTGAGATGATTTGGACTCATAATAAAATTTTATGATAAATATTTTTGTAGTATATTTTGACCCGTTAAACCGCATATTACTCATGAACCCCTCTTAAAAAATCAAATATGAATAAACTGAATACAGTAAGGGGGAAACTTGAAATGGTTGTTAATGCTAAACTAATACAGATTGAAGCATCTTGTACAAGTACAGGTCGCAATTACTGTCATATTCTAATAAAAATTGGCACAAGTTAGTTTTGTGCTCCAAGGATGGACTCAATTTAATTTGAAGCAAATCGATTCAGATTTATATATAGCCAACCTTACATTTCAACCATAAACATCTAAGTTGGAAGTTGGTCAGATCGATTCAGATTTCTATATAGCTCCCATAAAAATGTCCGTTTGATTTTTTTGCTCTAGAGACCACATATTTTAACCGATTTTTTTTTCAAAATTTGCCAGGACATCTTATATATCAATTAGAAACATCTGTTGTGAAAGTGGGTCATATCGGTTTACATTTATATATAGCTTCCATACTAACATCACATCCGGTTTGATTTTTTTCGCTTTAGAGATCACATAATTTTTATACACTCCACGAGAGTATTATGTCTTTGTGCATTTGTTTGTAACACCCAAAAGGAAACGAGATAGACCCATTGTTAATTATACCGATCGTCTTAGAATCACTTTCTGAGTCGATTTAGCAATGTCCGTCTGTCTGTCTGTCTGTCTGTCCGTCCGTCCGTCCGTCCGTCCGTCCATCTATTCTTGTAATCACGATACAGGTCGCAATTGTAGACAGAACCAAATGAAACTTTACACAACGATGTTTTTCGGGATAAGGACGAACGCTATTTAATTTGAAGAAAATCGGTTCAGATTTATATATAGCTCCCATACAAATTTCGCTCCCGATTTGGCTTTTTCCGCTCTAGAAACCACATAATGTATCAGATTGTCTTCAGATTTGGTAAAACATCTTATATTTCCACTAGAAACACCCATGGTGAATATCGGTCAGATCGGTTCAGATTTATATATATCTCCCATACAAATTTCGCTCCCGATTTGACTTTTTCCGCTCTAGAAACCACATATTGTATCAGATTGTATTCAGATTTGGCAAAACATCTTATATTTAAACTAAGAACATCTGTGGTGAAAATAGGTCAAATCGGTTCAGATTTAGATATAGCCCCCATACAAATGTCGTTCCCGATTTGACATTTTTCTCTGTAGAAAACACATATTGTACTCGATTTTCTTTAAATTTGGCACAACATCTTATAATCTTACTAGAAACACCTATGCAGAAATTGGGTAAGATCGGTTCAGATTTAGATATAGCCCCCATATAAGTGTTGCTGCCGATTTGACTTTTTCCGCTTTAAATGCCACATATTCTAATCGATTTTCTTTAAATTTGGCACAACATCTTATAATCTAACTAGAAACGCCTGTGGCTAAAGCGGGCTAGATCGGTTCAGATTTAGATATAGGCCCCATACAAATGTCGCTCCCGATTTGAATTTTGCGCTCTAAAAACCATATATTGTACCCGATTTTCTTTAAATTTGGGACAACGTCTTATAATCCAACTAGAAACACTATGCAGAAATTGGGTAAGATCGGTTCAGATTTAGATATAGCCCCCATACAAATGTCGCTCCCGATTTGACTTTTGCCGCTTTAAGAGCCACATATTGTGCTCGATTTTCTTTAAATTTCGCACAACATCTTATAATCTGACTAAACAAAACTATGGTGAAAGTGGGTAAGATCGGTTCAGATTTAAATATAGCCCAAATACAAATGTTGCTCCCAAAAGTTTAACCGATTTTGGCCTAACTATACACTTTATATGTCATATATTTCGTTCCAGGTTTCAATATATCCTCATACAAATGTCCTTTCCGATTTAACATTTTTTGTCAAACACATACATTTACAGGATACAAAAAACCTTCCCGGTTTCACTTTTTCACCGAATTGGATTGTATTCGGATAGAAAGTGGAGTGTATCATAGAGTCGGCCCCGCCCGACTTTAGCCTTTCCTTACTTGTTTTTAAATAAAAAATAAAATCGCCTTGTGGCCAAATACAATATGTAAATCAAAACAAAAATAATTTTGTCTTGACTTTTTGTATTTAGCCACGATAACCATAAATGTGGACTTAGGCTAATTCCAAAATTGTTAACATTAAAAATATTTTGCATAATTTGTTTACATATGGTGGTGGTTTTTTTATTTTTAGTGAAATTTTTACTTTTTTTGGGGTTTTTGTTATATTGTTGTAGCAGCTTAGGTATTCAGTCATGAAAAACAGCCTTATTGTATGTTTTCATAAAATTGCATCTGGTCGCTTTCTCCGGAATGGAGATTATGTGTATAAGATCATAAGATTTTAGGATATACTTGTTACTCCATGACAAGCGGTATGATTTTTGACCTCACTAGCTCGGATTGTTTCAATTGTGTAAGTAATTTATACGTAAGACTCAATGAAGTTGGATCTATTTTCTAATTTTTCTATACCTCAAAATTAATTATTTCATTTTGAAGCAGTCTACTTACAAAATTGATCTTGACATTGGACGATGTCGCATTATTTTTTAAATTATTTGCCCTACCCCAATGTGCATCGTGCTCATTTAATATTAAGTTGTAGTACGTGCATTTGCTTACTTTCACACTTTGTCAGGCCAACGCATCCCAACAGTTCCTTCGGAGATGTCCGTACTTTCGATACAAGATGAACTACATTTGTACATGGATATTTCTATTGGTGTATGCGTGTGGATGTAGGAGTGTGTGTGCCTGTATATGTTTATCAGAGTTTTCCGTATGGATGTTAGATGTGTGTCTGTATGTATTGGTTTCTTAAGTGTTTTGTCACTTAAAGCAATTGACATTTTCTGTTGATTTAATGAATTGATATTTCTCAATTGATTACTCGGTACGTGTTTGTTAGAATAGACGCCTGGGTCGTAGTCGTATTTGTCGTCGACGTCGTCATTGCCTTCATCTTGCAGACAGCATTTGCAACATTGAACGGAATGTATTAATACAAAATTAGAAAATTGTATTCCCAAATGGAGATTTCAAAATGGCACAGTGACATAAGTGATTTTTCTTACATCACTTTAATAACTCTTTAAATGGGACAGAAGTAATTGAAAATTTCCTAATGGATGGCTTGATTAATTCGAGAGCATACATGTCAATCTATACGTGTGTTCAATGTACGAGTATTTTACATTTTGTAACATGTTGCAGGAACTGATGTTACGTTTAATTAAAATTAAGAAATGCTGATAACATAATTCAATGACAAACTATTTATTTGTGTCTTCTTTTCCAGATAACCTACCAAAACATGACATACATATAAGGTAATTGGTACATTTATGTCATAGTATTTGATAACTTTTTTCCTTTTCTAAGATTATGAAATTATCATATGTGGCTTATATTGTCTTTTGCGGGAACTTGCATTGCTTTTTTACATCATGCTGGTGTCGAAAAAAAGATTTGGCCTAATTTCGTTTTAATATGACACTTTTTCATTCTTTAAGGAATATTGATGCAAATAGGTGAAGGTGTACCATACAATGATTACTTCAGAAAATATAGACATTTTATGATTACAATGCGTCCAAAAATGTCTCGAATACAACAATCACACAAACGTTACAAGGAGGAAATCCCAAAAATCTGATTTTTTGAAAAATTCGATCACGGAATGAAAAAAAAAATTTATTAGGAGCGGTGGATAAAATTAAATATTTAACTTCGTAAGAGGTACTTTCTAGTGCAACGGTTGTGTAAATTATTGTAGTTATCCATTAACATAATAACCACATTTTTAATCGATCTTAATGATTTTTGGTACATGTCATTCTTTTGTGACTTTAGCTATTTTATCAAAACAATGCCTCGTTCCATGCCAATCAGTAAGTTTTTTTATATCACTGACATGGATTGCTTAGAAAGTTTCAAAGAGTAAAAAAATGTATGAGGGTTATATTAAAAACTGAGACGATGTGGCCCACTTTCACCACAGGTGTTCCTATTTGACATACGGTGTGTTTTGTTTTTCAGACTTTTATCATAAATGTTTCTAGATGAAATACAGGGCTTTCCAACAAGAGGTGTTATTTAGGTATTCAAAGAAAAAATCCATTTTTCGAGATAAATGATCGGATGTTTATTTCATAATAAAGAGGAAGGTATGCCGTTAAAAATGAAAAACAACACTAGCCAAATGGCCACCACGACCACGCTTACAGGACCATATCCTTTTCATGAAATTTTCCATAACCAAATCGCAAAGTGGCTGCCCTATATCCTCGATAGTCTCACGAATTCTATCTTTGAGGTCTTGAAGCGACGCTCGGCTGTTGGTGTGGACCTTATCTTTCACGTGGCCCCAAAAGAAGAAGTCGCCAGGTGTTAAATCACAAGATCTCGGTGGCCAATTGTGTTACCTTTTCGAGAGATAACACGGTCCGAAAACTTTTCCCGTAAAAGAGCAATGGTTTTGTTGCTTGTGTGGCACGTAGCGCAGTCTTGTTGAAAGTAAACATTGTCCAGATCAATACCAACCAACTCCGACCATAGAAAATCATTAATCATCTCTCGATAGCGCAATCTATTCACCGTAACTGTTGATCCAACCTAATTTTTTAAAAAGTAAGGTCCAATGACCCCGCCGGACCATAAACCGCACGCGATAAGTATGGAAAGGCTTTTCAACAATAACTCTTTGGTTTTCCGAGCCCCAGATGCGACAATTTTGCATGTTGGCGTAGCCATCGAGGTGGAAATGGGCCTCATTTGTCAAGATGATTTTTCGATGGAATTCCGGATGATTTATATTCAAGAATTTTAATTATTTCGATGCGTTGTTGAAGCGTTTATCGTTCCATTTTTATACCCTACACCACTTCGTGGACTAGGGTATTATAAGTTAGTTTTCCGCCAAATGTTTGTAACACCAATAAATAATTGAGCTAGACCCACCTTTAAGTATACGGATTTTCTTAGAATCACCAGCTGAATCGATTTAACGATGTCTGTCTGTCCGTCCGTCTGCTGTCCATCTAAACTTGTTCGCACTCTACAGGTCGCAATTGTGGTCCGATTGTCATGAAATTTGGCAGAAGTCACTATTTTTAGCCAAGGACAATTGGTATTTGGAGGAAATCGGTTCAGATTTAGATATAGCCCCCATACAAATGTCGCTCCCGATTTGACTTTTTCCGCTCTAGAAACCGCATATTGTTCCCGATTTTCTTTAAAATTGGCAGAACATTTTATAATCGGACTAGAAACACCTATGCTGAAAGTGGGAAAGATCGGTTCAGATTTAGTAATAGTCCCCATCAAATGTCGCTCTCGATTTGACTTTTGCTTCTCTAGAAACCACATATTGTACCCGATTTTCTTCAAATTTGGCTTAACACCTTATAATCTAACTAGAAACACTTGTGGCTAAAGTGGGCTAGATCGGCCCCAATACAAATGTTGCTCTCGAATCTTTAACCGATTTTGGCCAAACTTTACATATTATATTTCACCAATAAACATACATGTTTCAATATAGCCCCATACAGATGTCCTTTCCGATTTAAAATTTTTTGTCAAACACATACATTTATAGGATTCGCTTTTTTATCCGATTTCACTTTTTTTATCGAATTGAATTGTTGTGAGATATAAACTGTGGTGTATCATATAGTCGGCTCCGTCCGTCTTTAGCCTTTCCATACTTGTTGGGGAGATGCCCATATGTCCATACCATCCATACCCAAATGGGTTATATTTGGTGAGATATTTGGGGAATATTGTGGTTTTATTTAGATGAATTAAAAAGGTCAAATGGTCGAATTAAGCATCGTTATTTTTAGCTATCATAAAATTTTGTTTTTAGTCACCTAGTATCACCACAGGTTGATAATACTGGTGGTTATATATTGAATTTATGTCGGATGCGATAGTGGGTGTGGTCCGATCGAGAGACAGAGAGATTTCTATATTCGTAGTTCTTGGCTCAAAATGGAGAAAAAGGGATACAATTATACCGACCAAATGACTGCAGCTAAAGTACTGAACGTCAGTCTAATTGATTAGGCACGTAAAATATAGAGATCTTTCGAAATTCAAGCTTTTAGGATCGAAATGACTGTCGAAGGTGTGAAGTGAAAATGGAAGAAATCGGTTCTTTTTCTGGAAATTACTCCTATATCTGCTAATATTTGGAGCATTTCATCACTTTCTTTAAACTTTAAGTATTATTTTCATATCTATAGTTAATTACTATCACATAACAATTTTGGTCTACCTTATAAATTGGAGTGCTTTTTAAAATTTGCCAATATTTATATAATGGAACATCACAATATCCCAGCAAAAAACAAGTAAGGTAAGGTTAAAGTCGGGCGGGGCCGACTATATAATACCCTACACCACTCCCTGTGTATATACCTCGCTTTTATTACTAACCTAGGTGTTTCATGAGAGCAATTTTATGTAGTTCATATAAATTATACAGTTCATCGTTAGTCATATTTAGCGAATATGGTTAGTAATATGATAATTGATCCAATTTTCAGGCAGACAAATACAAATTGTACAGTAGTAATAGGATGAATCGGACCGACATTTGAAAGGCGCCTATGACAACACTTGGGGGCCTATATATTTCTCATTCACGGTAGGTATTCCTAGTTGAAATATATCATGATCCGATGTAAGACGTAGTTTCTAGAGCTGTAATAGAGTAGAATGTGGGCCCCGCTTGGGAAATATTTCCAAAGTATGGACATATTTGACTTTCATAGTATGTATTCTTAGTTGTAATATAATATAGTCTGCAAAATTTGAAAAACTTCCAATGTAAAATGTGGGTCCTAGAGAGATAATAATTAAAATGGGAGTCCTTTTGTCAGGGCGCTACATTAAATAGTGAGCCTTTATAAATCACTTTCAAAGTAGGTATTCTTTATTGAAATATAACATGATCTGCACAATTTTATCCAGATCCAATGTAAGATGTGGGTTCTATTTAGAACGATAATAGTGTAAACTGGGTGCCCATTTGTATGGGGGCTATACCAAAACATTGACCTATGTATATAACTGGCTTTCAAAATACGTGTTTATAAAGGGTGATTTTTTAAAAGCTACAGGAAAGTTTTTCAAAAAAACACATAAAATTCAGAAAAATGCATGAAATCTTTATTTGAAGCGTTAGTACGGTCCATATAATTTAATGTTTGAAGATTATTTCATGCAATTGTTGACCTAGATTGCGCCTCAAATGGTCCATCCGCTTAGTCCAATTTTGGCATTTCCACGTTTTTGAGTAACAGAGGCCCAATTGCTGCAAACGGCGACGAATCGATAATTAATGGTCATCATTAACACTGGCCGATACAGCTGCGATATTTTCTTCAGTTCGCACTCTACGTAAGCGTGTTGGTGGTTTAATGTCCAACAATGTAAATTTGGTGCGAAATTTAGTCACAATAGCCCGAATAGCCGCTTCAGTGGGTCGATGAAACTGACCATAAAATGGAAGCGCGCGATGAACTTTCTTAACAGAGCACGCATTTTGATAATAAAATTCAATAATTTGCAAGCGTTGTTCGTTTGTAAGACGATTAATGGTTAAATTATAGACCAAACTGAATAGGTTTGACAGTGAAACAAAACACGAAACGTGCGTCAGCTGTTTAAAACAGTGTTGTCAAAAAATAATAGCTAAAAATCACCTTTTAGTAAAAATGAAACATTGTGTGGAAAATTTGACCAAGATCCGATGTAAAATGTGTATTTTAGAGCAGTAATATTGTCAATCGGAGGTATATTTGTATGGGGGCTATATCAAAACATAGGCCCATGTGGTCCACTTCCCCGTGAGCTGTTTCTAGTTCAAATATAACACGATTCTAAAAAATTGGTCATGATAATAGTAATAGTGTAAATTATAAGGATATTTGTATGGAGGCTATATCTAAATCTGGACCAATTTCCTCCAAATTCAATACCAATCGTCCTTGGCCAAAAACAGTGACTTCTGTCAAATTTCATGACAATCGGACAACAATTGCGACCTGTAAAGTGCGAACAAGCTTAGATGGACAGCAGACGGACAGACAGACATCGTTAAATCGATTCAGCTGGTGATTCTAAGCCGTGGGTCTAGCTCTAAACTAACTCTAAAACTAACTTATAATATCCTAGTCCACGAAGTGGTGTAGGGTATAGTTATCAATATTTTGGAAGCAGTTGTTGAGCTATTGTCGATGCAATAAACTAAATATTACAGAAACTCTGCATGAAACGGGTGCAATAGAGTCATGTAAAGACCGAAAATTCGGTTAGAGCTGAAACTCTACATGCTTCGGTTGCAATAAAAAAGAATATTGAAAAAATTCGCACATACACTCTCGTCGCGCTTTTAACAATCAGATGACGAATATATCGCATCAGTTGTTGTGGTGCATTGGGGAGACCACGCGACTATCATGAAAAGAGTCCCATGTTGAAATCACGGTTGAAGAATTTCATATAACATAACGCCTTTTTATACCCTACACCACTTCGTGGTCTAGGGTATTATAAGTTAGTTTTCCACCAAATGTTTGTAACACCAAGAAATAATTGAGCTAGACCCACCTTTAAGTATACGGATCGGCTTAGAATCACCAGCTGATTCGATTTAACGATGTCTGTCTGTCCGTCCGTCCGTCCGTCCGTCCGTCTGCTGTCCATCTAAGCTTGTTCGCACTCTACAGGTCGCAATTGTTGTCCGATTGTCATCAAACTTGGCAGAAGTTATTTTTTCTGGCCAAGGACCATCGGTATTGAATTTGGAGGAAATCGGTTCAGATTTAGATATAGCCCCCATACAAATGTCGCTCCCGATTTGACATTTTCTGCTCTAAAAACGACATATTGTACCCGATTTTCTTTAAATTTTGCAGAACATCTTATAATCCAACTAGCAACACGGATGCAAAAATTGGGTAAGATCGGTTTAGATTTAGATATAGCACCCATACAAATGTCGCTCCCGATTTGACATTTTCCGCTCTAGAAACGACATATTGTACCCGATTTTCTTTAAATTTTGCAGAACATCTTATAATCCAACTAGAAACACGTATGCAAAAATTGGATAAGATCGGTTCAGATTTAGATATAGCCCCCATACAAATGACGCTCCCGATTTGATATTTTCCGCTCTAGAAACGACATATTGTACCCGATTTTCTTTAAATTTTGCAGAACATCTTATAATCGAACTAGAAACACGTATGCAAAAATTGGGTAAGATCGGTTCAGATTTAGATATAGCCCCCATACAAATGTCGCTCACGATTTGACATTTTCCGCTCTAGAAACGACATATTGTACCCGATTTTCTTTAAATTTGGCAGAACATCTTATAATCCAACTAGAAACACGGATGCAAAAATTGGGTAAGATCGGTTCAGATTTAGATATAGCACCCATACAAATGTCGCTCCCGATTTGACATTTTCCGCTCTAGAAACGACATATTGTACCCGATTTTCTTTAAATTTGGCAGAACATCTTATAATCCAACTAGAAACACGTATGCAAAAATTGGATAAGATCGGTTCAGATTTAGATATAGTCCCCATACAAATGTCGCTCCCGATTTGATATTTTCCGCTCTAGAAACGACATATTTTACCCGATTTTCTTTAAATTTTGCAGAACATCTTATAATCGAACTAGAAACACGTATGCAAAAATTGGGTAAGATCGGTTCAGATTTAGATATAGCCCCCATACAAATGTCGCTCACGATTTGACATTTTCCGCTCTAGAAACGACATATTGTACTCGATTTTCTTTAAATTTTGCAGAACATCTTATAATCCAACTAGAAACACGGATGCAAAAATTGGGTAAGATCGGTTCAGATTTAGATATAGCACCCATACAAATGTCGCTCCCGATTTGACATTTTCCGCTCTAGAAACGACATATTGTACCCGATTTTCTTTAAATTTGGCAGAACATCTTATAATCCAACTAGAAACACGTATGCAAAAATTGGATAAGATCGGTTCAGATTTAGATATAGCCCCCATACAAATGTCGCTCCCGATTTGATATTTTCCGCTCTAGAAACGACATATTGTACCCGATTTTCTTTAAATTTTGCAGAACATCTTATAATCGAACTAGAAACACGTATGCAAAAATTGGGTAAGATCGGTTCAGATTTAGATATAGCCCCCATACAAATGTCGCTCACGATTTGACATTTTCCGCTCTAGAAACGACATATTGTACCCGATTTTCTTTAAATTTGGCAGAACATCTTATCATCCAACTAGAAACACGTATACAAAAATTGGGTAAGATCAGTTCAGATTTAGATATAGCCCCCATACAAATGTCGATCCCGATTTGACATTTTCCGCTCTAGAAACGACATATTGTACCCGATTTTCTTTAAATTTTGCAGAACATCTTATAATCGAACTAGAAACACGTATGCAAAAATTGGGTAAGATCGGTTCAGATTTAGATATAGCCCCCATACAAATGTCGCTCCCGATTTGACATTTTCCGCTCTAGAAACGACATATTGTACCCGATTTTCTTTAAATTTGGCAGAACATCTTATCATCCAACTAGAAACACGTATACAAAAATTGGGTAAGATCGGTTCAGATTTAGATATAGCCCCCATACAAATGTCGCTCCCGATTTGACATTTTCCGCTCTAGAAACGACATATTGTACCCGATTTTCTTTAAATTTGGCAGAACATCTTATCATCCAACTAGAAACACGTATACAAAAATTGGGTAAGATCGGTTCAGATTTAGATATAGCCCCCATACAAATGTCGCTCCCGATTTCACTTTTTCCGCTTTAGAAACCACATATTGTACCCGATTTTCTTTAAAATTGGCACAACATTTTATAATCGAAAGTGGGTATGATCGGTTCAGATTTAAATATAGCCCCCATACAAATGTCGCTCCAGATTTGACTTTTTCCGCTCTAAAATCCACATATTGTATCCGATTTTCTTTAAAATTGGCACAACATTTTATAATCCAACTAAAAAACCTATGGTGAAAGTGGGTAAGATAGGTTCAGATTTAGATATAGCCCCAATACAAATGTCGCTCCCGAATCTTTAATCGATTTTGGCCAAACTTTACATATTATATTTCACCAATAAACATACATGGTGAAAGCGGGTCACATCGTTCCAGGTTTCAATATACCCCCATACAAATGTCCTTTCCGATTTAACATTTTTTGTCAAATACATACATTTACAGGATGCAAAAATCTTTCCCGATTTCACTTTTTTACCGAATTGAATTGCAATGAGAATGGTTTGGGTGATGCCCATATGTCCATACTTTGGTATGACTTTGGTATACTACTGTATAATTTGTATTTGTCTTTGGGACAATTGGATCAATTACCATATTATTTACCCTATTCGTTAAATTTGACTAAAGATGAATTTATAGCATATAAATTATATGAATATAATTTATATAATTTCTATAAACTAAATAAAATTGCTCCCATGAAATACCTGGGTTTAGTAATGAAAGCGAGGTACATACGCAGGGAGTGGTGTAGGGTATTATATAGTCGGCCCCGCCCGACTTTAGCCCTTCCTTACTTGTTTAATTGTTTCTTTTGCTTGATTTAATTTTTAATTTCTTGTTATTTGTTTGCCTTTCTTTAATTTAGATGAACAAGTCAATTTAGCTTTAAATATCTCGGGCGTAAAACATCAATGGTGGTTGGTGGTACAGACATCAACAACTGTCGCCCGGTCATAACGATGCATTAGAAATCGTTGTTGTTCATTGTTCTGCCTCAATGGTCATTTTTCCTGTGAGTGATTTTCAAAGCGTGAAAGCAATTACAAAAGGAATCCAGGGTAAAACAAATAATGAAAGCCATATAAATGAATACAATACATGCATATGTATGTGTAAATAAAAACTGTCGGTTATCCTTTATTGCTCCAAAATGGTGAGGGAGCAAATGGTCTTTTATAGGCTTCTTCCTGTGCCACAATAACAAAAATAATGTCATATGACAAACAATTCAATACAATTTTGCATTTTGTTTTTTTTTTTTTACTACAGTATAATTGTATTGTTGCTGTGTGTTCTCCATGGTTATGCGAGCGAGTGTGTTTTGAAAGACTGAACTAGAAAATACATACACAATCAAATTTAAACAATACCAAGAAAATTGAGAAGCGAAGGATATCCTGTTCACTGAAAATTGGAATAACAATATTTTCTATAAAGCGAATACAATACAATGTTGTGCGTGTGTGTGTGATGTGAATAAAAACGACTACAAGCGGAAACGCGAAAAGCCCAAGATTCCACCCCGTCCATCTCCTGTGCCAGCCAGCCCCACCAACAATGGAAATTTCGAAAAGTTGAAGGAGCCCAAGAAATAAAGTAAACAATGTGAAAATGAAGCCAAACTACAAGAAAACTCAAATAAATGGAAGAAAAAGGAAATCTGGGAATAAAGGAAGAACACGGAATCCACAAAAAAAGAAAAATAATGAAAAAGTTAAGTCAATGTAGTTGGAACGTTTGGGAAAGTGCTCGTTCGTACATGACCACCACGGCCACTGCCATACCGCACCACTACACAGCACACCACACAGCTACGAGTGATGTAGCGCCAAACAAATAAATAAGTTAACAATAAACGAAATGAGCAGACAGGATGAATCCTTAGGAAGAGAATGGAAATTGTACGAGAATGGATTGCTGTGGCAGAGGAGCGATAATGAATGTTATTAGTAGTGGAATATTGTTTATGTGTGTTTGTATAACGTCGACATCTGACAAACAAACAACAACAACAACTGGGCAGCAGAAAAACATCACAACAAAACATGGTGGATATGAGGAAGATAGTTGTATTTTCTTAAGTTGAGAACTTTTCTTTGCTGTCTTACGAGGGACTTATGAATCAGGCCGAGCAAATATGTATAAATTACAATATTCTTAAGCAAAAGTATGGCTTTGAATCAAATATTTTATATCCTCCACTATAGAATGAGGATACTACTAAGTTTGTCATTCAATCCGTAACACATTGAAATATCGCCATAAAATTGTATGATGATCTAGTCATGTTCGTCGGTCTTTTTGTAAGATTTGAAGACTGTTCCTAAACCACTGTATCTATGTGAAAGCTTTTACATTTACGTTTAATTTATAATATTACTTTTTATATCCTCCACCTTAGAATGAACTGCATATTCCTATTCTCATTCCGTATGCAACCTCGAAATAGCCATCCGTGACCTTATGAAGTATATACAGTACAGTGTAAAACTAAAGCACCAACTTCTATCCGTTAAATATTTATACATTCCACGAGAGTATTATGGCTTTGTGCATTTGTTTGTAACACCTAAAAGGAAGCGGGATAGACCCATCAAGTATACCGATCGGCTTAGAATCACTTTCTGAGTCGATTTAGCAATGTCCGTCTGTCTGTCCATCTATTGTTGTAATCAAACTACAGGTCGCATTTATAGTCCGATCTTAACAAAAATTGGCGCAAGTAAGTTTTGTGGATCAAGGACGAACGCTATTTAATTTGAGGCAAATCGGTTCAGATTTAGATATAGCCCCCATACAAATGTCGCTCCCGATTTGACATTTTCCGCTCTAGAAACCACATATTGTACCCAATTTTCTTTAAATTTGGCACAACATCTTATAATCCAACTAGAAACACCTATGCAGAAAGTGGGTAAGATCGGTTCTGATTGAGATATAGCCCCCATACAAATGTCGCTCCCGATTTGACATTTTTCCACATATTGTACCCGATTTTCTTTAAATTTAACACAACATCTTATAATCCAACTAGAAACACCTACGCTGAAAGTGGGTAAGATCGGTTCAGATTTAGATATAGCTCCCATACAAATGTCGCTCCCGATTTAACATTTTCCGCTCTAGAAACGACATATTATAATCGATTTTCTTTAAATTTGGCACAACATCTTATAATCCAACTAGAAACACATATGCAGAAATTAGGTAAGATCGGTTCAGATTTAGATATAGCCCCCATACAAATCTCGCTCCCGATTTGACATTTTCCGCTCTAGAAACGACATATTGTAACCGATTTTCTTTAAATTTGGCACAACATCTTATAATCCAACTAGAAACACCTATGCAGAAAGTGGGTAAGATCGGTTCTGATTGAGATATAGCCCCCATACAAATGTCGCTCCCGATTTGACATTTTTCCACATATTGTACCCGATTTTCTTTAAATTTAACACAACATCTTATAATCCAACTAGAAACACCTACGCTGAAAGTGGGTAAGATCGGTTCAGATTTAGATATAGCTCCCATACAAATGTCGCTCCCGATTTAACATTTTCCGCTCTAGAAACGACATATTGTACCCGATTTTTTTTTTAATTTGCCACAACATCTTATAATCCAACTAGAAACACCTATGCAGAAAGTGAGTAAAATCGGTTCAGATTTAGATATGGCCCCATACAAATGTCGCTCCCGATTTGACATTTTCCGCTCTAGAAACGACATATTATAATCGATTTTCTTTAAATTTGGCACAACATCTTATAATCCAACTAGAAACACATATGCAGAAATTAGGTAAGATCGGTTCAGATTTAGATATAGCCCCCATACAAATGTCGCTACCGATTTGACATTTTCCGCTGTAGAAACTGCATATTGTACCCGATTTTCTTTAAATTTGGCACAATATCTCATAATCCAACTAGAAACACCTATGCAGAAAGTGGGTAAAATCGGTTCAGATTTAGATATAGCCCCCAAACAAATGTGGCTCCCGATTTGACTTCTGCCGCTTTAGAAACCACATGTTGTACTCGATTTTTTTAAATTTGGCACAACAGCTTATAATCCAATAAAAAACCTATGGTGAAAGTGGCTAAGATCGGTTCAGATTTAGCTATAGCGCAAATACAAATGTTGCTCCCAAATGTTTAACCAATTTGGGCCAAACTATACATATTATATTTCACCTATTTCGTTCCAGATTTTAATATACCCCCATACAAATGTCCTTTTCGATTTAACATTTTTTGTCAAACACACACATTTACAGGATGCAAAAATCCTGTCCGTTTTCACTTTTTCACAGAATTAAATTGTATTCGGATAGAAAGTGGAGTGTATCATAGAGTCGGCCCCGCCCGACTTTAGCCTTTCCTTACTTGTTTTACTCTCATTTTTGAAATGAGAGTAAAAATGTTTCTAAGTGAAATCGGTTATGAGGTTTCTAGAGCGTAAAAAGTCATAACGAGAGCAAAATGTGAATGAGGGCTATATCTAAATCTTAACCGATCTGAACCAATTTTAACACAGATGTTTCTAGTTGAAATATAAGATGTTATACCAAATTTGAAGCAAATCGGGTAAAATATATGGTTTCAAGAGCGAAAAAGCCAAATCGGGAAAGACATTTGTATGGATCTATAAATGTGAACCGATCTTACCCACTTTTACCACAGCTGCTTCTAATTCGCATATAAGTTGTTCTAACAAATATGAAACAAATTGAGTAAAAGCGAGATGTTTCTAGTTTAAATATAAAGTGCTTTGGCAAATTTGAAGAATACAAATCGTTACCCTAATATAAAAAGACCTAACTCATATTTATGGCAAATTGAGATTTTTGGTTACTCAACACGACAAATTCGGTCGTAATTAAAACAAGTAAGGAAAGGCTAAAGTCGGGCGGGACCGACTCTCCCCATTCTATACCAATACAACTACATATATTCGATGAAAAATGTTAAATCGGGAAGGTTATATAAAAAAATGGAATGATTTAACCCTCTCACCACAGCTGCTTCTACTCCAAATATAAGGTGTTGTGCCAAATTTAAAAAAATCTGTTAAAATATATGGATTTTAGAGCGGAAGAAGTCAAATCTAGAGCGAAATTTGTATGGGGGCCATATCTAAATCTTAACCGATCTGACCCGCTCTCATCATATGTTTATAGTTTCTAATTTTGGGTCCAGGGATTGAGCCGGGGTGACTAAGACCATTGTAGCTAGTTATTGCAGCGACAGACCAGAGCCTCTGGTGGGAATCGAACCCACAACCCAGATAGCCGAAGAAAAATGTATGAAATATGTATATGAAGAAATATCGGACAATAATTGCGAACTGTACTTTGATTACTAGAATAGATGGACTGACGGGCAGACAGACAAACATACGGACATTGTTAAATCCACTCAGAAAGTAATTCTAAGCCGATCTGTTTGTGTTACAAACAAATGCACGAAGACATAATACCCTACTGAAGGGTATAAATATCCCTATTAGCAAATACATCATATACGTAAAGTCGACAGCATCTAATCTGCCGGTAATACTGTGAAATTCAATCCATGGTGGGGGATCTATAAGATTCGGCCCGGCCGAACTTAACGCGTTTTTACTTATTTTGAGTGTGTACACTCACAATTAGTATTCGTACAATTCAGTTTCCATACTCTTACGGCCAAAATTGGAATTGGGATGCAAATGGTACCATTTTGAACGCCCAAAGTGTACAAAAAATTGATAAAGTACTTTCATATTTTAATCCTTCATTACCCTTCAAGGAATTCCGTAGAATTTTTGAGAAAAAATATATTTATGGCCTTACTGTTCTACTATACATATCCAATTTTCATATTACTATGTTAATTTGTTCTATTTTAAGACCTATTACAAATTCTTAAAACTACACATTATGAAATTAATTGTTGTTTACCAACAAATCTATTTTTTATTAAACTTTAGATCCAACAGAACAATGTCCATTTGACTGGAAACAAGATCCGAAAGTTAAAAACTGAGTACATATACTTGTTATGTTAGATCTCAAATCTAATAAAAAATTTATTTTCTGTTGATCAAATGTTAGTTTTGTAATGTGTTTTCTACAATAACAAGAACAATATTTATATAAAATAGCTCTAAAAATATACAAATTAACATAGAAAGATTAAATTTCGATGTGCTTTGTAGAGCAGAATGAATTAGAAAATGTATTCGTCTGCTTGTCTGTTCCACACACAAAAAAAGATTGTCCAAAGTGGCTCTTTAATTCGCGTTTATCAGACTAGTAGAAAAATTATAAAAAACTGTTAAATAAGTATATCCATCAAAAATATCAAGTCATTTTAAACGCTAATAATTCAAGCAAAGAAAAACTAATCAGAGAGTATTGTCTTGTTTTGCATCAGCTTTCAGAATTATACGGATATTTGCCTCGCCGAATGCACATGCCGCGAAGAATAACACTACTCAACAAATTGAAAAAAATTTCATGTACTCCGGATGCGATAATTTTTTCTGTGTAGATAACCTTGACATGAGCTCGAAAAACGCAATAAAAATTTTTTTTTCGTTTGGTTTTTTTTTTATTATTTTTTTTTAAATTTTAAAAATTTTTTTTTTGGTTAATTTGTTTCGTCCGGCATAACTCGGGAACCACTAGCCCGATTTAATTGAATTAAATTTTAAAAAATTTAAAATTACAATTCCCTTAATCTGTTCATATATTGTTTTCCTATACAAGCAACAGTTTCCAAGTTAAAAATGAATATATAAAGGAAAAAACTTATTTTTTGCCTAAAGATTTAATTTTTTTTTTTTTAAAAATCCATAAAAAATCCAAAATGAAAAAAAATGTCAAATCTTATTACTTTTACGTAAAGTCACATAACCTATGAGCAAAATGAGACAAAGATCATGAAAATCGATGCACGCGTTTCGCTTTTATTCGCAATTGAGTAAAGGTATGAATTTCAAAAATTTAAAAAATTTTTTTTTGGTTAATTTGTTTCGTCCGGCATAACTCGGGAACCACTAGCCCGATTTAATTGAATTAAATTTTAAAAAAATTTAAATTACAATTCCCTTAATCTGTTCATATATTGTTTTCCTATACAAGCAACAGTTTCCAAGTTAAAAATGAATATATAAAGGAAAAAACTTATTTTTTGCCTAAAGATTTAATTTTTTTTTTTTTTTAAATCCATAAAAAATCCAAAATGAAAAAAAATGTCAAATCTTATTACTTTTACGTAAAGTCACATAACCTATGAGCAAAATGAGACAAAGATCATGAAAATCGATGCACGCGTTTCGCTTTTATTCGCAATTGAGTAAAGGTATGAATTTCAAAAATTTAAAAAATTTTTTTTTGGTTAATTTGTTTCGTCCGGCATAACTCGGGAACCACTAGCCCGATTTAATTGAATTAAATTTTAAAAAATTTAAAATTACAATTCCCTTAATCTGTTCATATATTGTTTTCCTATACAAGCAACAGTTTCCAAGTTAAAAATGAATATATAAAGGAAAAAACTTATTTTTTGCCTAAAGATTTAATTTTTTTTTTTTTAAATCCATAAAAAATCCAAAATGAAAAAAAATGTCAAATCTTATTACTTTTACGTAAAGTCACATAACCTATGAGCAAAATGAGACAAAGATCATGAAAATCGATGCACGCGTTTCGCTTTTATTCGCAATTGAGTAAAGGTATGAATTTCAAAAATTTGCTCGACATATGCACAACTTTGTCTATGGTAAGGTTTTTTCTTTTTTTTTTGATTCTCAGAATTAACAAAACGGAATAAACAAAGGGTTATTTAATTTTTATGATTGCGTAAGCAAAGTAATAAACGCTAATAAATGTGCGTGAACAATTAAAAGGAAAAAAGGAAAGGGGACTTTTTTAATTATTTGGGTTTTCCGTTGGCTACCTGTATTATTTTTTTACAGAAATGCAACCCACATTTAAGGGTGGTCATTATTCGGAAAATTTAAGACTCACACATGGTGAAACAGGTATGTAGCCACCGTAAAAAATATACACCCATTTATAAGTACCTGTCAGTAAAATACTAAACAATACACAGTATAAATAGGTCTTCATTGATCGATTTTACTCATTCAACAAGTGTCGACGAACGCGATAGTTAAAATGAGCAAACGTTCGCGAGGATTTGAATGCAATACCAATCCAAGTAATTTTTGTTACATGTGCGGAGAATGCGTTTCTGAAAAAACAAGCGTTGTTTTTCACCTAAATTGAGAGATTCATTTGAAGAGAGCTTCAATTTAAAGGTCTCAAACATAGATGAGCGGTGGACACCAAGTGCTCTATGTCCAAGGTGCTACGTACAGCTAGCTGACTCAAGGTAAGTGTAGATTACGAAATTCAAGAACATATATAACTTATTATTGAAATTCTTTCAGACGACAGCCGAGAATCATCATGCCAATGCTTTGGAGAGCTCCGCTTTGCCATGTAACAGATTGCTACTTCTGTCTTAGCAAAAAAACAGGCGTGGGAAAAAATATACGATGGACTTACGCTGCTGTTTCAACAGTGAATTTTCCAGTGCCATTTTCCGAAGAACCAGTGGACCCGCAACCGTCCGTTTCAAGATGGGCATCTAATAATGAGGCGATACATCCAACATCAGATCCGGAGACAGTAGAAACCACATCAGAATGCGAGTCAACATATACATTGCATGGAGGTCAACGCTTATGTTCCCAAGCAGAACTGAACGATTGGGTTAGAGAATTGAAACTCTCCAAGGAAGATGCAGAGTTGCATGCATCGCGCATGCAACAGTTCGGTTTCTTGGCTCCTGGTGTGGTGACAACAATCTACAGGAAGCGTCATGAACCATACGCAAGGTACTACACAAAAAAAGACAACATCTGTTTTTGTAAGGACATTCCCGGATTATTTGGTGAACTCGGGTACTCTTACGATCCAGGAGAGTGGCGTCTTTTCATCGACAGCAACAAGCAGAGCCTTAAAGCAATTTTACTGCACAACGGCAACAAGAAACCTTCGATTCCAATTGCTCATGCCGTTGACACCAAGGAAACATACGAAGTCATGGACAATCTACTAAAGTGCCTTAACTATGAGAGGCACGATTGGAAAGTTTGTGCCGACCTTAAGGTTATCGGTATCCTTTGTGGATTACAAGGTGGATACACAAAGTACTGTTGTTTTCTATGCCTTTGGGACAGCCGCGATCGTCAACATCATTACACCAGGAGGAGTTGGACAGAAAGAGTTAACTTCATCCCCGGCAGCGACAACGTGAAATATACACCACTCATAAAAAAGGAAAATGTTTTTCTCCCACCTCTTCACATAAAGCTCGGACTCATAAAAAACTTATTCTTAGGATAATTTCTTGTACATATATCGAATTGTTTTTTAATTTAAAGTCATATATTTTTGTCACCCAACAAATTTTAATTTTTTTTTGTAATAAAAAAGAAAAAACCTTACCATAGACAAAGTTGTGCATATGTCGAGCAAATTTTTGAAATTCATACCTTTACTCAATTGCGAATAAAAGCGAAACGCGTGCATCGATTTTCATGATCTTTGTCTCATTTTGCTCATAGGTTATGTGACTTTACGTAAAAGTAATAAGATTTGACATTTTTTTTCATTTTGGATTTTTTATGGATTTTAAAAAAAAAAATTTAAATCTTTAGGCAAAAAATAAGTTTTTTCCTTTATATATTCATTTTTAACTTGGAAACTGTTGCTTGTATAGGAAAACAATATATGAACAGATTAAGGGAATTGTAATTTTAAATTTTTTAAAATTTAATTCAATTAAATCGGGCTAGTGGTTCCCGAGTTATGCCGGACGAAACAAATTAACCAAAAAAAAATTTTTTAAATTTTTGAAATTCATACCTTTACTCAATTGCGAATAAAAGCGAAACGCGTGCATCGATTTTCATGATCTTTGTCTCATTTTGCTCATAGGTTATGTGACTTTACGTAAAAGTAATAAGATTTGACATTTTTTTTCATTTTGGATTTTTTATGGATTTAAAAAAAAAAAAAATTAAATCTTTAGGCAAAAAATAAGTTTTTTTCTTTATATATTCATTTTTAACTTGGAAACTGTTGCTTGTATAGGAAAACAATATATGAACAGATTAAGGGAATTGTAATTTTAAATTTTTTAAAATTTAATTCAATTAAATCGGGCTAGTGGTTCCCGAGTTATGCCGGACGAAACAAATTAACCAAAAAAAAATTTTTAAAATTTAAAAAAAAAATAATAAAAAAAAAACCAAACGAAAAAAAAAATTTTTATTGCGTTTTTCGAGCTCATGTCAAGGTTATCTACACAGAAAAAATTATCGCATCCCGAGTACATTTTGACTGTTGACTAGTGTAATGGAAATAATGAGAAGAAAACAAGTAAGAAGGCGTTAAGTTCAGCCGGGCCGAATCTTATATACCCTCCACCACGGAGTGCTTTCCACAGTATTACCAGCAGATTAAAGGATGTCGACTTTACATAGAAGCACGGTACCATATTACGAAAATTGTGATATTTTTATGCACATTACAAAACAGTAATAGTAAACAAATATACTATTTCAAACTATAATGTATACTTATGCGCACTGTTTAAAATCGACTACTATATATAAAGCATATGAAGCATTCCCAGATACGGACAAAGTGACTGTATTATTTTGATAAGAAATGTACAAATTTTAAAGATATCCCCATTCTCCGCCCAAGTGTACAAATTTCGAAAAACCCCTTTTTCGAGTCTTCATAGTCAGAATGTATACACCGAATTTCATGATTTCAACTTCAGCGGTTTGGTAGGTTCCATTTTTATCCCTCTTTTTAATTATATCCCTTAAAAGTACGAATTTCGAAAATCCCTCTATTTTACGTGTCTATGCAATTAGAGGGATGTACACACCGAATTTCATGATTCTAGCTGTTGTCGTATCATTGGTACCATATTTTATCCTTTTTTGTCCCATTTCGCCCGCCAAAACATTTATTTTCTTCGTGGTGCTTCCAAGCTACAAGAGGAATGTCCGCAACAAATTTTAACTGTATGAAAATAAGAAATTTAATTAATAAGCCAAGGCTACCAATATTTGTATACTATGTATACATATAAAGGAAATAATACTTCAATTCATAAAGTAAATATAAGGGAGCAATGATAAATACCCTAAATATTGGGGGATAGCGAGCGTATTTTCAGCTACAGTCGTTTGGTTGGTTGTATTTCCATCCTATTTTAATTTCAAAAGTATAAATTTTGAAAATACCTTATCTTTCACGTACGCAGTATAAGACAACTTTATGATTCTACCATTTTTTGTCGTGATCGGCCGGGCCGAACTTTATATACCCTCCACCATGGATTGCATTCTACATAGGCTGTCGATTTTCGCACATAGTTATGTTATGAATATGTTATTTGTTTAATATAGCCAAACCAAAACAAAGAAAAATGGAAAAATTAATTTTATAAATAAATATAAAATTTTAATTATTTTAAACTATGCTTATAAGGCAAGGCTACCAATATGTTTATACAATATATACCCAATATAATAATATTGGGCGATAGTGGGTGCATTTTCAGCTACAGCCCTTTGGTTGGTTGTATTTCCATCCTATTTTAATTCCAAAAGTACAAATTTTGAAAATCCATTAACTCTCAGATAACCTATTTTCTTACGTCTACCCATTTTTGCCATTTTCAAGTCTATTTCTTATTTTACCCCTTTAAAAGTACGACTTTAGAAAATTTCTTTATTTTACGTGTTTTATCATTAATTCCAAAAGTTAAAATTTTGAAAATCCTTTAACTGTCAGATAACCTAATTTCATGAGTCTACCCGCAAAATAAAGTACGAATTTGGAAAAACAATATTTTACGTGGCTATGCAGTCAGAGAAATGTATGATTCTATCAGCGGTCATTTTGTTAGTACCATTTTTATCCCCTTTTTCCAATTTTGCCCCCTCAAGAGTACGACTACCTAAAATCTCTTTAGCTTACGTATCTACACAATTAGAGGGACGTACTCACTGAATTTCATCATTCTAGCTGTGTTCGTTTAGTTGGTACTATTTTATCCCCTGTAGCCATTGTATCCATTGAAAGTACGAATTTGGAAAAAAAGTTTTATTTTTCGTGTCTACGCAGTCAGGGGAATGTATACTCCGAATTTCATGATTCTAGCTGCTATCATTTGGGAGGTACTATTTTATCTCCATTTTTCCATTTGAACCCCAAAAAGTACGAATTTTAGAAATTTCTTTTATTTTACGTGTCTACACAATCTATCCCCATTTAACCCCTTACGAATTTAGAAAAAATACTTTTATATTATGTATCTACTCTATTAGAGGAATGCACACGCCAAATTTCGTGTTTCTATTTGTTGTCGTTTGATAGGTACCATTTTTATCCCATTTCGCCGCATACAAATAAAAATCACACTATGGTGCCCTTTTATGCTATAGAGGGAATGCGCATTGCAATATATCAACTAAATACAAGCTAATATGTTCAAAAAACATGCTGAAATACTCTAAATATTAGGGGTATTTTCAGTCCTTGTGAGGGAAAAATTTTTCCCTCTGGGCCGATTTCGTCCACTTTCAATCCCAACCGATCTACAACCATGAGACACATTTAGGAAAAATTTGAACCTCCTAGCTCATTTCGTTCGGCCGCTATCGTGCTTTCAACAGACAGACAGACGGACATGGCTATATCGTCTTAGAATTTCACCACGACCCAGAATATATATACTTTACGGGGTCTCCGATGAATATTTCAAGGTGTTACAAACGGAATGACAAAGTGAATATACCCCCATCCTGGAGGTGGAGGGTATAATAAGTAAATTGCGTTTTGAACTAAAAAATCTGACTTTTTGGACTAAATGTATCCTATCTCCCAAGGGTGCAATTTCGTGCAGGCAAAAGTAACCCTACAAAAACGGGGAATCTTTCCAAATATATACATATTTCATTAAAGACTTTTGAAGGAAAAAAGATGTGTTGGTCCAAAATCAAACATTTGTTCTAAAAGGATATTTTTTACAATATTCATTAAAACCAAACTATATTTATCACTAACATAGTTTTGGTGTCATAATAAAGCTAAGAAACCATAATTTCCAATAAAAACTATTTGAGTGCAAAATCTCTTGTGAAAAACATTAACACCAAAAAAATTGAAATTTTGTCTTCGCATTATGAACAAATACGTAAAAATAGGTTATAAAAAAAAAAACAGAAAAATAAAAATTTTAATTTTCGTTAAAATCGTAAAATACGGAAAGTAGTCAACTTTGGGCCGATTTCGAAAATATGTCCGATTCCCCGATTTTTAATGTTAATATCTTAAAATAATCCTTGGGTCCTTGTCTAATTTGGGTTTTTACAGAACTCAAAAAATGTCTGCTAGAACACAAGTTATTGAATTTTGGCCGATGGATTTTGATTCTGAATCACTGTGCGTCGGTTAAAAAAGCTAGTAATGTATACAACTATTGCTTTATGATTATTGTAGTTCCATTTAGAAATATCAGTTCTTTTTATCAAGTATTAACATGTAAACGATGTTTTTTATACCCTCCACCTCAGAACGGGGGTATACTATCGTCATAAAATTCTACGACGATCTAGCTATGTCCATATATTGAAAGCTTGAATCCTGACGAAAGGAGTAAGGACGTAAAATTTTGCAAGAATACGTCTAATAGTTGTAGTCCAGTTGGGATTGAAAATGGGCAAAATCGGTTCAAAGGGAAATGTTTTCCCTAATAAAGGGCAAATGTGCCAAATAGCAATTACCAATCAAACGAAAAACAAGACGAATTTTCAAAATTTTACTTTTAAAAATTTACTTTTAAGGGGAAACGGGGAGAAAGGTGTTCAAAATGGTACAAATCAAACGGATGCAGCTAGATGAAACGAAATTCGATTCAAATACACCATTAGGTGTGTACATTGTAATGTGATCGCGAAATAATAATAAAATAACGAAATTCGATGAGCATGCTCCTCTGAATTTGTGGTTGGAATTGAATATGGCAGAAATCGGTTAATAGTGGAGAATTTCTCCCCTAACAACGAATGCAAATACCGACAATAATCTCTAATATTTTCGGTATTTAAGCATACTTTTTGAAGATATCTGCCTTTTTGAATACACATACAGTAATATGTTGATAAATATAGTAAAGGACTATCACACCATAAAAGACATTTTTTAGCTTCGTCCTATAATTGGGCGAGGTCTTTAAATTATTTAAATAATTTTATTTAAAAATGGCGTGGAAGTCGACAGCCTCTAATCTGGCAGTAATACTGTGGAATGCACTCCATGGTCGAGGGTATATAAAATTCCGCCCGGCAGAATTTAATGCATTTTTATTTGTTTTAATTTTAATATTTTGCATTACCAAACTTGCTCACCAAATATGATGAAAATAGGCAGACCTTCGAAAATTTATCGTTGACTTTTTTCATGGATTTCGTCCATGGCAGAATCATGGAATAATTTCATTGCAATGATGAAGCAATTCCATTGTTGACAGGTGCACTGTAGAAAAGAGACACTGTAGAAGAGAGACACCTTACTATTTCCTTTGCGTTACGAAGTTGTTTCTTTTGGAGTGTACTTTATGAATTAATTTGATTTAAAATCTGTATTTGCCATTAAAACTGTATCCTGGCTGAATTTTTTGCCATTCTTTTCAAACTAGAGTGATTGACCAAACTTATCAGGCCATATTAAATATGTCAGTAGTTCTTAAAGAATCGTACCAAGGATACATGGCGTATTTTAAAGTAAAATCCTTTTGCACGAAGGAATGCCACTGTCCGATCCCTTTAAGCATGAATGATATGAAACAGACATTATGGTGTAAAACATGGAAATGTGTGCTGTACTCTGTAGCGTAGTACATGAAGCCTTTAAAGAAAAGCCAAGCAAAGTCGGGCAAAGAAAAGTAAAACAAAACTCATTATTTTGCTCATTAAACTCTTTGGCTTATAATTAGCTAGAAATAAGCTAAAACTACTACCAGCAGCAGCACCAGCACTAACAACAACATCAACAATAAACAGCAAATACATCACAACACAACACAACTTCTATCTTATATTAATTTATACTCGGCAAATGCTATACTGCCGTTAATGCATATTTACAACGAACTTTGGGAAGAAAGAGTGCGCGCGAGAGAAAGAGAGAGAGGGCAAGGAGTTGTGCAAAAAGTTTTCTTTACGTTCATTGTGAATTGTCTTGACCATAATTACTTTATGAGAAGGTAGAGTTGTTGCTGTTGTTGTTTTTATTTCTCATTACATGAAAATGCATTCGGCAGCTGTTTCTGCTACGCTGCGCTACCCTTCGTTTCGCTGTCCACTGAATTGAAAAGATGAAAAAATGGTTTCCATAATTTCGTCGGAAATCACCAAAAAAACTGTTACATATTTTCAAGTCATTATTGTTATTTCTTACAATATGGGAACTCACGTCAAGGAATATCAGTCTAGGAAAGTGTAAATGTTTCCACTGAACAATTGTGTGGCATTACATCTTGTACGAACAGTTTACAATTACATGATCCTGGAACCAACTTGTTAGTGTAGAATACAAATATTACCACAGATCAGTTGTTTTGTGGATTTTTTAGTTGGATAAATCATTGAATATATCATCTAATTCTCAATCAATATTTTTATACCCTCCACCTCCAGGATGGGGGTATATTCACTTTGTCATTCCGTTTGTAACACCTTGAAATATTCATCGGACACCCCATAAAGTATATATATTCTGGGTCGTGGTAAAATTCTAAGATGATATAGCCATGTCCGTCTGTACGTCTGTCTGTCTGTTGAAAGCACGATAGCGGCTGAACGAAATAAGCTAGGAGGTTCAAATTTTTCCTAAATATGTCTTATGGTTGTAGATCGGTTGGGATTGAAAGTGGACGAAATCGGACCAGAGGGAAAAATTTTTCCATCACAAGGACTGAAAATACCCCTAATATTTAGACTATTTAAGCATGCTTTTTGAACAAATTAGCTTGTATTTACTTGATATTTGCAATGCGCATTCCCTTTATAGCATAAAAGGGCACCATAGAGTGATTTTTATTTTTAGGGGGCGAAATGGGACAAAAAGGGATAAAAATTGTACCTTTCAAATTAAATGGGGATAGAGGGATACAAATAGTACCAACCAAACGGCTGCACCTAGAAAAATTAAATTCGATATATACATTCCATTCCATTGCGTAGACACGTAAAATAAAAGAACTTTCCAAAATTCGTACTTTTTAGGGTTCAAATGGAAAAAGGGGATAAAAATAGTACCTACAAAATGACAGCAGCTAGAATCATGAAATTCGGAGTATACCTTCCTCTGACTGCGTAGACACGAAAAATAAAACGTTTTTTCCAAATTCGTACTTTCAAGGGATACAATGGCTACAGGCGATAAAAATAGTTCCAACTAATCGAATACAGCTAGAATGATGGAATTCAGTGTGTACATCCCTCTAATTGTGTAGATACGTAAAAAAAGAGATTTTAGATAGTTGTACTCTTGAGGAAAAAGATAGTCGTACTCTTGGAAAAAGGGGAAAAAAATTATACCAACAAAATGGCCGGTGATTGAATCATGTAATATTTTTTTTCCAAATTCGTACTTTATTTGGTTGTTTTTACGAAAAAAAGGTAGAGTCATGAAATTAAAATAAGATGGAAATACAACCAACCAAACGACTGTAGCTGAAAATACACTCTCTATCCGCCAATATTTAGGGTATTTATTGCTCCCTTATACTTACTTTATGAATTGAAGTATTATATCCATTATAAAGAGTGATTTTTTTGAGGTTAGGATTTTCATGCATTAGTATTTGACAGATCACGTGGGATTTCAGACATGGTGTCAAAGAGAAAGATGCTCAGTATGCTTTGACATTTCATCATGAATCGTCTTACAAACGAACAACGCTTGCAAATTATTGAATTTTATTATCAAAATGCGTGCTCTGTTAAGAAAGTTCATTGCGCGCTTCCATTTTATGGTCAGTTTAAGTGGACGTGGCACCTCCCACACAAATTGGGGATTTATTCGTTTTATATAAATTAGCATATTCCGAATACTGTTGCAGCTAGAGTCTTGAATTTTTGTGAAAGGTCACTTATTATTAGTCTGTACAGTTGTGCCAAAAATGGGCGGTATTGGAAAAGTTTGATTAGTGAGCAATTTGATTGATTTTCTATGTGTTTTGAATGTAATATTAATAATTTCTTCTTACGAATGAAGTGTTTTGTTTATTTAATGGAAAGGAGGAGAATCACACTGAACCAAAAATCAATTTAATTTTTGACATTTCTTCCATTATTCGCCGTAAACTAACGTTCTCCATGGAACATATCCACTTCTTCAGTATCTCAGGGAAGTACCTTGATTATAATTGGTTCATATATTACCGATCAGGAGAAAAATCAATATGAAAGAAGATTTTAATTTTTCCTTTTTTTGCGTTGCGAAGCGGGCGGGGTTCAGCTAGTTAATATTATAATAATGAAGCACCACAATTTTCCTAATATGGTAGTTTAAGTTGACAGCCATTAATCTCCCGGTAATACTATGTAATGCATTCCGTGGTGGAGGGTATATAAGATTCGGCTCGGTCCATCTTAACGCCTTTTCACTTGTTTTAAGCTGTTCTCTCTTCTCTATCTCTCTCTGGCTGGTATATAAAATATCACACTTGTTGCACAAAAGGGTAACAATTCAAAATCTAATATTAAATTAAAACAACTAAAATTGTAACTATAAATTGAGTCTTAAGAAGATATTCTGAAAACAAAAGAGTGTGTGAGGCAGTCCAGGTGCACTTGTCTTCCGAATCTTTCCCTATGACTTCACTTTCGTATGAAAGCAAAACAAATATATTGACCTAGTACCTCGTATTGTGTAGCACATTGTCGTTACTTTCATATGGACAATTTTAAATTTAGAGATTTTTTAGTGGAGCGGGTGCAATATGTAGATGCCAGTCACGCAAACATATTATAAATAAACAAGATTAGAAAATCCTTCTACTAATCTTTTCTCAAACAAACACATTTCGATAACTTTAAACTTTGTGGTAACACAATTAATTTAAAATATATTAGTTATTAGCACACTTTCGAATATGAATAGAACACCTGTATATTTTATGTTTCTGGGAATTGTTTGTATTATCAAAAATATTCTGGCAGAATTCTCTGGTGAATATTTCAAAGTGTTGCAAGCTGAATAACAAAATAAATACTCTACAAAATAACATGGTGGAGGTGACAAAATTAAATTAAAACTTGTCCAATTTCAATTAATATGCTAATATTTATTGCCTGCTGTTAAGAAATCACAACTATCGAGGGAAATATTCGAAAGATTGCATCAGCGTTTCGTGCAGAAGCATACACGAACATACCTTTCATATCATTTGAGACATTCGGATTTGCTATCATGACAAATAATAAAACACGCATCCAGAGTAAATATTTGTTTTTCACACAACACTGACGGCAACAATGAAGAATGAAAAATAAATAAGTCAATTAATCGCAAGTTTTACGTACTTTTAATAATAAATTGTTATTCTAAAAACATTTTATTTGAATTTAGCCAAAAGGTATTCTTAATTTGAGGTAAAACTGAGTTCCAATACATGGTTGTCATAAAATTCTAAAACGACCTGTCCGACCGCCCGTCTGTTGAAAGCACGCTAGCATCTAAACGAAAGGAGCTAGTACGTCCAAATTTTCCATAATTGCGTCTTATAGTCGTAGATCGGATGGAATCGCAACTGGGGGAAATTGGTCCAATGGGAAAAGGGCTATAATAAACAAGTAAAAAGCGTTAAGTTCGGCCAGGCCGAATTTTATATACCCTCCACCACGGAGTGTACTCCACAGTATTATCGGTATATTAGAGGCTGTCGACATTACACACAAGTGCACTACCATATTAGGAAATTTGTGATTATTCATTATTATAATTTAAATAGTCCTCTACTATATAAATATTAATATAATTATTAGTCAGAAATCTTCTACAGCTACAATCTTCTAGCTACAGTAGTTTTATTGGTACCACTTTCACACCTTTTTCCATTGTGATACTAAAAGTACGAATTTAGAAAAATTCCTACCTCTTATTTTATTTTCTACGTAGTCAGGCTAATGCATATACTGAATTTCATGATTCTAGCAACAACCATTTGATTTAATTCAAATTTAATTCCATTCAGGCAGTCAGAGAAGTGTACACACCGAATTTCATTATTATAGCTGCTGCCGTTTGGTTGGTACCGTTTTTATCCCCATTCGCCCCATTTTCCGGCTAAACATAGAATTTCGAAAAATCCTTCTTATTTCGCATCTCCATAGTCAGATGAAAGTACAGACAGAATTTCATGACTTCAATTTCAGCGGTTTGGTTGGTACCATTTTTATCCCTCTTTTCAAATTGTATCCCTTAAAAGTACGAATTTTGAAAAATCTCTCTATTTTACGTATCTACGCAATTAGAGGGACGTACATTTCAAATTTCATATTTCTAGCTGTTAACGTATCATTGGTACTTTTTTATCCCTTTTCGCCCGCTAAAACGTGTATTTAAATTTTGGTGCTTTTACGCTACAAGAGGAATGTACACAACAAATTTCAAGTGCATATAAAGTAGAAGTTTAAAAAATGCTTAAATATTCTAAATATTAGGCAGTACTTACAGTCCTTGTTAGGGAATTTTTTTCCCTCTGAGCCGATTTCGCCCAATCGATCTGTAACCATAAGACACATTTAGGGAAAATTTGAACCTCCTAGCTCATTTCGTTCGGCCGCTATCGTGCTTTCAACAGACAGGCGAACATGGCTAGATCGTCTTAGAATTTTACCACGACCAAGAATATATATACTTTATGGGGTCTCCGATGTATATTTCAAGGTGTTATAAACGGAATGACAAAGTGAATATACCCCCATCCTTAGGTGGAGGGTATGTGCACCATGTATGTATTTTTTTTTAGAACCAACCAAACGGTTGCACCTAAAATAATGAAATTCGGTGTATACATTCCTCTGTCAGAAAGGCAAAATAAAAAGATTTTTTCAAATTCGTAATTTTACAGCAAAAATCGGTTGAATAATGAATTTAGGTTATCTTGCACTGTGTACGTGAGATAATGGATTTTCAAAATTTGTACTTTTGCAATTAAAATAGGATGGAAATACATCAACTGTAGCACCCACTATCTCTCAATATTTATGACATTTAAGCTTTGTTTGAATAATGCTGTCTTATATTTTCTTTTTGAATTGACTTGAAGTATTAGAGGTGTTTTTCTTTTAGCTGCGATAGAAATTTATATTGAGAATTCTAGCCATCGCGCCAAGTTAAGACTGGATAATTATCCAGTGTTAATTTCCCAGCTAAGTCTTTATTTAGACTTTATTTTACCTAATCCGAGATATTATGCAGTGCAGCCAAATTTATTTTTGCATTCTATTTTGGTTGTTTTTGATGTAACAATTATACTGAAACAAAGATGGAAATATGAAGAAAAATAATTTAAATTATATATAATTTATATTTCTTAAATAAATAAAATTTTAATGAAATTAATGAAAAAATTAAATAAATTAATTATAAAATAGATACACACACATCGCCAACATCAACAAGTAAGGAAAGATTAAAGTCGGCGGGGCCGACTATATGATACACTCCACTTTCTATCGGAATACAATTCAATTCACTAAAAAAGTGAAAATGGGAAAATTTTTTGTATGTTTCCTAATCACATGCTAATATGACCTGGTCCAATTTGTCAAATCGAGAATAATATTTGTATCGGGGCTATATCCAAACATGGAATGAACTGACTAACTTTCACAATAAGTTCTTCTAGTTGAAGTATAACGTGTTATGCTCAATTTTAAGAAATTCTCTGAAAATACGCGGTTTCTGGGGGAACGAAATTTGTATGAGAGCTATATGTAAATCTGAACCGATGTGACCCATTTTCACCACTGGTGCTTCCAGTTGAATTATAATGTGTTTTGCCAATTTTGAAGAAAATCTGTTGAAATATGCGGATTCTAGAGCCGAAAAATTCAAATTGGGAGCGAAATTTGTATGGGAGCTATATATAAATCTGAACCGATCTAACATATTTGTATCACAGGTGTTTCCAGTTGAAATATCAGGTGCTTTGCCAATTTTGAAGAAAATCTGTTGAAATATGTGGATTCTAGAGCCTAAAAATTCAAATTGGGAGCGAAATTTGTATGGGAGCTATATATAAATCTGAACCGATCTAACATATTTGTATCACAGGTGTTTCCAGTTGAAATATAAGGTGTTTTGCGAATTTTGAAGAAAATCTGTTGAAATATGTGGATTCTAGAGCCTAAAAATTCAAATTGGCAACGAAATTTGTATGGGAGCTATATATAAATCTGAACCGATCTAACACATTTTTACCCCAGGTGTTTCTAGTGGAACTATAAGATGTTTTTCCAATTTTGAAGAAAATCTGTTGAAATATGTGGTATCTAGAGTGGAAAGGGTCAAATCGGGAGTGAAATTCGTATGGGGGCTATATCTAAATCTGAACCGATTTTCTACAAATTAAATAGCGTTCGTCCTTGTCCCGAAAAACTTCGTTGTGCAAAGTTTCGTTTGGTTCTGGCTACAATTGCGACCTGTATCGTGATTACAACAATAGATGGACAGACGGACAGACATACGGACATTGCTAAATCGACTCAGAAAGTGATTCTAAGCCGATCGGTATAATTAACAATGGGTCTATCTCCCTTCCTTTTGGGTGTTACAAACAAATGCACAAAGACATAATACTCTCGTGGAGTGTATAAAAAAGATTCAGAGAATGGTAAAATGAATTATGAATGATGAATGGAAAGTAAGACTTTAGCCAAGAAATTCAATAAAATAAGTGAAAGGAAGAAGTCATGTAGAAATAGCTCTGCGTTTATTTAAATAATTTCATTTGTTAAGCCGGAAAGAAATAAGACCCCCATCGAAATAGAAGCGCTATGAAATGACGCCTGTCCGTCAGTAGGTCTGGCCGGACTCCAATTTTTCACGGGAACCACCAGTTTATTAAAAACCGTCGAAATTTACTTCCCATCTTTTTGCCTTAGGCATTGGTGGTGCATTCTATTGTATTTTTGTTTTTTGTAGTGTATCGTATCTTTTAAAGATTGAAAGCTGCAGTAACAGTGGGTTAGTTAGAAGTAGAAAAAATAGACTTTAATCAAAATGGGAGATTCACTCAGCCTTACAATTATGTGAATTTGCTCCTCCGCCTCCAACTCTAATTCACCACTCTCACTTAGGGAAGTTCATTTTATTTAATAAAAAAAATTATTTTCCGGAAACAATTTCCAAACCATCATCACGGATCACGAATACGTATGGAATTGCGAAATATCTAAAATTGTTTTTGATGGTTTACAAAAATTCTACTAATAAAATGTAATAGAAGAAATAAATTATTTTCCATATGTTAACTTTGTGTTTGTTTTGATATATCGGAAAATCTGACTACAATGTAATGCTGGAAAATTTTACTCTGCTAACACTCTGCTCAATTTGCGTTTTTCTTTAAGCCCTGATGGCTTGCGTATCGTGACTAAACGAAAAACACCCTTATTATTTCGATATATATAGTATAAACGTATAAAAAATAATAATAAAAATAATATAAATATTTATAAAATTATTTTTTCAATATTTTTAATCGTTTCATTACTATACGTCCACGAAAATCGAAAGCCTCTGTGGAATGCAATCCATGGTGGAGGGTATAAAAAGTTCGGCCCGGCCGAACTTGGCGCCGTTTTAACTTGTTTGTTATTAGACGTTTGCTTGTAAAAATACAAGTAAGGAAACACAGAGAGAGAAAATTATTATATGTTTGCCGTCAATAATTTATATATAGAAACTTCTTCGCACGTTTAAGTATGTGGTGTTTTTAGGATTTCATCTCACTATAAAACATATTTTTTGTTCGGAAATTTATTTAGTTTAAGTACATACCTTTTAGGATAAATCGTTTTATGCCAAGCGTCTTGAAAAATGATTTTGTACTGTACATCGATGTGATATAGACAACGACTTCTATTCTATTCTATCTACAAAGATTATTAATACCATTGTATTCACCAATACCTTTCCTTATTTGCTCTCGCAATTTAATCCTACTGTCTATTGATAGTTTATTATCTATAAATGTTTTCTCTGTCATATTACCCCAACTAAAGATTTATTTGTGTTCCAAACTTGTTCTCTTCAACAAAAAAACTATTACTTAAAATATTAATTCAATTCAAATGTATTCCATTTGATCAACAATTTATGTTCTCCAGCATTTTCCCCTGGGATGAGGGTTAGCATTATGCTGTCCATACATGCATAAATACACGATATGTCATTACCTTTACAAAGCATAGAACAACAGCAACAGGAAGGGGGCAACTAAAGGCAAATAGGGTGGCTTTCGGACATATCAGGTGTTTCGGTCGGTGGTAGGGGCGGAGAACATATTACAATAATCTCAATAGGTTTAATTGAATGTGCAAAGACAATACACTTACTGACCCATAATTCAATATTCCAGATTGAAACGCTTAGAGGCTTTTGTAAACATGGTAAATGAACCTACCAGGCTGCAGGACAAATCCTAATGTCAATGTACATTAGGGTGGTATTTTCTTGAGAGGTAAAACATTTTTTGTTATAATTGAATAATATTGTGGAGTACCTAACACGTCCATGGTGAACATTTGAAGAAAATTGTATAATGTTATCGTATAATGTGGTACAAAATTTAAATCCATCGGCCAAAAATCAATAATATTTGATCTAATAAACATTTCTGAGTGCTGTAAAAAAAATGGAATTATACAAGGACCAAAGGATTATTTTGAGATATTAAATCGGGCAATCGAATATATATTTCAGAATTAACCAAATTTGACTATTTTTCGATTTGAAAGAAAAGTTAAATTTGTATTTTTTTGTTCCTATTTTTTAACATATTTGTTAATAATGCGCAATGAAATTTGAAAAAAAACGTAATTACTTTTTCGAATTTGTCGAACTGTTTCTCACACATTTTAAGAGATTTTGAACTCAAAATCACTTATTATTAGGATTTTTGGACATAGTTCCGGCAAATGAACTCCGATTATAAAAATGTTCTCTCACCAGGACTAAAAATACCCATAATATTCTCTAATATTTTAGAGTATTTAAGCTCATTTTGTCCGCTTGTACTTACTTGATATTGGGTATGCGCATTCCCCCTATAAAAAAAACGTGCACGTTTATTCGTAGGGGGTGAAATAGGGCAAAAAGGGATAAAAATGGTGCATATCAAACCACAACAGCTAGAAACACGAAATAAGGTGTGTACATTCGAGTACACACCGAATGTATTATATATCGAGTAGATACATAATATAAAAGTATTTTTTCAAAATTCGTACTTTTAAGGGTTAAAATGGGAAAAGAGGGATAAAAATGGTAGGTTGGTGTATACATTCGGTGTATACATTCCTCTGATTGCGTAGACACGTAAAACAAACTAATTTTTCGTAATTCGTACTTTATAGGGTTAAAATTGAAAAAGGGGATAAAAATAGTACCAACCAAATGACCGCAGCTAGAGTCATGAAATTCGGAGTATACATTCCTCTGACTGGTAAACACTTTAGTCACAATAGCCCGAATAGCCGTTTCAGTGGGTCGATTAAACTGACCATAAAATGGAAGCGCGCGATGAACTTTCTTAACAGAGCACGCATTTTGATAATAAAATTCAATAATTTGCAAGCGTTGTTCGTTTGTAAGACGATTAATGGTTAAATTATAGACCAAACTGAAGATGTTTGATAGTGAAACAAAACACGAAACGTGCGTCAGCTATTTAAACCAGTGTTGTCAAAAAGATAATAGCTAAAAAATCACCCTTTATTCGTTTTGGTTTGGCTATATCAAAAAAGTTTATATTTTCCTGTTATATTACTGCACTTCTACGGAAATCGACAGCCTCTGTGGAATGTAATCCATGTTCTTGCTGCTTCATCTTTTCAAAAGATATGAGTAATTCGCATTTTGGAACCAAAAATCTGACTTTTTGTACTAAATGTATCCTCTCTACCAAGAGTGAAACTTCTTGCAGGCAAAAGTTATACTGGGAAAACGGGGAAGAGTGAAGTCTCTTTATAAATATGTATTTTATTCTTCAAAGACTTTCACAGGAAAAAAGTTATGTTGGTCCAAATTATACACTTTTTCATAAAGATTATTTTTAAAATCTTAAAATGTATGAGAAACAGTTCGACAATATCCAAATAAAGAAATTACATTTTTTCAATTTTCAAAATCTGAAAAATTGATAATCTGTAATAGTTACGAAAAAACTTAATATCTTAGCTGTGTATTAGGAACAAATCCGTAAAAATATGCTAAAAAGGAATACTTTTTTAAAATCGAAAAAATACGAATAGTAGTCAACTCTGGCTAATTTCTAAAATATACCCTATTTTCAATTTCTTACAAAACTCAAAAATGTTTAGAACAAAAGTTTGTCCGATGCATTTTGATTTTGAACAATTGTTCCGAGGCGCTTTCGTGCTTTTCCCCAATTTCGTAAAAAGTGCGAATATCGGAAGATATCTGTATTTGAAGTAGTGAAGTGTAGACTGAATTTCCTTATTCTATCTGTAACCGTTTGATTGACAGCGTTTTCCCTAAAAGAGCTAATTTTCGAAAAAAAAAAAACTTTAATTTGGGCGTCTACGCAGATAGAGGAATGTTACACACTGGATGATTATCGTCGAATATTGTGATTTTTGGGTGATACTAATTTCATCCCTTTTCCCCATTTTTGCTTTAAAAATATCCTTTAATACTCTAAATATTCGGTGTTAGGGGAATTTTTTCCCTCTGTGGCGATATCGGCCATTTCGCAGCCGATATATAACTATTAGAAGTATTTCATCAGAAAGGCATGGTCAGATAGTCTTAATATTGTATGACGATCAAGAATATATAAACTTTATAGGGTCTCAGGTCGCCATTTCCAGATGTTACAAACGCAATGACAAACATAGTATAGCCCCATCCTAATATACCCAATTAGGATAAAAGAACAGATGAATTTCTTCTTTATCCAACTCTCTTCAAATTTTCAGCATTGCTGATTTAGACCCATAATATTCCGCCTTGAACTCATTGGAATTAAACAAATGATGCAAAACTACCACCCTAATATGCATACGTACGTACGTACACATTGTAAGTGATTAAGGCTTTCGTAACAGTAACATCCTGACCGTCGGCAACACGTTCGTAGAGAATCAGTGTCCAGTAAGCAAAGTGGGACAATCTTCCAGAAAGAACATATAAGCATATTAAAGTGGACCAAGCACTAAAGGAGATTTTTCAAGTTGCATTCTAAATGTTTGCCGAATTCATATTAAATCAACTTTCCATATTAAATCAACAGAAACGAAATTTTATGAAAGTTGAACAAGGAAAAGGAAAGACGCTTTATACAGGCAAAAATGTATATTTTTATACCCTCCACCTCCAGGATGGGGGTATACTAACTTTGTCATTCCGTTTGTAACACCTTGAAATATCGACCTGAGACCCTATAAAGTATATATATTCTTGATCGTCATAAAATTCTAAGACGATCTAGCCATGTCCGTCCGTCCGTCTGTTGAAAGCACTCTAGCATCTAAACGAATGGAGCTAGAACGTTAAAATTTTTCATAAATGCGTCTTGTAGTCTTAGATCGGTTGGGATTGAAATGGGGCGAAATCGGCCCAAAGGGAAAAATTTTTCCCTCACAAGGACTAAAAATACCCATAATAATCCCTAATATTTAAGCGTATTTAAGCATGTTTTTTTGGATATGACTGTTCATATTTGCTTGATATTTGGTATGCGCATTCCCCTTATTGCAAAAACGTGCAACATAAAGTGATTCTTATTTGTAGGGGGTGAAATGGAGCAAAAAAGGGATAAAAATGGTACTTATTAAACGACAATAGCTAGAAACACGAAATTCGGTGTGTGCATTCCTCTAATTGAGTAGATAAATAATATAAAAGTATTTTTTCCAAATTCGTACTTTTAAGGGGTAAAATGGGAATAGAGGGATAAAAATGGTACCAACCAAACGGCTATACCTAGAATAATGAAATTCGGTGTATACGTTCCTCTGATTGCATAGATAAGTAAAATACACGGATTTTTCAAAATTCGTACTTTTTGGGGTTAAAATGAAAAAAGGGGATAAAAATAGTACCAATCAAATGACCGCAGCTAGAGTCATGAAATTCGGAGTATACATTCCTCCGACTGCGTAGACACGGAAAATAGACGAATTTTTCGAAATTATAACTTTCAAGGGATACAATGGTACAGAGGGATAAAAATAGTACCAACTAAACGACTACAGCTAGAATGATGCAATTCTAATTGCGTAGAAACGTCAAGGGGGTAAAAATGGTACCAACCAAATGGGCGCAGCTGGAATCATGGAACTCGGTGTATACATTCCTCTGACTGCATAGACACGCGAAATAAAAAGTTTTTTCCAAATTCGTACTTTTTCTTTTACGGCAAAAATTGGTTGAATCATGAAGTTAGGTTATTTTGCACTATGTACGTCTGATAATGGATTTTTAAAATTTGTACTTTTGGAATTTAAATAGAAAGGAAATACAACCAACTTGAGCACACACTATCTACCAATATTTATGGCTTTGAAAATATAAATATAACAATATTTATTTTTTTAATTCACGTATAAGGTAATGCTACCAATCATTACCTTATAAGCGTGGTTTGAAATAATTAAAATATTATATTTATTTATAAAATTATTTTTTCAATATTTGTATTTGTTTTGGTTTGGCTATATTAAAAAAATTATATTTTCCTGTAATATTACTGCACTTCTACGAAAACCGACAACCTCTGTGGAATGCAATCCATGGTGGAGGGTATATAAAGTTCGGCCCGGCCGAACTTATCGCCGTTTTTACTTGATAAATGTAATATTATTACTTTTACAGTGAAGTAACACATAAACTGAAATCTCTGTTAAATAACCTTTCGAATAAAATTAAGATCGGTTGACATTTTCTCGTGTTTAGCTTTAGATTAAAATTACTTATTATAGTTAAAATCAGGGTTGGCAGATATGGCGATTTCCGCAAAACGTGGCTAATTTTAAATATGTTTGGCGATTTTGTTTTTACATTTGGCGACATGGTGATTTATGAAATAGTTGGCGATTTTCTTGGCTAATTTTATAAATTTTAAATCCGCCGTCCGATTTTATTATATTGGCGTTACTTTGTAGAGAAATCTATAGTACAATTTGTATGCAAGTCATAGATATGCGTTTATGTCAAACCGAACACTTCCTATTCTTTTCGACTCTTCCATTTCCGATTCTTTGTAACTTAGTAGAATAAATGCACTCTATAAAATATTTGATTTATAGAGGATGATTAAAAGATTTTTTAAAAGATATGCCCAATAGAGAATTGCTAAAATAAAGATAAAAGTTTCTAGGTAGGAACATTGAAAATGGTATTGTGTGAAAACGCGCAGGTACAAGTCAAAGAATGAAGGCTTATTTTAAAGATAATTGTATTTTGTTATCATTTGTGGTTTTCTTAAAAAAGTCAAAAATAGCCGTATTCCCGTCGACTATAAACAAGCCACAAGTACATTTTAGAATTGAGAAATAATAATAATTAAAATCTGTGATAAATGTAGACGACTGAAAACGCTATTTTTGAACGAATGTATGCATCGACTTTTCTACGAAAACAGATTTTTCAAATGCATTATATATGATTTCATTTTTCTTTTTCATTCCATTTAAAATACCTGATATAATATTTAGGTGACATTGGTTCATGGAAACGCGAGACAGAGAAAAACTCAATATTAGAAACTGCTTCATAAAGAAGATAAATATAATTTTTTAATATTATTTAATATCAATTGTTTTGTTGTTTTTTTTCAACCAGTAAGCCTGTGTTGAAAGAGTATTGTGCATTATGAATTTGCTAAACTATGTCACGGTATAAGAAATTTTTTAAATCTTATTAAGAATAATAAATAATAATAAAATATGTTTTAACTCTTTATCATGAAATGTTGAAAATATTCAATTAAAAAATAATATCTGAATTCCATACATTTTTTACAAGATCTAAATATAAAATGGAATGTGTCGATTTTTTTTTTTTTTACAAAAACTGAAGTTGTTTAAATTTTGCGGGTTTTCGCGATTTCTGACAATTGATTTGGCGATAGAGATGCAAAATAATCTGGCAACACTGGTCAAAATAGAAAAAAATACAGCAACAGAATTTATGGAACAGACTACCGACCCATTAGTTCTGAAAGGGCATGTAGAGTAGATCGTTTTTGTAGAATAAACTTATATTCCAGCTGGTCTAAATTTCTTTTTACAGTGGATCAAAGTTTTCATTTTGTGCTCGAAGGGAGCATTATACTAAGTGAGAAAAGTGTTGTAAGTTTATCTCTGAGAGAATTCTTATTGTCAGAAAAAAATACACTGTCCAACAGCATTTATGGAACAGACTACCGACCCATTAGTTCTGAAAGGGCATGTAGAGTAGATCGTTTTTGTAGAATAAACTTATAGTCCAGCTGGTCTGAATTTCTTTTTACAATGGATCAAAGTTTTCATTTTGTGCTCGAAGGGAGCATTATACTAAGTGAGAAAAGTGTTGTATGTTGATCTCTGAGAGAATTCTTATTGTCAGAAAAAATACACTGTCCAACAGCATTTATGGAACAGACTACCGACCCATTAGTTCTGAAAGGGCATGTAGAGTAGATCGTTTTTGTAGAATAAACTTATAGTCCAGCTGGTCTGAATTTCTTTTTACAGTGGATCAAAGTTTTAATTTTGTGCTTGAAGGGAGCATTATACTAAGTGAAAAAAGTGTTGTATGTGAGAGAATTCTTATTGTCAGATTATTTTTGTGAAAGGTCTTAATCCTCTTGATCATCTCATTTGACCCCTTTTTCGAGAAAATAAAGAAAAGTCCTTTCAAAAAGGATATTTATGGATAAATATGTTCTCAGAAAAAAATTGGCGGGAAATTTCGGTGGTAAAGCTCTTCACGCTTAAATTACATAATTCAAGACAATTTACACTACAAAATTACTAGTTTAACAATGGGTCCATGTTTTTTGGAAGATCGATCTTTTGCGACAAAAATGTGAGTATATCGGTAGAGCACGGTAAACAAAAATTGTCATTTTTGCGGGAATTTGATACAAGGATAAACCCAAAATCTAAATATTTAACTGAAAATAAGTTCAATTGAACTGAAACTGAGGAAATTATTCCTTAATGGTAAGGTTAGGTTGAATAAAAACGAAGGGGGAAAATTTCCTATTTTAGAAACGATCGATCATGAACTTCCTTAATAATGACCATCCCGACACTCTAAGGTGTTCCAGGTTAGGTAATATCAACCCCCAGAGCACTCTCAGCCTCGAAAATGTAGGACAATACCAAAGGAAGTGTTTCGCCGTTTCGGTATCCTCCCTGCACGCCCTGCATTCATCTGAGTCCCATCACCCCATATGATTGTTTGTTAGTCAGGTTAACTAATATTAAATATTAAATGTTTCGCGACTTCACCGTGGGTATTGTGATCGTAGCTTGGCTATCCGTGCAGATTCTCACGTTCCCATTTCTGCTTTGACCATTTAACACACTCGCTTTAACCTCTGCTTGAAAGACAGTGTTATGGTCCCGTAGACGAAATAATTTTTCTAAGGAGAATTATTCCACATATTGTCCTAGACCTGTTTTCCGCCCATTTTAGATCCATCTGTGTAGTAGTGTGTCCAGAGGTTATTTCTCCAGGAAACTCTAGACGAAATCTTTGCATTACAGTTCATATTAACTGTTTTTATGCGATTCTGTCAGTTATATACTCCGATTCAAAGAAACCCTTTAGTTTACGAAAAGCGCAGTGACATTATTGTCTCCATATCAAATGACTCCGCTGATGCCAAAGCAGCTTATTCGTTGAACTTTTTGGACTATTTTCATGTTGCAATTAACTTTCATCGATGTTTACCAGACTACAGAAGCATACGTCATAATAGGTCTGATTACGCTTGTGTAAAGCCAGTGTGCCAGTGTGCCTTTGGACTTATGCTCCAATTTGCGTCTATTGCCCTTCTACAACTGGTCTAACATCTGTGGGCCTTCTCTACCCTGCTGTTGATGTGGTCCTTCCATCGTAGCTTCCGTTCTAGGATAACTCCCTGATATTTAACTAACTAATTCAATCGTCTTCCACGGGAATATTAGATCGTTGTAAAGACCGATCTTTCTTTTCCTTTCGAATGAACAGATTTCGCTTTTCTCCGTTTTTTACATTAAGACCCTTTGTCATGCCCGGCTGTAAGATAGGTTACGTGCATCGATGATCCTTCTGCATAAATAGTTAGGATTCTTTTCCCTCAAGAGTATCTATACATCGTCTGCATAGCAGACTGGTTGGAATACTCTTTCAATTGAATCCTCAGTAGACTAGACAGTAGAGTGGGGATAAAGTGCCCCTTTGTGGTGTATCTCGCCATACCTTGTCCATAATAGTAATCTTGTTCGACAGCATGTTATGGATCTGTTCCATGGCATGTGGTCTACCCAGTCTATTACTTTGCGGTCTACCTTGAACTTGTCTAATGATTGGATAAGAGTAATAAAAATCGCCAAAGTGAACATGTTATCGCTGTAGGATTTTCCAATGTGGAGGACGACCTCATGTAGTGCGATTTCCATTGATCTTCCCCTGACATATGCATGCTGTTTATTCCCCAATACTTCAACAAATGATTTTGCTTCCATGTAATGACTTTGCTTCCGACTAGGGATTTTGCAAATCATCTGGAAATCTTATCCGCTCTTAGCACGTGAAGTGATGAAATAAGCATTATTCCTTTTAAAAGTTACGGAATTAATTCCACAAAAAAATTGACGAGGTACCATATATATTTCTCGACAAAAAATATAATATGATGTGGGAAATTTGAATCGGTTAAAATAAGTGGTTTCTGGAGTGAAAAAAGTATAATCGGAGGAGACATTTGTACGGTGGTTATATCTAGCTCTGAACCGATTTGTTTCAAAGTCAATAGTCAGATGGAAATTGCTAAATTGATTTAAATCGATCGATCGGTTTAATATACTATGACTAAATGTCGCTTCCTTTTTCAAACTTTACAAACAAATAAACAAAGCCATAGTAATATGGTGGAGGGTATAAGAACCATTTTCTTAACTTTCACTTGAATTTTGTACACTGTTTGCGTGTAGTTTCGGGAAATTGTGGGTAACGTCAAAGTTCATTTTCAGTTGGTGAAGGCAGTAACTTTTTGCGAGGAGCCTTTGCGAATATTTAAATACGTATGTATGTATGTAGGTGTGTATTTATATTCATTATATTGCATGGAATGGTGAACTGTCGTAATAAATATTAATACGATATCCGCTATTTCCAGATTCCCCCAAGCACCCGTCGAACAAACTGATGTCAAAGAAACAAGAAACTTTTAAACGTCATATGCATAACATACATAAATAAACGAGTGAAAATATTTGTTTCAAACTTGAAAACGTGCGTATGTTTATCACATATCAAATGTGTCAATATCAAGAGCGTACACACTCTTTCATACTTTATTTAAAGTTAAACAATCGTCTGTCTGCTTGCCAGGCTGTCTGTTAATGTCTGCCAGCCATATTGTCTGTATGTAACAGGCTGGTGCTTTTACTAAAATGTAAACATTTGAATGATTTATTTTTGCTGCTGCTTTTTTGTTTTCCTCCTCTTTTTTTGTGAAATAAACAATACTTGAAATATGTATGTACATACATACAAAGAAACATGCACACACGTCTGTCTGTTGTGACTGTCTAAATTGTCAAAATAGCAAACAAAATGTCAGAAAAATCTAAACAACCACATGCTACTCCCCCATTGAAATATGCCGCAGATAGCATCGGTGTGAGAATAGAAATTTATGGAAAGGCATTTTCGCGCTCAATTGCTCAATTACTTTACAAGTGCAACAATTAAAGTGAAATTGAAAACACAAAAATAAACAGATTAATTACAGCATTGATGATAACAATTACACTGATAATAACGACTGTATGACTGGTTGTCCGCGGTTTTGCTGTTTGATAGATGTTTATACTTTTCTGTGAAATTGTCATGATTAAATTGTATGACATGATACTTAATATGTAATGACATGGTACCATGTATCAAAGGATATGATTTGTTATATTAGCATTTATACTGATGTTGCTCCTGACACGCGTTGCTCTAACACGTGAAGGGCAAACTTTCCACTGTGGTATTTTGCTGCAATCACATTGTTGTGGAGGAGGGCTATGTCACGGGTTGAATACCTATAATAGGGTTGTTTTTCTTTAAGCCAGGATAACAAGCTGCGATAACAAAAGCTTATTAACGCTTTTGTTATTTAATTTTTTGCTCAAAATAAAAAATATTTTTTCATATTGTCGCCAACTTCGATATAAATATATTTATCAAAAGAAATTTAAAAAAATATATTTTTTGTTGACTTTATTGGACTTAGCCTCGATAACCATAACTTTGACTTACACTGGATAATTATCCAGGCTAAGTCAAAAATTGTTAACACAAAATTATTTTTTCAAAATATGTTTTCACACACACATTGATATTGCCTTTGATGACAATTTTAAAAAAGAAGTTTTTTTTGAATAAAGTTTAACATTTTATTTAGATTTTTATTATAGCAGCTTCGTTATCCAGTCTTAAAGAAAAATAATAATAAGGATGCGCAAAATAGTCATATTTAGTCATAATAGCTCCAAAAAAATCTGATAAAAAGGAGCGACATTTTATATGAAAAAACACCCAAAAATGGGTCTTTATTCATACATTGTGGGCAATATTTCATATTTGCCATTTGAAATAGCATTTAGGAATTTATATACCGAATTGATTTTTGTCCCCATTGTACAAATTAAAACAAGTAAGGAAAGGCTAACGTTGGGCGGGGCCGACAATATGATACACTCCACTTTCTACGCGAATACCATTCAATTCGGTAAAAAAGTGAAAACGAGAAGGAATATGACCTGACCCAATTTGTCACATCGAGAATAATATTTGTATCGGGGCTATATCCAAACATGGAATGAAGTGACTAACTTTCACAATCATGTCGATTATGCACGCCGACGGATGGCTGCGGATCGGATTTTTTCCGCAGTTGAGTATTTTGGTATTATATAAGCCGATGGTAATGCCGTTGCGGAAAAATTCGTATTATGTATTCCTCATGCGACTCACTTCACATACAAAAATATCCGACAGAAAATCATCGCTGATTTGATGCGGATAAGGTACTTTTTGGTTGTTTTTTTATTTGTTTTAATTTCTAATGGAAGCTAAGAGGTAAGATGAGAAAAAATTAAATGTAAATGTTAAATGATTTGTTTTTTTGTATTGCCACTTTTTTCTTCCAAATTTATAAAAAAAAACAATTGATGAATACATTATAAAATGTTAGAATTTCAATTATTTTATTTAATTTCAAATCTAAGAATATGTCAGCGCACTTTATTGGTTACTTTTGTTTGTGATTTGCTTATAAATGTCAATTTGACAGCTGTAATGTAATATCGACTTTATGTTGGTAATGCAGTCATCCGACGGATTACATAATACAATTTTCCTCACAAAGTGAGTCGAGTGCGGATCGAGTCAATCCGATCCGCAGCAAATCCGTCGGCGTGCATAATCGACATGAATAAGTTCTTCTAGTTGAAGTATAACGTGTTATGCTCAATTTTAAGAAATTCTCTGAAAATACGCAGTTTCTGGGGGAACGAAATTTGTATGAGAGCTATATGTAAATCTGACCCGATGTGACCCATTTTCAACATAGGTGTACCTAGTTTAAATATATGATGTTTTGCCAATTTTGATGAAAATCTGTGGATTCTGGAGCGGAAAAATTCAAATTGGGAGCGAAATTTGTATGGGAGCTATATATAAATCTGAACCGATCTAACACATTTTTACCACAGGTGCTTCCAGTTAAAATGTAAGGTGTTTTGCCAATTTTGAAGAAAATCTGTTGAAATATGTGGATTCTAGAGCCTTTGGGAGCGAAATTTGTATGGGAGCTATATATAAATCTGAACCGATCTAACACATTTTTACCACAGGTGTTTCCAATATAAGGTGGTTTGCGAATTTTGAAGAAAATCTGTTAAAATGTGTGGATTCTAGAGCGGAAAAATTCAAATTGGGAGCGAAATTTGTATGGGAGCTATATATAAATCTGAACCGATCTAACACATTTTTACCACAGGTGTTTGCAGTTTAAATATAAGGTGTTTTGCGAATTTTGACAAAAATCTGTTAAAATATGTGGATTCTAGAGGGAAAAATGCAAATTGGCAACGAAATTTGTATGGGAGCTATATATAAATCTGAACCGATCTAACACATTTTTACCCCAGGTGTTTCTAGTGGAACTATAAGATGTTTTTCCAATTTTGAAGAAAATCTGTTGAAATATGTGGTATCTAGAGTGACAAGGGTCAAATCGGGAGTGAAATTCGTATGGGGGCTATATCTTAATCTGAACCGATTTTCTTCAAATTAAATAGCGTTCGTCCTTGTCCCGAAAAACTTCGTTGTGCAAAGTTTCGTTTGGTTCTGGCTACAATTGCGACCTGTATCGTGATTACAACAATAGATGGACAGACGGACAGACATACGGACATTGCTAAATCGACTCAGAAAGTGATTCTAAGCCGATCGGTATAATTAACAATGGGTCTATCTCCCTTCCTTTTGGGTGTTACAAACAAATGCACAAAGACATAATACTCTCGTGGAGTGTATAAATAGCATACGATTTGTTTTTAAATTCATGTACAAGAAAGGTCATAGCTTTCATAGATTTCCTTTCCATCTTTTCTTCGTTAAGATGTCAGCAATTATAAAATATTCTATTTTTTTAAGTTTCTTCGCACTATTTAAAAGAAAAATAAGAAATCAGGTTTTATCAAAAAATCTTTTACGTCTACAAAAAGGGTCAAATCTTCTGCATTTTGGGATATGCCTCAATATGCAACACTTAAAAAATATTTTTTTAAATCTCGGACGCAAAATTTTGTTCTATATAAATTTCTACATAAATTTTATCTGGATCAGAAAGATTATATAGGCTGAGAGTGGAAATTGAAAACACTGGATAGAAAGATTGGAAAGAAGTAAGGAAAGGTTAAAGTCGGACGGGGCCGACTAAATGATATCCTACACCACTCCCTGCGTATATACCAGATTTTGATTACTAAACCCAGGTTGTTTTTGCAGCTATTTTATATAGTTCATATAAATTATAATCTTTAGTCAATTTTAATGAATATGGCAAATTGATGAAAATCTTAGTTAAGTTACTCATACATATGATGGGCTCATACACAAACAAAATCATTGTAGCTGCGCGTAGTGAAAAATATAACAATTATTTTCATCAAGATTGCCTGTAATAAGATGAATCCAGAGTGTTATCAGCAAATCGGAAGGTGCATATGAACGGTGACAATATATGTGCAGATTTTACATCGGTAATAGGATAAATCGGACGGAAATTTGTAGGGGTCCTATCACAATAACATTCACGGTATTCCTAGTTGAAATAATTTGCAAAATTTGTTCAAGATCCGTTGTAAGATGTAGGTTGTAGAGCGGAAATAGAGTAAAATATGGTATCATCATGTATGGGGGATATTCATGTATGGGGGATATACCAATATATGGACCCATATATTTAACTTTCATAGTAGGTATTCTTAGTTGAAATATAACATGATCTGCAAAATTTGATAAACTTCGGATGTAAACTATGTATTCTAAAGAGGTAAAAGTAAAAAAATGGGGCCTTTTGTAAGGTCGCTACATTAAAAAGTGCGCACTTATGTATCACTTTCACAGTAGGTATTCTCATTTGATGATCTGCAAAATATTATCAAGATCCAAAGTAGTATGTGGGTTCTAGAGCTGTAATTATTACCCGTGGGGGGCGCTACATTAAAAATTGGGCCCTTATAAAGGGTGATTTTTTTAAAAGCTATAGGAAAGTTTTTCAAAAGAAAACACATAAAATTAAAAAAATGCTTGAAATCTTTATTTGAATCGATAGTACGGTCCATATAATTTAACGTTTGAAGATTATTTCATGCAAATGTTGACCTTGACTGCGCCTCAAATGGTCCATCCGCTTAGTCCAATTTTGGCATTTCCACGTTTTTGCGTAACAGAGGCCCAATTGCTGCGAACGGCACGAATCGATAATTGATGGTCATCATTAACACTGGCCGATACAGCAGCGATATTTTCTTCAGTTCACACTCTACGTAAGCGTGTTGGTGGTTTAATGTCCAACAATGTAAATTTGCCGCTTCAGTGGGTCGATTAAATAGACCATAAAATGGAAGCGCGCGATGAACTTACTTAACGAAGCACGCATTTTGATAATAAAATTCAATAATTTGCAAGCGTTGTTCGTTTGTAAGACGATTCATGGTTAAATTATAGATCAAACTGAAGATGTTTGACAGTGAAACAAAACACGAAACGTGCGTCAGCTGTTTAAACCAGTGTTGCCAAAAAGATAATAACTAAAAAATCACCCTTTAGATAACTTTCACAGTAGGAATTCTTAGTAATCTTGGGCCCAGTTGTACGGAGGCTATACCAAAACATGGACCCATATAGTTGACTTTCATAGTAGGTGTTTGTATTTGAAATATAACATGATGTGTGAAATTTCATCAAGATCCGAAGTAAAATGTATATTTTAGAGCAATAATAGTGTAGTCGAAACATGGACCCATATAACCCACTTTCATATTAGCTGTTTCTAGTCAGAATATAACACGATCCTGAAAGTTGTATCAAGATCCAATGTAAAATGTGTATTCTACAGCGGTAATAGGGTAAATTGGAGGTATATTTATATGGAGGCTATATCTGAATCTGAACCGATTTCCTCCTAATTCAATACCGATGGTCTTTTCGCTAAAAAAATTACTTTTGCCAAATTTCATCGGAATCGGACAACAAATGCGACCTGTAATACCCTATTCCACGAACTGGTGTAGGGTATACAAATTTAATTGGAATTTAACTTTTGTGATTGTTGAAAAATTGATAATAAAAATTGCAATCCAATATTATTTTATTTAATTCGTTTCAAATTGTTTCCGTGGATCATAAACAAAGTTACCGATTCGTTGGTGTTAACATCCCATTGAGGCCGTCGGACAAGAAGACAGTTATTTATAAGTAAAATTAAATTATAAAATTAACTTTGTGTTTGCCTTTGAGTGGATTTGACAAATCCTTTTGGCTTGCAATCTATTAATAAAACTCTCTGGCAGCTTTATTTATATTTATAAACCGCTAACGGTATTTAACATGCTCCTAGCATTGAGGACGGTGCCATCAATACACCGTACGTGATACTCTATTAAAATTAAAAATTGTATTTTAATTAAAAAATGTACATATGCACACATTCATTCAAATTACACACACACACATATGCATGCATGTACGTAGGTACGTCTGCATGAATGTTCGTACTTAGAATAACATGAAATTAATAATTAAAAATTCAATTAATTTTTTTATTACTGCCACATGTTGCAATGTGTTTTTTCGCTCGTGCATAAACTGTTAACATTGACATTGAAATCTCTTTCTCTGTCCTTGTTTTTATGGTTGCCTTTGTTGTTGTCGTTGCTGCTGCCTTTGTTCGACTTCGTGTTCCTGTATCACAAAGCATAAAATGTCATCAATGACAGGAGTACGTGTAAAATGAAATGATATAAAAATAGATTGAAACGAATGTATGCACAGTCACACATACATACATATGCGTATGTGTGCATATGCACAGATGTCTATACATATGTGTGCACATACGTATATGTTTCTAATTGTTGCCACAAGACAAAATCTAAAAACATTCACAACATAATGTTCACGACTGCTTGCCTGCATATGAACACATACACAGCTACATATATACATATGTATGTTTATGTGTTGGTGTGCTTGCGAATGTACAAGTATCTGTTGCTTCTCTGGCACACAATAACAGTGACGACAACATCAACCACCGGATATTGTCATGTTGCCACTGTGCAAAAGTGTTATAAACACATAAAACACAACACAAATTCAGCAATCGTTCTACGAACAATCTTCTTGATTAAATCATAAAATGACATGTTGCTAACATGTCATGTCTGTTCCGTCAGTGGAACCGAATCAGCCAAAGAGGGCGTAGTTTCCCGAATCATCGTGATGGTATAATGTGTGATAAATATTCATCCACTTGTAGCAATAAGTTGCACACGCCAACCAACATACATATAGGACGGGAAAAACTTTAAGGTGTACAAAATTACACTGAAGAGCTTCGAATCGAAATTTTGGGTAAAAAGGAATAAACAACAGTGACTTGACCGACAAAAACAACAAGTAAGGAAAGCCTAAAGTCGGACGGGTCCTACTATATGATACCCTCCACTTTCTACCTCATTACAATTCGACTTGGTGAAAAAAGTGAAATTGGGAATGATTTTTATATAGGTCCTTCATCATGGACCGTCTTGCCCAGTTTCACAATGTGTGTTTCCGGGAAAAATTTACAGTGTTCTGCAAAATTAGATCAAAAACAGTATAGCGTTAAATCGCGACGGACATTTGAATGGGGCCTATATTAAAATCTGGAACTTTGTGATATACTGTCACCATGTATTAACATTAGGATGGGTGCGGTTGCATTTATTGTCCGATCGTACCAACATTTGGCACAAGTTAGTTTTGTGGGTCAAGGACCGATTTGAAGTAAATCGGTTCAGATTTAGATATAGCCCCATACAAATTTCGGTTCCGAAAACCGAAACATATTTGGTGAAAGTGGGCCAAATCGGTTCAGACTTTTATATAGCTCTCATAGAAAACGTTACGATTCGACTTTTTCCGCTTTAAAATCTACACATTTTAACCGATTTGATTCAAATTTAGCACAAGACATTAGACTAGAAAAATCTGTGGTGAAAATGGGTGATATCGATTCAGATGCAGATGTAAATAACTCCCGTAAAAATCTAGCTCACGATGTGGCATTTTACGCTCTTGAAATCACATACATAATCATATTTTCTTATATTTTAACTAGAAACGCATATGGTAAAAGTAGTTAAAATCGGTTCAGATTTGGCTCTGAAAAAACATTTTTATACCTTCCACCTCCAGGATGGGGGTATACTAACTTTGTCATTCCGTTTGTAACACCTTGAAATATCGACCTGAGACCCTATAAAGTATATATATCTAGTCATGTCCGTCCGTCTGTTGGAAGCACGCTAGCATCTAAACGAAAGGAGCTAGAACGTTCAAATTTTCCATAAATGCGTCTTATAGCCGTAGATCGGTTGGGTTGAAATGGGGCGAAATCGGCCCAAAGGGAACAATTTTTCCCTCACAAGCACTAAAAATACCCATAATAATCCCTAATATTTTAGCGTGTTTAAGCATGTTTTTTGAATATGTCTGTTTATATTTGCTTGATATTTGGTATGCACATTCCTCTTATAGCAAAAACGTGCACCATAAAGTGATTCTTATTTGTAGGGGGTAAAATGGGGCAAAAAAGGGATAAAAATGTTACATATTAAACGACAACAGCTAGAAACACGAAATTCGGTGTGTACATTCCTCTAATTGAGTAGATACATAATATAAAAGTATTTTTTCCAAATTCGTACTTTTAAGGGGTAAAAAAGGAATAGAGGGATAAAAATTGTACCAACCAAACGGCTATACCTAGAATATTGAAATTCGGTGTATAAATTTCTCTGATTGCATAGATAAGTAAAATACACGGATTCTTCAAAATTCGTACTTTTTGGGGTAAAAATGAAAAAAAGGGATACAAATAGTACTAATCTAATGACCGCAGCTAGAGTCATGAAATTCGGAGTATACATTCCTCTGAGTGTGTAGACACGGAAAATAAACTAATTTTTGGAAATTCGTACTTTTTGGGGTTAACATGAAAAAAGGGAATAAAAATAGTACCAATCAAATGACCGGCCGAACTTAACGCCGTTTTTACTTGTTTGTATTAAGCCATTTTCATAAGTATGGTATATGTGACGTAATTTTTCGTTCGATATTCATAATTTAGACATAATTTGAAAGCTATTGGTTCATTATATATTTTCTCAAAACAGCTTCAACAGAATATTTGTAACAAATAAATATTTTTTTCGTTGTCACTTTGAAAAACCACAAGAAGTGCTCCAATAACTCAACCAATAAGTTGTACTAAACCAAGAATAAAAATTTTAATTTAAAGTGCTTTCAAGTGTCTATTAATTCAGAAAAAGTGGACAAAAGTGCAACATGAAAAAATTACAAGGGGAAAACATGATTTTCGGAGGTGTTTTCTGGAGCAATTAGCTCAAAGATGGCTGGAACTAGAATCGAAATATATTCAATCTTTATTGAATGGTGATCACATCAACTAATTTTCACGTGCCATCCTAATAAGCATATATGTATGAACATACATGTACGTTGTGTCAAGTTTAACCAAAATTGGTAAATATTTTCGTTTCTGCAGCAAAGTAGTCAAATTATGGCGGACATTTGTATCGGGGCTATATAAAAAATAGAACGATGTGACTCACTTTTAGTATAGGTGCTTCTAATGCAAATAAAGGTTGTTGAGCCAAATTTGATGAAAAACGGTTAAAATATGTGGTTTCTAGAGTCAAATCTAAACAGATCTCACTTATTGTCACCATATATGTTTCTAGTTGAAAGATAAGGTGTTGGGCTAAATTTGAAGAGAATCGGTTACAGTACAGTGGCCGACAAAAGTCAATATACGACCCCAATTTCGGCTCCCGGTCGAGTTCAGAAGCATGCTGCTTTGTTTGAAATCTCTTATTATTAATAAGTACCAAACAATCCGTATTTCACCACCAACTAATATTCACGAAAAACTAAAAAAACAAGTAAGTTCAGTAAGCTTCAGTCGGCTAATCCGACTTATATATACCCTCACTTTCAGAGAACATATATACAGAAGTTATAAGGAATAACATTTTATGTAGGGCAGGATAAATTGTTGGGAAGGTGGTAAAAGGTTCCTGTCACATGATCCAGTTTCCCCATTTATTCGTAGTGGATTCCATGCACCACTATAGAAGTTATAAAGGATTTAATATTACATAGGATAGCGACAATTGTGTGGGAGGTACAAGAAGGGGCGTGGCTAAAGCGTAAATATTTTTTAGGTTTAAAGTTATTATAAGAACATTTTTAAATATCAAATTGCAAATGATTATGACTACCCGTATGTATGTTATGTCGGTTTTATTGTAACCAAAGCTTATGCCACTTTGTGTAGAAGGTACCAGAAGGGGTGTGACAATTTCGCCCATATTGCATGCGAATGTAACCACTAAAAAAACATTGCCAAATATCAAATTTCGCAGTATTCCGATCATCAGTATAGAAGTTATAACAGCTTCAACTTTACGTAGTTTTGCGTGATTTGTGTGGGAGGTACTGGAAGGAGCGTGGAAAAATCCGTCATATTTAGTACACTTAAATTGATTATAAAAACATTATCAAATACCAAAATATTGCTGATTCCGAATATCCGTGTGAAAGTTATATGGGTTTTAATTTAACATTGGAATATGGGCTTTTTGTGTGGGAGGTACCAGAAGGGGCGTGGCAATTTCGCCCATCTTCGAACTTAAACTAAGTTTTGGAAAAATATTACGATATGCTAAGTTTGAATCGATTCCTTAACTCCTTTCGAGAGTTATCGTATACACCAGCCAGACAGACGGACGGACGGACGGACAGACGGACGGACAGACGGACATGGCTCAAACACCTTAAAAAGTGGTGAAACGGATTTGGTCCAAACATAATTGGGGTCTTAGGTCACTCCTTCAATGCGTTACACTTTTTTTTCGTCCCAAATGATATACAGATACCCTCCTACTCTGTAGAGTGAGGGTATAAAAATGCATTGACAAAAGTCTACATATGACCTACATGTTACGCTTCATTTTCTTGATTTCTGCAGGATAATAGAGGAAGTAACCTTATTTTAATTTCTATTTTTGCGCTACGTTGTATACTTCGTATTTTGATAGTTGGACAGTTCTGACTGTATTTAAAAACACGAATACTATTAAAAATAAAGCCCGAAGTGGCCACCGAAGGAAGTTAAGTAGGAGAGATTTAGTAGTAACAAGTAAGAAGCCGTTAAGTTCGGCCGGGCCGAATCTTATATACCCTCCACCACGGAGTGCATTCCACAGTATTACCAGCTGATTAAAGGATGTCGACTTTACATAGAAGCACAGTACCATATTACGAAAATTTTGATATTTTTATGCACATTACTATATTTGTTTACTATTTCAAACTATAATGTATACTTATGCGCACTGTTTAAAATCGGCTAATATATAAATAAAATGCTGAAATTGTGAAAGTGAACATTCCTAAATATTAGGCGATTGTCAGTCGCCATTAGAAAGAAGCATTTTCAAATACAGACAAAGTGATAAGAAAAGTATAAATTTTAAAGATATCCCCATTCGCCCCATTCTCCGCCCAAATGTACAAATTTCGAAAAAAACATTTTTCGAGTCTTCATAGTCAGAATGTATACACCGAAATTCATGATTTCAACTTCAGCGGTTGGTAGGTCCCATTTTTATCCCTCTTTTTTAATTATATCCCTTAAACGTACGAATTTCGAAAAATCCCTCTATTTTACGTATCTATGCAATTAGAGGAATGAACACACCGAATGTGTTGTTGTTGTCGTATCATTGGTACCATATTTTATCCCTTTTTGTCCCATTTCGCCAGCTAAAACTTTTATTTTCTTTGCGTTGCTTCCAAGCTACAAGAGGAATGTCTGCAACAAATTTTAACTGTATGAAAATCAGAAATTTAATTAATAAGCCAAGGCTACCAATATTTGTATACTATGTATATATATAATGGAAATAATACTTCAATTCATAAAGTAAATATAAAGGAGCAATCATAAATACCCTAAATATTGGTGGATAGAGAGTGTATTTTCAGCTACAGTCGTTTGTTTTGTTATATTTCCATCCTATTTTAATTTAAAAAGTATAAATTTTGAAAATACCTTATCTCTCACGTACGCAGTATAAGACAACTTCATGATTCTACCATTTTTTGTCGTAAAAGCAACAAAATAAAGTACGAAATTGGAAAAAAATATTTTACGTGGCTATGCAGTCAGAGGAATGTATACACCGAATTCCATGATTCTATCAGCGGCCATTTTGTTGGTACCATTTTTATCCCCTTTTTCCAATTTTGCCCCCTCAAGAGTAGGACTATCTAAAATCTCTTTATTTTACGTATCTACACAATTAGAGGGATGTACACACCGAATTTCATCATTCTATCTGTATTCGTTTAGTTGGTACTATTTTTATCCCCTATAGCCATTGTATCCCTTGAAAGTACGAATTTGGAAAAAAACGTTTTATTTTTCGTGTCTACGCAGTCAGAGGAATGTATACTCCGAATTTCATGATTCTAGCTGCTGTCATTTGGTAGGTACTATTTGTATCCCCTTTTTCCATTTGAACCCCAAAAAGTACGAATTTTGGAAAGTTGTTTTATTTTACGTGTCTACACAATCTGAGGAATGGATACATCGAATTTCATTATTCTAGGTGCAGCCGTTAAGTTGGTACTATTTTTATCCCTCTATCCCCATTTAACCCCTTAAGAGTACGAATTTATAAAAAATACTCTTATATTATGTATCTACTCTATTAGAGGAATGTACACGCCAAATTTCGTGTTTCTATCTGTTGTCGTTTGATAGGTACCATTTTTATCCCTTTTTGTCCCATTTCGCCCCCTACAAATAAAAATCACTCTATGGTGCCCTTTTATGCTATAAAGGGAATGCGCATTGCAAATATCAAGTAAATACAAGCTAATATGTTCAAAAAACATGCTGAAATACTCTAAATATTAGGGGTATTTTCAGTCCTTGTGAGGGAAAAAATTGTCCCTCTGGGCCGATTTCGCCCACTTTCAATCCCAACCGATCTACAACCATAAGACACATTTAGGCAAAATTTGAACTTCCTAGCTCATTTCGTTCGGCCGCTATCGTGCTTTCAACAGACAGGCGGACAGACGGACATGGCTAAATCGTCTTAGAATTTTACCACGACCCAGAATATATATACTTTATGGGGTCTCCGATGTATATTTCAAGGTGTTACAAACGGAATGACAAAGTGAATATACCCCCATCCAGGAGGTGGAGGGTATAAAAATGATTTTTTTCAAAAAGATGTGTTCATTTTATCGCCTGTAAACGAAAATAACTTGATTCTAGTTAAATTTCCCTCAAACCAAGTAAATATTAACTCAAAATAAGGAAAATTGCTGTAAGTTTTTCCTCAAACCAAGTACATTTTTAATAAATCTAAGTAAAATTTTGCTGAAATTTTCCTAAAACCAAGACAATTTTTACTCATATCAAGTAAATATTTACTTAAACAGAGGACAATATTGCTGATTTTTTCCCCAAAACGAGAAATTTCTTACTTAAACTGAGGGCAATATTACAAGGAAAAAAATTAACTTAAAATAAGTTCAACTTATCTAAAAATAATTCAAAACTGATACAAAAGTTGGCAACATGAAATATTTCTCAAAAAATGCATTATATCTCTGCCTTCGCTGTTTAGAATAATACTTCAAATATTAAGAAATAAGCCTCGGCACACGAATGAGAATAGCTTCTCAGGTTAATATTCAAGAATTTTCGAAACAAATTCAAGTGGTTTTTTATAAATTCATTAATAATTCAAGTGGTTTTTTTTATAAATTCATTAATACCTAAATGTATGTAGAACTCGGCATAAACATCAGTAAACACATTTACTTAATTTTAAGAAAAAATACATTTTTTAATTAAATGAAATTTTTTGCATACAAAAAAAATATTTTTTTTTTCTTACTTAAAACCTAGGAAGTTTTTATGAAATTTATTAGTTTGAACAATGTGCTAGCGGGAAGTGTACATCCCAAATGCAATAGTTTCTTATGACATTTGTACATGAAACTATATTTGCAAGACTATATTTCACTCTGACCAGGGTATTCCATATGATATTGCCTATTTATGAATTTAATAGTCAACAGATTTAATTGCTGTTAAGTAATTTTTGACTATCTATGGGTTTCAGTTTGTTGTTTTTTAATACGAAAATTTATGATTTTAACGTTAAATTTCATTTGAGTGACACAATAATTTTTCATCATTTTCAATGTCATTTATTTGACACGCCATTCATGCTTTCATGTGAAAGCATCACATATGTTCTGACTTTAAATCGGTTCTGTGTTTTTTCTCGATACAGGCTTCTACTTTTTTTTGATACTCAATAGCAAACAAAATGAATTTTATTCATGACAATATACAATATGTACGATATACAGCCAGGGGCCATTGAATTACGAAATTGAGCACGGGAGGAAAATTGCTGAAGAATATTGAAAACACACACTATATTGGAAACTAAGTGGATGTATGAATTACGCTACATTGCTGCTGCAACCATCATACCTAGATCCCTGTGACTACTATCTATCCCTAACAGCGAAATCCACATTAAATGATGAAGTTGAATGGGTACTGTCTATTTTGTGGGACTTGATAAATCATACTACAAGGATGGCATCATCTATCTGTAGAAACTGTGGGCCTATATTTATCCCCTTTCACACTGTTTCTCCCTAAAAGTAAAGATTTCGAAAAATCCGTTTACTATACTTGTCTACACAATTAGAAATTTCATCTACATTTTGTCGTTTGATGCGTGCCATTTTTATCGCTTTTTGTCCTGATTAACCCCTTAATAATGTGGATATTAAAAATTGGAGTGTACAAACCAAGTTTCGAGTTGTATAAGACTGAAATTTTCGAAAACATAGGAGTATTTCAGACATCGATCAGAATTCTCCCCGTGCACGATGGGGCCAAACACCAATTTGAGAGGCAAAAAGTCCATTTTAAAGTAACGTATTTTCAGAAAGTAAAATGGCAGGTTGTTGCCAAGACTTTAAAATAGAATAATATAACAAATTGGAACCAGGTGGCAACTCGTTTTCTCAAACAATGCTGCCAAAGTAACTACCTTTTTCTTGTTTAATTTTTTATGATATCAACCTAAAGTAATAACGAGAACACATCTGTTGTAAAACGAAAAGCGACAAGCTACTAATTTTTTCGTAAATTAAAAAGATATATAAATTAATCAAAAATTAAAATAATTGTAATAATGTTATTGCAAAATGCACTGCACTGCGATAAAGTGTGTTGTGTTTTTCGTGTATGTATACGAGTCGTTCCAGTATTTCATGGAATAGAACTTTGTTTATCCGGACGTATCCGAGGAACGATATATATCAGAAGAAAGGTTAAAAGGAGCACTTTAATATGCCCGTAGAATGGACTGCAGCAAACTGCCATAAATTATGAAAATTTCTGATTTAAAATTGTATTAAAATTAAAAATTCAGATATTGTAAACTTTCGGTAGAAAATGTTCGAAATGCAAATGATCTCCTCGAAATGCCACTGAAGTGTTTATAATTACTGTATAGCATCAACTAGCAAGTAAGAAAATGCTATAGTTGGGCGTGATCGACTCCCTACACCACTCCGTTCGCCTATACCTCGTTTTAATAAACACGGGTATTTTAATATCAGTGGGTATAGCTTATACAGTCCATATAAATTATACAGTTTCGCTTCCTATTGGGTGTTACAAACAAATGCACAAAAACATAATACCTTAGTGGAGGGTATGCAAAATGCGAAAGGATTTTTGATTTCATATGCAGATTTGTATGGCGATAAGACTCAGAATGAAATTGTCACAAAAAAAAACACAAGGTAGAGGAGGCTATATCTAAGCTTGGTCGAAGTTTTTCCAGGCTAAACAACTTTTGTGAATTAAATAATAGGACTGTTTTTCTTTAATATTGAATAACTAAGCTGTGATAACAAAAGCCTAAATAAAATTTAAATTTCATTAAAAATATTTTTTTTAATTGTCGCCAACATCAATATCAATTTTTGTCCGTCCGTCTGTTGAAAGCACGCTAGCATCTAAGCGAAAGGAGCTAGAACGTTCAAATTTTCCATAAATGCGTCTTACAGTCGTACATCGGTTGGGATTGAAACGGGGCGAAATCGTCCTAAAGAGAAACATTTTTCCCACACAAGGAATAAAAATACCCATAATAATCCCTAATATTTTTTTAAGCATTTTGAATATGTCTGTTTATATTTGCTTGATATTTGGTATGCGCACTCCCCTTATAGCAAAACCGTGCACCATAAAGTGATTCTTATTTTTAGGGGGTGAAATGGGGAAAAAAGGGATAAAAATGGTACATATTAAACGACAACAGCTAGAAACACGAAATTCGGTGTGTACATTCCTATAATTGAGTAGATACATAATATAGCAGTATTTTTTCCAAATTCGTACTTTTAAGGGGTAAAATGGGAATAGAGGGATAAAAATGGTACCTACCAAACGGCTGTAATAATAATGAAATTCGGTGTATACATTCCTCTGATTGCATAGACAAGTAAAATACACGGATTTTTCAAAATTCGTACTTTTTGGGGTTAAAATGAAAAAAGGGGATACAAATAGTACCAATCAAATGACCGCAGCTAGAGTCTAGAGTGAAACATTTAGACAGGGTGGAAATCATGATAGTTGTAGTCTGCAGCCAAGTAATAAATGTCATCATGCCATTTGTAAATAAATTTGCATTCTATTAAATATAGATGCAAAATGGTCTTGAGCCAGGACAATATCCCAGTTCAAATCAAATATTATATTTATTTATAAAATTATGTTTTCAATATTTGTATTTGTTTTGGTTTGGCTATATTAAAAAATTTTTATTTTCCTGTAATATTACTGCACTTCTACGAAAACCGACAACCTCTGTGGAATGCAATCCATGGTGGAGGGTAAATAAAGTTCGGCCCGGCCGAACTTAAAGCCGTTTTTACTTGTTTTTTTCTAAACAACTTTTGTAAGCAGCATAAGTATATGCACGATATTTAAAAGGTGTACCTGTTTCTAAAGGTATTTTGCCTCAACAAATCCCATACCATCCCACTGTAAGTGGGCGCTGCAACTCACAATTTTTATAGACGACTTTGGTAAGCAGCATAACTATATGTGCGAAATTTCAAAATTGTAGCCTCCAAATTTCAAATATGTAGCCTCCAATTCTTTTTTGCCTCTAAAACTGGTCATCTGCCCCATGCACTATGGTCCCAAATCCATATTTTTGGCAGAAATTCAAAAAAATTAAATTGGAAATTGTTAAATGTGTATATATTTTCTTAATGGTAACACGCCAAGCTATCAAGAAAATGTATTGGAGAAAACTAGGTGCAACAGTGCAAGCCTGAGAGGCATTTAAAGTTTGCCGTTGAAACAAGTGGGATTAATTCGGGTCTAAAGCAGTTATACAAAATAATTAAAATTAAGGCGTAAAAAGAAAATAATGAAGTGACTGTATTATTGAAATTGAAGGCCGGCGTAAGTAGTTGAAAAATTATATTTAACATTTTGTTATTACTGCAGTCTTGTCAGTTTTCTCAAGTTTTGTAATTTTGTGATTCGTAGTGAGCATAACCTTTAAATGTCGTGGACCAAAAGTTATATGTAGGACTCCACTTAACTCAAAGTGTAAATTTGAAAGTGTTCGTCTGAGTATGTAGTTTATGGTAGAATTCAGCATTTTTCGGCAAACTCCTACAATTGCCACTTTATTTTAGAACAATTTCGATTAGCCATAGTACACATATTTGATCATATCTCTGAATCTGATTTGTGTATGAGACCTATCAAAGTTAAGTTAAGTTTTAAAGGTATTGCAAGTACCTTTAAAATGGTATATAACGTCATTCACTTTTTTTGTACACATGTAGACATTTGGTATTATTTCCTAAAATAATTATTTAAATTGCAGTGTCAAGTAGAATATTTGTATGATATATTTTGCTTTTGTAATAATGTTCAGAAGAACATTGTTCGTCAAAGCGAAATATTTTTCATTATTTTAAGCTTTCATAACATTTTGTTATTGGTCACCCTGTACTAATACAGGGTGATAATTATGTTGGTTATATATTGAGTTTATTGGCGTGGTTCTATCGGCCCAATTTTATTTTTTATGTTTTAAGTATATTATGTCTAGCAAATGTGCAAAATTACAAGATTGTATCTCTATTTTTGGACTTTATGCCATAAAAAATGGATTTGGGATCAGTGTGACTTGGTGCCGTGGTCCGATTTTGCCTTTTTCAGATATATTTTTACTGTCAATGTAACTATTATAACCATACGATGGGTGGATAAAATAACAAGTAAAAACGGCGTAAAGTTTATACCCTCCACCATGGATTGCATTCCACAGAATATGTAGATTTTACATGGAAATTTAAAAGTTTTTAATATAGCCAAACCAAAACAAATAAAAATATTGAAAAAATAATTTTATAAATAAATATAAAAATTTAATTATTTCAAACCAAGGCAAGGATGTCAATACATTTATACTATATATATCGAAATAATACATCAATTCAAATCCAAAAGTAAATATAATGCAGCAATCTTCAAAAAAGCTCAAATACCCTAAACAATGTGTTATAGTGGGTGCATGTTCAGCCATTTCGTTGATTGTATTTCCATCCCATTTTAATTCCAAAAGTACAAAGATCAAGATAAACCAAACTTCATGAGTCTGCCCATTTTTGCTGTAAAAGTAAAAAGTACGAATTTGGAAAAAATACTTCTATATTATGTATCTACTCAGTTAGACTCAGTCAGTACAGTACGACTCTACCTGCGGTCATTTGGTTGGTACAATTTGTATCCCCTTTATCCATTTACCGAACGAATTTAGAAAAATCCCTTTATTTTAGGTGTCTATGTACGTGTCAGAGTCTATGGACATTTGGTTATTACCATTTTTTCCCATATTGCCCCCTTAAAATTGCTAATTTCTAAAAATCCCTTTATTTAACGTGTCTACGCAATCAGAGGAATTATACAACGAATATCATTATTATGGGTGCCGCCGTCTGGTTGGTGCAATTTTTTCCATTTTATCCCTTAAAAGTGCGAATTTGGAAAAACTACTTTTATATTATGTATCTACTCAGTTAGGGGAATGTACACACCGAATTTCGAATTTTGTTTCTAGCTGTTGTCGTTTGATAGGTACCATTTCTATCCATTTTTGTCCCATTTCACCCCCTACGAATAAGAACCACTTTATGGTGCACGTTTCTGCACATACCTAAAATCAAGTAAATTTAGGCAGACATATCGAAAAATATGATCTACTCTAAATATTAGGGGTATTTTCAATCCTTGTGAAGGAAAAATGTTTCCCTTTGGATTGATTTCACACAGTTGCACTCCCAACCGATCTATGACTATCAGACACGTTTATGGAAAATTTTTACCTCCTAGCTCCTTTCGTTTAGATGCTAACGTACTTTTAACAGATAGATACGTTCTTTGTTAGATCGTCTTAGAATTTTATGACGATCAAGATTATATATACTTTATAGGGTCTCTGGTCGATATTTCAGATGTTACAAACGGAATGACAAAGTTAGTATACCCCAACCTGTGGTGGAGGCTATAAACACGTCACCGGTCGTAATTCAGTGGCCAAGTACTGTTTTATATTGTAGGAGTTTTCATACAACAGCCACCGTGTATTTGAAGGTGGTGGTGGTGTTGGTGCTATTGGTGCTATTGGTGCCATTGTTGGCGGCAGTGGCGTCATGTAAGAGTCATAAACACTTTCATAAAATTTTGTAGGTGTTGTATTTGAGGCACTATAATCCGACGTATCGGGGAAGTATGTACATATGAAGGCATGTACGAATATATACGAGTACCCCACAAGTGAGAAGTGAATGGCATTGACGATGACAGTGTTCCTGTATGTTTTGACTGTCTGTCCTTCAGTCCGTTTAGCCGTTGCTCTGTGTGTCTGTCTGTCTGTTGATTACATTGGATAGTGACAGTGTATGAATATGCGTTGACATTGGCGCGCGTGTTGTCGTTGTCGCATTTCATACGATAGGTGATGTCTGCTATAGGTTGGCGTGCGCGCTTGTGTGTTTGCATGTGTGTGTGCTGACTTTTGGTAATAAAAATATTTAATTTACTTTGCCACATTGGCATGTAAACATTACACGAATATGGTTGTTGGTGTTATTGATGTTATTGTTGGTGTCACTGTCGTTTGCCGGTGATGCTGATGGAGGTCGTATTGTCGCTATCGTTGTTGCATTTGTTCTTGTTCTTATTTTAGTATGAACTTCGTTGATATTTTTGCTTATAAAAAGCGCTTTATTTTATAAAATTACATATTTTATGACTTAAACGATTTTCGGAGCGGCGAAAAAAACATTTTGATTAAATTTCTTTGTTGATCATTTTTATTACGATGCAATATGGCTTCGGTAAACACAGATTCGGGGCCAAACACAACGTTTTTGATAAAACTGTCATGTTTTTTTATTTTGCAAATTATTTTAGTTTATTGCATTTTTTTATTTGAAGCCATATTTGAAATTTGTTACAAAGAACTGGTGGATGGGTCAAAGTCAGCACAATCTGACAGATTACTACGGTGCTCAATGTAAAACACGGTTTAAAGGTATTGACTTGTATACATGATAATAGCGGGGTAAGATAAGGAAGTTTACTGTGATATGGAGATAACAAGGACTAATGCAAAAGCCCCTGACGATGGTTCCAGTGGTACATCAACAAACTCTTACTATGACTTGACTATGCGGATAGCCTAGTTGGAGTACAGCAAAAACTTAAAATATGTGTGGACCAGAAAGGTCCATTATGCACGTAAAATAAATAGCTTAATATCACTACAACATCCGTATAAATCTGAAAGGACATGTTTTTGTATAATACATTTTAGTCCAGCTGGTCTGAGTTTATTTTTAGAGTGGGTCAAAGTTTTAATTTATTATATTGTCAGAACTATTTGTGGAACCCTCTAGCAACTCTCTTTATGGGTCAATTTGACCCTTTTTCGAGAAAAAAAACTTAAAAAAAAAGATTTAAGGATTTAAATATTTTACGAAAAAATTGACCGGATAAATTCTGCAGGCCTCACAAAAGACGCTAAAGTTGTAAATAAAGCTCTTTACGCTAAGTTACCAAAATTAAACGCCAACTTATACAAAACAAGTAAAAAGGCGTTTAGTTCGGCCGGGCCGAAGTTTATATACCCTCCTGTTAATTTGACGTAGAAGTGCAGTAACATTACAGACAAATGTAACCAAACCAAAACAAATAAAAATATTAAAAACAAGTAAAAACGGCGTTAAGTTCGGCCGGGCTGAACTTTATATACCCTCCACCATGGATTGCATTCCACAGAGGTTGTCGGTTTTCGTAGAAGTGCAGTAATATTACAGGAAAATATAATTTTTTTAAAATAGCCAAACCAAAACAAATACAAATATTGAAAAATTAATTTTATAAATAAATATAATATTTTAATTATTTCAAACTACGCTTATAAGGTAATGCTACCAATACGTCAATTAAAAAAAAATATTTTTATATTTATATTTTCAAAAATATTTTCAAAGCCATAAATATTGGTAGATAGTGGGTGCTACAGTTGGTTGTATTTCCATTCTATTTGAATTCCAAAAGTACAAATTTTGAAAATCCATTATCAGACGTACATAGTGCAAAATAACCTAACTTCATGATTCAACCAAGTTTTGCCGTAAAAGAAAAAGTACGAATTTGGAAAAAAACTTTTTATTTTGCGTGTTTATGCAGTCTGAGGAATGTATACACCGAATTAGATGATTCCAGCTGCGCCCATTTGGTTGGTACCATTTTTACCCCCTTGACGTTTCTACGCAATTAGAATTTTATCATTCTAGCTGTAGTCGTTTAGTTGGTACTATTTCTATCCCTCTGTACCATTGTATCCCTTGAAAGTACTAATTTCGAAAAATTCGTCTATTTTCCGTGTCTATGCAGTCAGAGGAATGTATACTCCGAATTTCATGACTCTAGCTGCGGTCATTTGATTGGTACTATTTTTATCCCCTTTTTTCATTTTAACCCCAAAAGGAATGTATACTCCCAGAGGAATGTATACTCCGAATTTCATGACTCTAACTGCGGTCATTAGATTGGTACTATTTTTATCCGCCTTTTTTCATTTTAACCCCAAAAAGTACGAATTTTGAAAAATCCGTGTATCTTTTTTATCTATGCAATCAGAGGTATGTATACACCGAATTTCATTATTCTAGGTACAGCCGTTTGGTTGGTACTATTTTTCCATGCTTTATATAAGGTTACTTTCTATATATGTGACCCGGTCTACGAAAAGGGACCTTCGGTGTGAAAATATCATTTTTCACTTTTTTGGCGATTCGGATAGACTAATGTGTGCTCTTTCTAATGGCGCAAAGCAAAAGTTTCCAACTCGTAGGATGAGTAGGGATACAGAGAGAAGGGAACAACTGAAGCGAAACTGATCACATGACTTGTTTATCTTTAACAGCTGTTTTCTCGAAAACTTGTTTTTACACCGAAGGTCCCTTTTCGTAGACCGGGTCACATATGTTTGTGTGCCACAAAATTTGAAATCAATTTTTGAAAGCTTTTTTCTCAACCAATTTTGCTCAAATTTTGCACACTTAATCATTTTCGATGACAATACAAGGAAATGGAAAAATTTGACCAATTGGACAAAGGGGCGTGGTACCTCCCATACAAACCACAAATTAAAAATCTATTATTTCTGCTCCTGATAACGGTATTTGAACAAAATTTGGTACGTCGGTTTGGTGTGGATTTTTTAAGTGCTGCTGCAAATATGGGCGGGATTGTACAAAGGGGCGTGGTACCTCCCATACAAACCACAAATTAAAAATCTATTATTTCTGCTCCTGATAACGGTATTTGAACAAAATTTGGTACGTCGGTTTGGTGTGCATTTTTTAAGTGCTGCTGCAAATATGAGCGGGAATGGACAAAGGGGCGTGGTACCTCCCATACAAACCACAAATTAAAAATCTATTATTTCTGCTCCTGATAACGCAGTAATTTTTCCTTCTACAAAAGATAACTAAAAAAGAATTTCTAGGCCCAATAGAATTCTGCTTGCATAAAGCATGGATTTGAAAAAAATTTTTTTTTGATTTACTAGTTATCCCTCTATTCCTATTTTACCCCTTAAAAGTACGAATTTGGAAAAAATATTTTTATATTATGTATCTACTCAATTAGGGGAATGTACACACCGAATTTCGTATTTCTAGCTGTTGTCGTTTAATATGTACCATTTTTATCCCTTTTTTGCCCCACTTCACCCCCTACAAATAAGAATCATAAGAATGGTGCACGTTTTTGCTATAAGGGGAATGCGCATACCAAATATCAAGCAAATATAAACAGACATATTCAAAAAACATGCTTAAATACGCTAAAATATTAGGGATTATTATGGGTAGTTTTAGTCCTTGTGAGGGAAAATTTTTTCCCTTTTGGCCAATTTCGCCCCATTTCAATCCCAACCGATCTACGACTGTAAGACTCATTTATGGAAAATTTGAACGTTCTAGCTCCTTTCATTTAGATGCTAGCGTGCTTTCAACAGACGGACGGACGGACATGGCTAGATAGTCTTAGAATTTTATGACGATCAATAATATATATACTTTATAGGGTCTCAGGTCGATATTTCAAGGTGTTACAAACGGAATGACAAAGTTAGTATACCCCCATCCTGGAGGTGGAGGGTATAAAAATATTGGTGAATTTTATGACGACCAATAACATATATAATTTATATGGTATCAGATCGATATTTGGTGTTACAATAGGAATGAGAAACTTAGTATACCCCCTTCCTGTGGTGGAGGATATAAAAAGAAGTAAGTAAGTTGCAGTCCGTTAATCCCTCACTCTCTTTAATTATACCCTCACTCTACAGAGTAGGAGGGTATATATCATTTGGGACAGCAAGTGTAAGTGTAACGCATTGAAGGGGTGACTTAAGACCCCAAGTATGTTTGGGCCAAATCCGTTTCACGACTTTTTAAGGTGATTGAGCCATGTCCGTCCGTCCATCAGGCTGGCTGGTGTACACGATAACTCTCGAACGGAGTTAGGAATCGATTCAAACGCCACGCCCCTTCCAGTACCTCCCACGCAATTCACACAAAACTACGTAAAATTAAAGCTGTTATAACTTCTTTGCTGATGATCGGAATACTGTGAGATTTGATACTTAGCAACGCTTTTATAGTGGTTACATTCGTATGGAATATGGGTGATATTGCCACACCCCTTCTGGTATCTCCCACACAAAGTGGCATAAACTTTAGTTACAATAAAACCTTAACGACTTAACATCCATACGGATAGTCAAAATCATTTGCAATTTGATATTTAAAAATGTTTCTATAATGAATTTAAACCTATAAAATATTTACGATTTAGCCACGCCTCTTATTGTTTCTCCCACACAATTGCCTGAATCCTAGGTAATATTAAATCCTTCATAACTTGTATACTGGTGCATGGGATCCACTATGGCTTGATATTTGATCATGTTTTTACAGTTGTTTTATAAATGTGGAAGCTGGGACCATGTGCTACGAACCTCCTAGTACCTTCCACACAAATTATCCTGCCCTACGTTAAATTTAATTTCTTATAACTTCCGTATATATGTTCTCTGAGAGTGAGGGTATATATAAGTCGGTTTAGCCGACTGAAGATTACTTACTTGTTTTACTTAGGACTTAAGTATTTGTGTGGGAGGTCCTAATGGTTGGTGGCAAATGTAAAAATAAAAAAAAAAGTTAAAATAATTGTAAAATATTATAGAAGTTATGAAGGATTTAATTTTACCTAGGATGGGCATATTTATGTGAGAGGTGCTACAAGGGGTTGCCACGCCCCTTGTAGCAATATTTTATAGGTTTAAAGTGCTTATGAAAACATATTCAAGCATCAAATTGCAACTGATTTCGGTGATCTATATGGAATTCATGTTTAATTTTTAAAGCAATATCTCCCATAATCAACGAGAATGCCACGTCTGTAAAAGGTAAAATTTCAGAGTTTTCCGATCATCCGTACATAAATTATAACATTTTAATTTTAGGTAGGTTATGGTGATTTGTGTGGGAGGTACTATTTCGTACGCTTAAAGTTATTATAAAATCTTTATCATATGCCTAAAGATTCCGATTATTTTGCGTGGAAGTTTCATTGGTATAAATTTAACATAGGAATAGGGACCATTTGTGTTGGAGGTACCAAAAGGGGCGTGACAATTTCGCCCACCTACGAACTTAAACTAAGTTGTAGAAAAATATTACCATATTCAAAGTTTTAATAGATTCCTATATCGTAAATACCAGCCAGGCAGACAGGGCAGGAGGGGCATGGTTCAAACAGCTTAAAAAGTCGTAAAAAGGATTTGATCCAAACATACTTAGGATCATAGGTCACTCCTGCAATGCGTTATACTCTTTTCTGTCCCAACTGATATACACATCTGTACTTTGTAGAATGAGGGTATAATTATTAAGATTGAAATTCCATCATGGGTTTCGGGAGCTTTTTCAGCAAAAAGTGAGTAGAGAAAATACAAATTGATGTTGCTATATTTTCATTTTGAGATAGGACTAAAATTTATGTAGCATTTACGGGTTTCTTGTAAACTGTTTAATACCCTCTACCACTGGCGTATAATGTCTATGTGCATTTGCTTGTAACCCCCAAAAGAAAGAGAAATGGATCCATTGTTTATTATATCGATCGACTTAGACTCTGTCTCTGAATCGATTTAGCTATGTACGTCTGTTTGAAAAAAAAAAATCGGTTCAGATTTAGATATAGCCCTCCATACAAAGTAGATACAGATCGACTAGATACACGTTCAGATTTATACGTAGACGATTTATATATATAATACTTTCGATTTTAGTTTACTGTTCTTAACATCACTCATTTCACACAAACTTCTTATAATCGTTTCGGTTTTATATATGACTCCCAGATAAATGATCCCAACAACCTAGGATCATCACTACTAGACCGCCAGGTAACATCACTACTAAATATGGATCACTTCTGTCCACGTACAAATGCCCCACCCTATTTGCCACATATGTTCACTTCGAAACATCTACTATGAATGTGGTGCTGTATCGCTCAATGTTAGAGTTCGACCGATTAATCGGGGGTCTCAGAACTGAGTAGCAGCCACTTTTGTTGTGAACTGTCTTCATACACTTTAACCTAATCTAAAGTATATGTATATACACATTTTAAAGTACCAAAAATGATCAAGTTTTTCCTTGATTTCATTCAAGGAGTTTTCATATTTATTCATTATACACTCCACGAGAGTATTATGTCTTTGTGCATTTGTTTGTAACACCCAAAAGGAAGGGAGATAGACCCATTGCTAATTATACCGATCGGCTTAGAATCACTTTCTGAGTCGATTTAGCAATGTCCGTATGTCTGTCCGTCTGTCCATCTATTGTTGTAATCACGATACAGGTCGCAATTATAGCCAGAACCAAACGAAACTTTGCACAACGAAGTTTTTAGGGACACGGACGAACGCCATTTAATTTGAAGAAAATCGGTTCAGATTTAGATATAGCCCCCATACGAAATTCACTCCCGATTTGACCCTTTTCACTCTAGATACCACATATTTCAACAGATTTTCTTCAAAATTGGCAAAACACCTTATATTTCAACTGGAAGCACCTGTGATAAAAATGTGTTAGATCGGTTCAGATTTATATATAGCTCCCATACAAATTTCGATCCCAATTTGAATTTTTCGGCTCTAGAATCCACATATTTCAACAGATTTTCTTCAAAATTGACAAAACACCTTATATTTCAACTGGAAGCACCTGTGGTAAAAATGTGTTAGATCGGTTCAGATTTATATATAGCTCCCATACAAATTTCGTTCCCAATTTGAATTTTTCGGCTCTAGAATCCACATATTTCAACACATTTTCTACAAAATTGGCAAAACACCTTATATTTCAACTGGAAACACCTGTGATACAAATATGGTAGATCGGTTCAGATTTATATATAGCTCCCATACAAATTTCGCTCCCAATTTGAATTTTTCGCCTCTAGAATCCACATATTTCAACAGATTTTCTTCAAAATTGGCAAAACACCTTATATTTCTACTGGAAGCACCAGTGGTAAAAATGTGTTAGATCGGTTCAGATTTACATATAGCTCTCATACAAATTTCGTTCCCCCAGAAACCGCGTATTTTCAACTAGAAGAACTTATTGTGAAAGTTAGTCACTTCATTCCATGTTTGGATATAGCCCCGATACAAATATTATTCTCGATTTGACAAATTGGACCAGGTCATATTAGCATGTGATTAGGAAACATACAAAAAATTTTCCCATTTTCACTTTTTTACTGAATTGAATTGTATTCCGATAGAAAGTGGAGTGTATCATATAGTCGGCTCCGCCCGACTTTAGTCTTTCCTTACTTGTTTTTATTTTGGGAAAAATATAAATTGTTAGTTTTTTATACTTGAGTTATTCATACATTTTTTTTTAGGCCGACTACTTATTGCACTGTCCTTGTATTCGAAAGATCTGAGTCGATGTTTTGAAAAACTTTCGGTTTCGTGCCGTCTAGAACCGACATATTTCATATTTTTAGACTTTCCTAATTTGTTTTGCCTCAAAATATAAATTTTTAGATCGCTAAACATTTTTATTTATTTTTGTTTTATGATGCAATTGACAAATTCATTGAAGTTTTCACTAAAACATTTTTTTCAAAATTTTACCAATTTTGTGGTCCAACCAAAATATCTAAAACCCATCATACTCAGTTCTTCGTAAAGTGGGAGTGGTGTATGAAAGAATAATCGCTCTCCTTTTTTTCGGAGACTGTTTTCCTCGTCCTTCTTATGTATTGAATTTCATCAATAACCCTCCTAGAGTGCAAATATGTATTGTAAACATGTGTGAAAATGATAAGTACTAAAACAAAAACAAAATCGCAACTTGTTTAAAAGCTGAGCAGATTAATTGCTTGATTTCAGTTGCTGAATTCCGACATGGATGCACTACATATTTACATATGTATGTATGTATCAGATATGCAAGCACATGGATTAAAAACTTCAACTGTTATGATTAATTACAACAAATCATCTGTTAAAAAGTATTAAAACTGTTGAAAATGCCAGCCATGAAACATCAAACCTCCCTGCAACACAAACAAGTTGGCAGACGTGAGCGATACACGAGAGCACAGATAACAGACATTTTTACAAAATGCAACACTAAAAAAACGTGAATACTCATCCGGAAGATGCAGCACCATCCATGTTTATATTCGCATTACCACAAACCCATATTCTGAGAGCTTGGGTGCATCTGACCAAATGGAACTGAGTGTGTGTGCGTTCGTGTGTGTGTTTGCTGATGAAGATGTGCAACAACCGCACCACATTAATATGCACTTACGAGAAACATTTATGATTGTTTATGTTGAGCGGCAACAGCTACGGCCACATCAACATACGAAATTGTTCAAAAAACCACCAAGTAAACAAATAAAAAATATGAAATAATAATAAATGAAACCGACGACCAACGTCATTGTGAACTCACACTTCTCGACACAAACCCACCGCCACACAGTGGTTCCAGACGAACAAACAAGGATTGGTAATTACAATATCTACTTGTGTCCTTTCGGATTTCTAACAATGAATAGTTAAACTACTGAACCGATTGACAGACTGTGTTTGGAACATTTGTAGGCCACATAGATGTTTAGAAATCCTTGGCTTGATATAGTCCAAGGAAGCGTAAAAATGAAAAATATAGCCATTTTCACCTTCGGGATATGAAAAAATATTTTATAAACACTGTCCAAAATCACCGTCCAAAAATTAAGACTTTTTGATTGGAACAGAATAGCGACCCCATACTTCTGAAAGGACATGCTGGTTGAATAAATCATTTTTGTAGAGTAATCTTATAGTCCAGCTGGTCTGAGTTTCTTTTTACAGTGGGTCAAAGTTTTCATTTTTTGGTCGAAGGGGTCATTATAATAAATGAAAAAAAATTTGTAAGATAATTCCTGACAGAATTCTTATTGTCTGAACTACATATATTGTGGAATTTTATGAGGATCATTTTTGTGCAAGATCTTAAACCTCTAGCTCCTCTCTTTAATGACAGAATTATAAAAAAACTCAAAAATGTTGAAAGTGTGCTTCAAAAATCGAAATTTGGACTAGGTCAATTACAAAAAAATATTGCACAAATTTAGTTTCTCTGCGACCAATGTGCGCCCTCAGAAACATGAGACACACACGCAGTTGTTGCCGGTTTCCTTAATGGAATCGATGTAAATGGGGGAAGTCAGGAAGCCTGGGTGCAACACAGCGACTATGCCACATGTGTTTGCGAAAATTGCACAAAGCACTACACACGCTCACACAAGACTGCTTGCAGCACACTTGAACGCATGCCAATCAAGGCATGGATGCATTCATAAACGCATAAACATAAAATGCGAAAGAAGCGTCATTGGCGATGACGATGAAGATGATCATTCATAAGTAGACATTGCCGCCACCGCAGCCGCCTCTTTACATGGGGGTAATTGAGAAATTTAAACAAACAAAATAAATCTTTTTTTAACGAGAATTTCGTTAAGAACATGAAAAGAACGAGCACTCATAATTAGCATGGGGCGAATGTTGTCTGTATACCCTTCAGCTTATGCTTGGCTGAGTAGCATATTGGAACATCACTGGGGATATAACTTGGGCCTATATCATATTTGTAGTTCTCTGCCTTCGCGAACGACAAAATTCTGATTGGATAGGAAGTTAGAAAATCAAAATGTGCAGAATATGTGGCTGGTGGTAACACATTATGTGGTCGTACACAACTGCAATTTATAAAATTGATTTCGAAGCTAAAGAAAAATCTAAATTTTGATTAACCAAAAAGTTAAATTGGAATCGCCAAATTATTTTAATGATTCACTGTCCAATAGCATTTTTGGAACAGAGTATCGACGCCATAATTCTGAAAGGGCATGTTGAGTATACCATTTGTATACTCCAGCTGGTCTGAGTTTCTTTTTATAGCGGGTCGGAGTTTTAATTTTTTGTCGAAGGGAGCATTATACTAAGCCAAAAAAGTGTTGTAAGTTAATGCCTGAGTGAATTCTTATTGTCAGAACTTTATTTTGGTTGGTACCATTTTTATCCCTCTATTCCCATTTTACCCCTTAAAAGCACCAATTTTGAAAAATACTTTTAAAGGGTGATTTTTTAGCTATTATCTTTTTGGCAACACTGGGTTAAACAGCTGACACACGTTTCGTGTTTTGTTTCACTGTCAAAGATCTTCAGTTTGGTCTATAATTTAACCATGAATTGTCTTACAAACGAATAACGCTTGCAAATTATTGAATTTTATTATCAAAATGCGTGCTCTGTTAAGAAAGGTCATCGCGCGCTTCCATTTTATGGTCAGTTTAATCGACCCACTGAAGCGGCTATTCGGGCTATTGTGACTAAATTTCGCACCAAATTTACATTGTTGGACATTAAACCACCAACACGCTTACGTAGAGTGCGAACTGAAGAAAATGTCGCAGCTGTATCGGCCAGTGTTAATGATGACCATCAATTATCGATTCGTCGCCGTTCGCAGCAATTGCGCCTCTGTTACACAAAAACGTGGAAATGCCAAAATTGGACTAAGCGGATGGACCATTTGAGGTGCAGTCAGGGTTAACATTATCTTCAAACATTAAATTATATGGACCGTACTATCGATTCAAATAAAGATTTCATGCATTTTTCTGAATTTTATGTGTTTTTTTTTTTTTTTTGAAAAACTTTCCTATAGCTTTTAAAAAATCACCCTTTATATTATGCATATACTCGATTAGAAGAGTGTACACACCGAATTTCGCGTTTGTAGCTGTTGTCGTTCAATAGGTACCATTTTTATCCCTGCTTGCCCCATTTCATATATCGGTGGAATGCGCATACCAAATATCGAGATAGTACAAGCAGAGATATTGAAAAAATATGGGGGGGTTATTATGGGTACTTTTAGTCCTTATGATGGAAAAAATTTTCCTTTGGGCCGATTTCGCCCAGTTTCAATCCCAACCGATCTACGACTATAAGACGCATTTACGGAAAATTTGGACGTCCTAGCTCCTTTCGTTTAGATGCTGGCGTGCTTTCAATAGACGGACGGACATGGCTAGATAGTCTTAGAATTTTATGACGATCAAGAATATATATACTTTATAGGGTTGCAGGTCGATATTTCAAGGTGTTACAAACGGAATGACATAGTTATTATACCCCATCCTGGAGATGGCGGGTATAATCACATACGAACGTTCACTCAAAAGGTTACTGAAAAATTTTGTGTTCATCTCTCTCTGTAAACATTGTTTAAAAACGTTCCTTAATACAGCGTTCCCTACTCCGTAATAATCCTTAAATAGTTGTTCACCAATTGTGGACTTTGAACAATTTTGGTAGCACTAGAGCTGTTAGCAAGCTCGCGATGTAGAGCTATCACAGATTTCATGATTTTCAGTTACACTTCTTTATTACACTGTCCAACAGCATTTTTTGAACCGAGTAGCGACTCTTTAATACTGGAAGGGCATGTTGAGTAGATCATTTACAGTGGCTCAAAGTTTTAATTTTGGGTCGAAGGGAGCTTATACCAAGTGAGAAAAATGTTCTATGTTAATGTCTGAGAAAATTCTTATTGTCAGAACTATATTGTGGCATTTTATGGGGGTAATTTTTATGGAAGATTTTAACCCTCCAGCTCTTCTCTTTATGGCCAATTTGACCCTTTCGATAAAACAAAAAAATCCTTTCAAAAAGGAAATTTTAGTATTAAAATGTTGTAGGAAAAAATAATATTATTCAATATAAATTTACAGACACGGAAGTTGTAAATAAAGCTCTTCTCGCTTAAATAACAAAATTACAAGTCTACTTTTACAAGACATTACTAGGGTTAAAATTCGTCTATGTTTATACACTCCACGAGAGTATAATGTCTTTGTGCATTTGTTTGTAACACCCAAAAGGAAGGGAGATAGACCCATTGTTAATTATACCGATCGACTTAGAATCACTTTTTGAATCGATTTAGCAATGTCCGTATGTCCATCTATTGTTGTAATCAAATTACAGGCCGCAATTGTACACAGAACCAAATGAAACTTTGCACAGCGAAGTTTTTCGGTACAAGGACGAACGCTATTTAATTTGAAAAAAAAAAAAATCGGTTCAGATTTAGATATAGCCCCCATATATTCACATATCACATATTCACTCCCGATTTTACTCTTTTCACTCTAGATACCACAAATTATAGCAGATTATCTTCAAAATTGGCAAAACATCTTATATTTCAAGTAGAAACACCTGTGTTAAAAATCTTTTAGATCGGTTCAGTTTTTTATATAGCTCCCATACAAATTTCATTCCCGGGTACACTTTTTCCGCCCCAGAAACCACTAATTTTCACCGAATTTCTTCAAAGTGAGCATAACACGTTATATTTGATCTGGAAGAACTCATAGTTACTCACTTTATTCCACGTTTGGATACAGCCCCGATACAAATATTCTTTTCGATTTGACAAATTGGTCTAGGTCATATTAGCCTATGATTATGAAACATACACAAATTCTTCCAGTTTTCACATTTTTACCGAGTTGAATTGTATTCGGAGTGTTTCATATAGTCGGCCCCGCCCGACTTTAGCCTTTCCTTACTTGTTTTTTTTTTTTTTGAAAGATCAATCTTTTTCGACAAAAGAAGTGGATATTTAGGTAGGTAAAGTACAAATTGGATATTTTTGCAAAATTATTAATTTCAACTTTCAACTATTTGGTTCTCTGAAACTACTGTCACAAATTTGGGGTAGAATTATTTAGTCAGCAATCATAAGCCAAAAAAAATATTTTGGTATTTTCACTATGACAAAAAGTTACGCGGGATCTTCTAAGGCACTTTTTACATGTATCCTAACATGTATCCTACTTTATTATTTTTCTACAATTGGTCGTACACTATTGGTTTTGTTGTTATTACAAAAACAGAATACATTATCTAGTCGGTAAATGCTGCGCACAGTTTTTCTTTTCTCTCGGCGAGTTTTCAAAGCGACAGACTGATTTCTTCAATATTTCTGGAATTATCGCTTTTTTTGTCGAGGGAGATATTCAATTGTGCTTGTAAGGCCACGACTATAAAAAACTATCAAGCTTTTCCATGTAATGAACGCGATCGTGAGGAGAGCGTATCCTCATCAGGAATTATGGATATACAGCAAATTTCTTCACAATAACAGAATAAATTTTATGCAACTATCATCTAGAAATGAACCTGTTTAGAAATATTGATATTTATCACTCTAGTTTACATATGCATACATACATATATAGATGTACATACGATCAGGTTACTATGTGAACATAATCCATTTCATATTTCCGCACAATTTGCCAATTGCTAATTACAAGGAAGGTCTTCTGTCGGGGGACTTTCCACGTGTAATAAATCCATACCACAAATGAATTTTAATTACTGCAAACATGCCCAGCAACCTTTCAAATCTCGACCGGAATCACATTGCAGCAGAAAGCGAAAAGTATCCCTGTTGTTCTGTGCCAACTCACATCCACACACACATACGAGTACACATACATTAAAATAAATGAGTTTCCTTTATTTTGTTATTTCTACAGCTCGATATGATGGCGGTCAAAAAGTAAATGTTGCACATTAGATTCTACCGGAACACACAAACAACAACAAAAACAAAAAATACCCTTGAGAGGCCGTATGACGAATATTTATGAAAGATATTTCATTTCATCACAACGCAATAACATGTTTGTTTGTTTAACATTAATGCTTTCATAATTTCCATGCTACTGTTCAAGTTAAAAAAAAAAAAAAAAAAAAAGCAACAATCCGTTCTAGGAACGAGGGCGACATGCTGAATTTTGGAATATTTATGTTTATATACTTATTATTACATCTAAATCTTTATCCAGAAAATTATCCATATTTATCACTTATTATGCCTTTAAATCAGTAATAAACATGAAATTATGGTATTTGGAAATCGCATCGCTCGAGGATTTGTATATGAACTCTATACCACAACTCACCATTTAAGCGATGGACATGCGAAATCCTTTTGTTGTTCTATTCATTAAGATTATTGGAATGTAACAAAATATTTCCGTATTTTTAGTCAAATATGATTAAAAATTACATAGTAACGCACTATACTCTCTTTTAAAAATCTGCACCAAAGCCCAAGGTTTCAAGGTAAACGAAAAATTAAAATGATTCGCAAAACCAATTTTTATACCCTTCACAAGGGTATTATGTCTTTGTGCATTTATTTGTAACACCCGAAAGGAACAGAGTTACAAGCCGACCCATAATTATGGGTCGGCGGCTTTCGGCTTTGAATGAATTTAGAATGAGGATAAAGGAAATTTAATCATATTTTTATCTGCGTACCTACTTTTCAGAAGATAATGAGTAAAAAATGGGTAAATTGCGTTTTGGAACTAACAAATCGGTCTTTTGCACTAAATGTGTCCAATCTTCCAAGGGGGCTCGAGTAGGCGAAAGTTACCTACAAAAACGGGGAACCCTTCAACCTTTCCAAATATGTATATATATCGTTGAAGGCTTTTAAAGGCTTTTGAAGGAAAAAAGTTGTGTTGGTCCAAAGTCAGACATTTTTACAAAAAATTAAATAAATTTTTTTCTTCGTATTATGAACAAGACGTAAAAATATGTTAAAAACATAAAAACAAAAAATTTTAATTTTCTTTAAAATCGAAAAGTACGAAAAGTAGTTAATATCTTAAAATAATCCTTGGGTCCTTGTCTAATTTTGGTTTTTTACAGAACTCAAAAATAGAACAAAAGTTATTGAATTTTGGCCGATGGATTTTGATTCTGAACCACTGTGCGGCGTGGGTTTGGTCGATATAAATCGATGAAATCGGCGGCGAGGTTGAAGTCGATGTGAGCCGATGAACGCGGCGGCGACGCGGCTCGTGCAGAAACATACGGCGGCGGCGGTTTGTCGGCTTAAAATCGGTCGGCTTGTATAGGGTGTTTTTTATTGAGGTATAGAACTTCGAATTGAAATAAAACACAAGAAAATCGTTTTAATGTCCATCAATTTGGCTTTATTGGAAGGATAATTTTATGCCATTAATGTTTAAATATGATTTCGGGCATGTGGCCGCCGCGGCTGGCTCGAATATAGCCAATTCTACAGGTCCAATTTTCAACCACTTTCTCCAATTGCTGTGCAGCTCCAATTGCTGTGCACGGTGGCGAATCGATTCATTCGGGTCCTCTTCAACACTTTGCTCTACAGCGGCAATTGTTTCTTCGGTGCGCACTGTTCGACGTCTCTGCGGATGCGTATTATCACATAGAGTAAACGTAGTGCGAAAACGATCCATGGTTAACCGAATTAATTGCTCTGATGGACGATTATGTCGACCATAAAATGGTGAACTTCACGAACTGAACCATTACTTTCGAAATAAATTTGCACGATTTGCAAGCGATGTTCTTTTGTCAACCTGTTCATGATGAAATGGCAAACCAAACTAAATATTAATCACTTGACAGCTGACAAAATGGCCGCCAGTTAAAAAAGTGATGCCAACTTAAAGTTCTATACCCCAATAAAAAACACCCTTTATTTCTGGAAAGAAAGCGAGATATACCCATTGTATAGTGTTTCATTCTTGTAATCAAAGTACAGGCCGCAATTATTGTCGAATAATACAAAAGTTGGCACAAATAAGTTTTGCTGGCCAAGGAGGATTCTATTGAATTTGGAGGAAATCGGTTCAGATTTAGATATAGCCCCCATACAAATGTCGCTCCCGATTTGACTTTTTCCGCCCTATAAAGCACATATAGTACCCGATTTTCTTCAAATTTGGCTTAACACCTTATAATCAAACTAGAAATACCTGTGGCGAAAGCGGTTAGATCGGTTCAGATTTAGATATAGCCCCCATACAAATGTCGCTCCCGATTTCACTTTTTCCGCTTCAGAAACCACATATTGTACCCGATTTTCTTTAAAATTGGCACAACATTTTATAATCGAACTAGAAACACCTATGCTGAAAGTGGGTAAGATCGGTTCAGATTTAGATATAGCCCCCATACAAATGTCGCTTCCGATTTCACTTTTTCCGCTTTAGAAACCGCATATTGTTCCCGATTTTCTTTAAAATTGGCACAACATTTTATAATAGAACTAGAAACACATATGCTGAAAGTGGGTAAGATCGGTTCAGATTTAGATATAGCCCCCATACAAATGTCGCTTCCGATTTCACTTTTTCCGCTTTAGAAACCGCATATTGTTCCCGATTTTCTTTAAAATTGGCACAACATTTTATAATAGAACTAGAAACACATATGCTGAAAGTGGGTAGGATCGGTTCAGATTTAGATATAGCCCCCATACAAATGTCGCTTCCGATTTCACTTTTTTCGCTTCAGAAACCACATATTGTAAACTAGAAACACCTATGCTGAAAGTGGGTAAAATCGGTTCAGATTTAGATATAGCCCCCATACAAATGTCGCTTCCGATTTCACTTTTTCCGCTTTAGAAACCGCATATTGTTCCCGATTTTCTTTAAAATTGGCACAACATTTTATAATAGAACTAGAAACACATATGCTGAAAGTAGGTAAGATCGGTTCAGATTTAGATATAGCCCCCATACAAATGTCGCTCCCGATTTCACTTTTTCCGCTTCAGAAACCACATATTGTACCCGATTTTCTTTAAAATTGGCACAACATTTTATAATCGAACTAGAGACACCTATGCTGAAAGTGGGTAAAATCGGTTCAGATTTAGATATATCCCCCATACAAATGTCGCTTCCGATTTCACTTTTTCCGCTTTAGAAACCGCATATTGTTCCCGATTTTCTTTAAAATTGGCACAACATTTTATAATAGAACTAAAAACACATATGCTGAAAGTGGGTAAGATCGGTTCAGATTTAGATATAGCCCCCATACAAATGTCGCTTCCGATTTCACTTTTTCCGCTTTAGAAACCACATATTGTACCCAATTTTCTTCAAAATGGACACAACATTTTATAATCGAACTAGAAACACCTATTCTGAAAGTCGGTAAGATCGGTTCAGATTTAGATATAGCCCCCATACAAATGTCGCTCCCGATTTCACTTTTTCCGCTTTAGAAACCACATATTGTACCCGATTTGCTTTAAAATTGGAACAACATCTAAAAATCCAACTAAAAACCCTATGGATCTTGATCCATTTTTCCATATCATGTTATATTTACTTTATTCGGAATATCTGCTGGAAAATTGGATCAATTACTTTATTATTTACCATATTCATTAAATTTGACTAAAGATGAATTGATATTTATATGAACTACATAAAATTGCTCCCATGGAATACCTGGGTTTAGTAATCAAAGCGATGTATATATGCAAGGAGTGGTGTAGGGTATTATATAGTCGGCCCCGTCCGACTTTAGCCTTTCCTTACTTGTTATACCCTACACCACTTCGTGGACTAGGGTATTATAAGTTAGTTTTCCACCAAATGTTTGTAACACCAAGAAATAATTGAGCTAGTATACGGATCGGCTTAGAATCACCTGCTGAATCGATTTAACGATGTCTGTCTGTCCATCTAAACTTGTTCGCACTCTACAGGTCGCAAATGCGGTCCGGTTGTCATGAAATTTGGCAGAAGTTACTTTTTTGGGCCAAGGACGATCGATATTGAATTTGGAGGAAATCGATTCAGATTTAGATATAGCCTCCATACAAATACCCCTATAATTTACACTCTTACTGCTCTAGAATACATATTTTACATGGGATCATGACCAAATTTTCAGGATCATGTTATATTTGAACTAGAAACAGCTCACGGGAAAGTGGACCACATGGGTCCATGTTTTGATATAGCCCCCATACAAATGTACCTCCGATTTACAATATTACTGCTCTAAAATGCACTTTTTACATCGGATCTTGATCAAATTTTCCACACAATGTTATATTTTGATTAGAAACACCTATTTTGAAAGCCAGCTATATAGGTCAATGTTTTGGTATAGCCCCCATACAAATGGGCCCCCAGTTTACACTATTATCGGTCTAGAACCCACATCTTACATTGGATCTTGATAAAATTTTGCAGATCATGTTATACTTTAATAAAGAATATCTACTTTAAAAGTGATTTATAAAGACCCACTTTTTAATATAGCGCCCTTTCAAATGGGCCCCCATTTTAATTATTACCTCTCTAGGACCCACATTTTTCATCGGTAGTTTTTCAAATTTTCCACATTATATTATATTTCAAATAAGAATACATACTATGAAAGTCAAATATATGGGTCCATATTTTGGTATAACCCACATACAAATTAGGCCCCCATTCTACTCTAATGCAGCCCTAGATACCATATCGTACATTGGATCTGGATACAATTTTGCATATCATGTCATATTTCAACTAAGAATACCAACTTTGATCTATGTGGAAACACTTTTTAATGTAGCGCCCTTACAAATGGCCCCATTTTACTTTTTACCCCTCAAGGACGCAAATTTTACATTGGTTTTTTTTTTCAAATTTTTCAGATTATATTACATTTCAACTAAGAATACATACTATGAAAGTCAAATATATGTGTCCATACTTTGGAATAACCCAAATGGGCCCATTCTACTCTATTACTCCATGTTGTAATAGACCCCCTTTCAAATGTCGATCCGATTCATCCTATTACTACTGTAAAATTTGTATATGTCTTGGATAAATTATCATATTATTTACCATATTCGTTAAATATGACTAAAGATGAATTTATAGTATTCTGTATAATTTATATGAACTTCATAAAGTTGCTCCCATGAAACACCTGCGTTTAGTAACAAAAGCGAGGTACATACGCAGAGAGTGGTGTAGGGTATTATATAGTCGGCCCCGCCCGACTTTAGCCTTTCCTTACTTGTTCTTAATATATTCTGTAAATAATATTTGTATTAAACATTAATAAATAATAAATAAAAAGTAAAAAGTTCAAAAATCAAATTTTCTTCAATTTTTTATTACGATAACTTCCGCATTCATCAATTGTGGTAATTCCATACAAATTACGTGTATTTTTTATTTAAATAAAATTTAAAAATTACATGTATACCAACGCTTTTAGCCTTTCCATTCTTGCTTATTATCAATTAGTAAACCTTCCTCGTACTTCTATTAAAAAAATGACGCCAACAACAACAGCAACAGCAACTACAAACAAACTCCGAATGTTGACACTTGCTGCTTATTGAAGAGCCATTCAAACTCAATTCGCCCGTTTGAAACATTTGTTGAAGTTTCCTACAGGAAGATGCTTATCAAAACGAAAATAAACACATCTCTGTGGAATAACAAAAGATTGGAGAGAAGAAAAAAAGAGTTCTTTCTTCCCGCCCCTTCCACAATATCCAAATTCCTCACAAAGCATGGCAGGCGGATTCTAATGAGTTTTTGTTTTCATCTTCACCATCATCAAGAACAACAAACAAATCAAATGCAATGCCATCGACCGACCGACCGGCCGACGGCCCATCGGCCGAGCCGACCTACCCTTAAGTAACAAATGTTAGCAGTCGTCGTCAATCGCGACAAATGTTGGCATTTGAAAACAATTGCGGCCAGGCAACATGTTGCCTTGGAAAGCACAAAGAGAAATGTTGGGCAACATGACGCGCTGCTCCTTCCAATGAGCATATAAACAATGTTCGGCTAATTTGTGTGGGGCTAATGTTTGCTGGTGTGTTGGTGTAGTTTTGCGGTTTTGTGTGAGATTTTAATTGGGGGTGTGTTTTTATGATGTTTCTGTTCGTGTGTGTTTGGCCTCTCCCGTTCCCTCTGCTCGGTGTACACGCAGTTTTTTTGGAGTTTGTTGTGTTTTCAAGCATTCCATCAACATCATTCGTTTGTCATCTGTTTGAGACGCAACGTCTACGTCTCCGCGTCCGTGACCGTGTCCCTGTTAGCCGTGCATAGCTTCTTTATGGAAATATTCGTGCTTCGTGTTCGATGTGCGTGATTTTCTGTCGTAAATATTTCGATAGAGCAATGAAAATGTTCGACTTTTAGAAAGAAAGCAAATGAAAATAAAAACACAGAACAAAATAAATATCCGCCAAAGGTGTGAACGACATATTGTGTGTGACGTTTATGGAGAAAAGTTATTAAGTGAAAACGGCCAACATATATCAGCGTTGCGACTTATAGGCTAATAATTCAGCCAGATAAAGGTGAATGTCATTAATATTAGTTCCGTTGATAAAATCTTAAAATAAATTACGATAAATTATGAATATCTAAACGAACGGTATTGGCCATAAATAATGTTCAGCAAAGTTGTGGAAGTGAATTAAAAACAAACCTTTAGAACCAAAATACAGAAATTCTGTGAAATGAAATTATATTAAATATAACAAAAATTGAAAATAAATGTTATGTGTCTATGGAAATAAATAAAACAAAAGCTATTCATATAGGATTTAAAATAAAATAAAAAAATATTTTCAAACGGGCAGTGCTTCAAAATTTAAAGTTTACTTATAAAATGGCTAAATACAATGAAATAATTTAATTTCATATAGAGTGTTTCGGTCTTAATATAACCGTGTTCGGTCGAATATTAGACTAAAAAATATTAATACTAAATAAAGGGTGTCCCAAGTTTTGATTATCCAGAAAACACAGTTTTCGTTAAGTGTAGTTGTTATTGAAACATAAAGTACATGAATGGAATATATTTGTTGGCAAATGCGTTCCTTTTTTAGAATTTGTCCATGACAATTCGCAAAAAAATTGGCTAATATTGTTGATGCGAAGTTGTTTTGAATACAGTTGCATTTATATTCAAATAACCCCATAGAAATAAATCAAATTAAATTACATCACGTGATATAGGAGCCGTATTCTGATCATCGACACGGGGACAGAGTGATGAAACATTTTATAAATACAACTAAGAAAAATACGAAGTTTCCTCAAAATCAGCCACACGCATCACATACTGCCCATATAACACAAAGCGAAATTTGCTTAAATCATTTGTTGTTTCAGTCCGAATGTCTTGCACAGAGTTTAAAATTAACAAAATAAAAAAGTTCTGCAAATTTCACCAAAATCGGCCACGCTCATCACCTACCGCTCAAAGTGAATTTTTCATACAAAAATTATTATTTTGGTCCGACTGTCTTGAAATTTTAAAATTTTTTGTTTTGGTCCGAATAATTTGAATTTTTCCACAGAGTTTGTTCAGAGATTGGTAAAAGTTGGTGGATTTTTTTGCAAAAATTTAAAGAATAGTTTCCCGCTTCAAGAGGGCGGGGGTCGGCGGAGCCAACTTCGTTTTTTCCAAGGAAAACGCTGAATACTACAAAGCCATTTAAATTCGCTCATATCTACTAAACTACATTTGCAATCCAAATAGCATTTTTTTATTTAATAAGAAGTTTCTGGTTTCCAATAAAAACTACATTAGAATGTTAGCAGTGAAAATATCGTACATACAGAAACTACTTAGTTGCATAAGAATTTTCATCAGTTTTCGATAATTACAATAATTAAGTGAATTCACAGCATTTTTTCTGAGACAAAATATTACTTGTTACTAAATCAAAAGATGGATTTTTTTTCTTAGTGAAACACTCTTCTAGAGAACTGCATCAAAGTTTTTAAAATTAAGTGTCCAAAAATGCCATTTTTGCCAGCAATAACCACTGTGCGGAGTAGAACATGACTCCCGCAGTAATTGCATTGTTTCACGATGAATTTTAAACCAAATGTCGTCCACATCAACGATTTGTTCTAGAAAGTATTCCGTCAGCCTCATTATACCCTCAACCTACAGAGTAGGAGGGTATATATCATTTGGGACAGAAAAAAGTGTAACGCATTGAAGGAATGACTTAAGACCCTAAGTATGTTTGAACCAAACACGACTATTTAAATTGTTTGTGCTCTGACATGGTCCGTCCGTCCGTCTGGCTGGCTTGGGTACACGACAACTCTCGAAAGGATTTAAATAAATCAATACAAACTTTGAACATAATAGTATTATTCCCAAACTTATTTTAAGTGCGAAGATGGTACCTCTCAATCAAATGACCCATATTTCTATGGTCAAATAAAACCAATATAACTTTCACACGGATATTCAGAATCAGCTGGTATTTGATAATGTTTTTATAGTCACTTTAAGTGTGTAAAATATGGCAAAAAATGTCAATTGAAGTTCAAAACTCGTCATTTGTAATTCAAAAGACAACATTTGAAATTCAAAACTCGTCATTTGTAATTCAAAAGACATCGTTTTGAAATTCAAAAGACATCATTTGAAATTCAAAAGTCTTCATTTGTAATTCAAAACTCGTCATTTGCAATTCAAATCTCGTCATAAGTAATTGAAAAGACACAATTTTAAAAAGGTTAGAGTGATTTGCGTGGGAGGTACGTAAATCTGTTTTCAAAACTGCAAAATATCCAAATTTGCAGAAAAAATAAATGCTACCCCACCTAATGTATATTTTTCTTAACTAATTTTGTTTACATTTTTGAATTTCAAATGGAATCTTTTGAATTTCAAATGAATACTTTTGAATTTCAAATGGTGTATTTTTAATTACAAATGACGAGTATTGATTTACAAGTTTTGAATTTCAAATGACGAGTTTTGAATTACTAATGACGAGTTTTGAATTTCAAACGATGAGTTTTGAATTTCAAATGATATTTTTTGAATTTCAATTGAAATTTTTTGAATTTCAAATGGAATTTTTGAATTTCAATTTATATTTTTTGAAATTCAAATGGAATTTTTGAATTTCAAATGGTGTCTTTTGAATTACACTTGAAAATTGTGTAGTACCTCCCACACAAATTAAGCAAAACTACGTAAAATTAAAGCTGTTATAACTTCTACACTGATGATCGGAATACTGTGAAATTTGATATTTAGCAATGCTTTTATAGTGGTTACATTGTCGTGGAATATGGACGATATTGCCACAACCCTTCTGGTACACCCAACACAAAGTGGATTAAGCTTTGGTTACAATAAAACCGACATAACATCCATCAAAATCATTTGCAATTTGATATTAGAAAATGTTTGATTATAAAATCACTTTAAACGTAAACGAGTAAGGAAAGGCTAACGTCTATGATACACTCCACTTTCTATCCGAATACAATTTAATTCGGTGAAAAAGGGAAGGATTTTTGTATCCTGTAAATGTATGTGTTTGACAAAAAATGTTAAATCGGAAAGGACATTTGTATGGGTGTATATTGAAATCTGGAACGAAATAGGTGAAATATAATATGAATATTTTGGCCAAAATCAGTTAAACAATTGGGAACAACATTTGTATTTGGGCTATATCTAAATCTGAACCGATCTTACCCACTTTCACCATAGGTTTTTTTTTTAACTTGGATTATAAGCTGTTGTGCCAAATTTAAGGAAAATCGAGTACAATATGTGGTTTCTAAAGCGGCAAAAGTCAAATCGGGAGCTACATTTGTATGGGGGCTATATCTAAATCTGAACAGATCTTTCCCACTTTCTGCATAGGTGTTTCTAGTTTGATTATAAGATGTTGTGCCAAATTTAAAGTACAATATGATTTTTCTAGAGCGGAAAATGTCAAATCGGGAGCGAGAATTGTATGGGGGCTATATCTAAATCTGAACCGATCTTACCTAATTTCTGCATATGTGTTTCTAAATGGAATATAAGATGTTGTGCCAAATTTAAAGAAAATCGAGTACAATATGGGTTTTCTAGAGCGAAAAATGTCAAATCGGGAGCGAGAATTGTATGGGGGCTATATCTAAATCTGAACCGATTTGCCTCAAATTAAATAGCGTTCGTCCTTAATCCACAAAACTTTTTTGTGCCAATTTTTGTTAAGATCGGACTATAATTGCGACCTGTAATTTGATTACAACAATAGATGGACAGACAGACAGACGGACATTGCTAAATCGACTCAGAAAGTGATTCTAAGTCGATCGGCATATTTAACAAAGGGTCTATCTCGCTTCCTTTTGGGTGTTACAAACAAATGCACAAAGACATAATACTCTCGTGGAGTGTATAAAAATATTTACGCTTTAGCCACGACCCTTCTTGTGCCTCCCATAAAATCTAGGTAAAATTAAATCCTTTATAAGTCCTATACCGGATTCTGAAATCCATTATGATTTCATATTTGATCACGTTTTTACAATTATGTACGAATTTGGATGCTGGGACCATGTGACACTAACCTCCTAGTAACTTCCACACTAACTATCCTGCTATAAAATGTAATTCCTTATAACTTCCGCATTATGTTCTCTGAGAGTGAGTGTATATATAAGTCGGTTTAGCCAACTGAAACTTACTTGCTTGTTTTCAACGAAGTTTGATTTAATCTCCCAAATTCGGCAACTTTGAGGAAGTTCACTATATTTAAATCTTAAAAATTTGGCACCCCAGACACATCCCTGCCTCCCCCTCTGGCCAAATATAGTTGACTGTGGTTTGAAATGGAATTTAGAAAATAAAATAATTAAATTCAAATATAATCGTGTTTTTTTTGGAAAAGTGACCGCATTTTTTTTCATTTCGGTCATGGAACCGAAGAAAAAAGTAAAAGGACGTTAAGTTCGGCCCTTCACAAAATAGAGCATACCACGCTATTATGGTATTAGCGTCTGGTTTACGTTAATAAAATTAGTACCATACACGGATAATTTTAATAATTTTTTAAAAAATCATGACCAGGCTCAATTTATAATTCACTTCATTTAATTACTTTTTAATTGATTTCAATAACTTTTCATTTCACTCACACAGTACAAAATCGAAAAATGTATTTACCTTGCGCGTCCAGTCAGAGAGGATTACACAACAAATTTCATGTTTTTAGCTGCAGTCATTTGATTGGTACCATTTTTATCTAATTTACCCAATTTTGACTCTAAAAGTAAAATTGATTGTCTTTATTTGATATGAATACGCTATTAGAGAGATGTACTTAATGAATTGCATGTTTTTTGATGTTGTCGGTTTATTGGTTTCATTGTATATCACGTTTGCTCCTGAAAGTATGAAACGTGTTTTTGAACAAATAAAGATAATTAATTACACCAGAAAATATTAATTTTATATAATATATTCCCAACTAAATTTGGCACAACTTACTTTTGTGGGTCAAATACGAACGTCATTAAATTACAATCATATCGATTTTGTTCAAATTTGACAGAACAAGTTATGTTTCACCTAGAATCGTCTATGCTGAAGATGGGTTACATCGGTCTATGGTTTTATATAATCCCCATACAAATGTCCTTCCCGATTTTAATTTTTCGCTCTACAAACCACTTTAGACTTCAATTGAAACCATCTATGGTAAAAGTAGGTCACATACATACGTTTAAATTTAGATATAGTACCAATACTAATGCCACGTCCGATTTTATTTTTGACGCTGTACACGCCGATTTGATATAGGCCTCGCCATTTCTTGAAATGGGGTTACAGGGGTCAGTTAGCTCGCCCGAATTTTGTCTTTACTTCCTTGTTTTATATAAAACTGGTTTACTAGTAATGCAGACCATGAATCCAAGAGTGTCTTGGGTCCAGATGTCATTCTCATGTTATTCTGACTCTGAGAACTTATACTCCTAGAGTTGCAGGCCAAATTCGAAAGGTGCCTTCCACGAAAATTGGATTTCAATCAGTTCAAAAAATGTTATACTTTCAAAATTTTTCATCATTGGCACTCAATGACATAGTTATTTTCTGACGCCATTTTAAAGTAGATATTGATGCACGAGTTATCATACAAAATACATATATAGAATTTTAAACAAAGCTCAGTCGCAAAATAACATCAATTTCACGAGCCACAGAACACTGACATTGAACTTTGACACCGGCTGGGGGGAATCTATATGCTAAGGGTCCTGACCAAAAAACGTTTTGTGTCGACCTAATATGGAATTAATGTACACTTGCTCATTCCACAAATGGACAATTTGTTCATAGAAAATGTATGGTCAAAATAGTGTCAACCTCTTAATAAATGTTAAGTATTCTTTCAACGATTGCACACTGGTCCCAAATCCATTTTTTATGGCATAAAGTCGAAAAATAAACATACAGTCTTGTAATTTTGCACATTTGCTAGACATATCATACGCAAAAAATAAAAATAAAATTGGGCCGATCGGACCACGCCCACTACCACTACCACCTCCCATAAACTCAATATATAACCAACATAATTATCACCCTGTATTGGTACAGGGTGACCAAAAATAAAGCTTTATGAAAGCTTAAAATAATGAAGAGTTGTTTATTTTGACGAAATGGGTTTTTCTAAACATTATTACAAAAGCTAAATATAGCATACAAATAGTATACTTTAAACTGCAATTTAAATAATTATTTCAAGAAATAAAGTAAAATGTATACATGTGTACAAAAAGGTGAGTGATGTTGTATACCATTTTAAATGTACTTTCAAAACCTTTTAAATAAAATATTGATGGGTCTCGTACACAAAACTAATTCTGAGATATAATCATATATATGTCTATGGCTAATCAAAAAGTGTGCTAAAATGAAATGAAAATTTTTGGAGTTTGCCGAAAAATGCTGACGAGATATTAATTCCACCATAAACTACAACCTCAGACAAACATTTTCACATTTACACTTTGAGTCAAGTTGAGTCATACATATAACTTTTGGTCCACGACATTTATAGATTATGTTCTCTACAAATCACAAAATTACAATACCTATGAATACTTACACGACCACAATAATCATAAAATGTTAAATATAATTTTTCAACTACTAACTCTTGCCGTCAATTTTCATAATAAAGTCACTTTATTATTTTCTTTTTAAGTCTTGATTTTAATTAATTTGTAAAACTGCTTCATATCAAAATTAATCCCACTTTTTTTGAACCGCAAAGTTTAAGTACCATTCAGGCTTGTGGTGTTGCCACCTAATTTTCTCCAGTATATTTTCTTGATTGCTTGGAGTGTTGCCATAAAGAAAATATATACACATTTACAACTTTCCAATTTTATTTTTTTGAATTTCTGCCAAAAAAAAATGGATTTGGGACCATAGTGGATTGGTTGTCTTGGTAGAAACTATTTTAATTGATTTGTGGATAATATTTGTTAACATGTTTTTATGAACAATTTATATTTAATACTGTAAGGCTGTATAAAATTGTGATATTTTTCATGGGAATATATGCTTTAATCACAATTCACTTGTTTCTGGGCTATAATACAAAATATAAACAATTAAAAAGGAAATTGAAGACCATGTCTACTGCTATATCGATACAACAAATAAATCAAATTTCTGTTTGATTTGTATAGTATGCATATATATAGTTTTTATATAAATTTATTTAGGGTTTCTCCAATCTCATATATATATACAAAACAAAACAAAAAAACTAAACAAATAAATGGTTTTGTTTCTCTATTTGCAGTAAATTCAACCTGTTTTGTGCAGTGCAAAAAAAGCAAACAGATTTATATGTGTACACACACACAGGCATTTATATAACGAAATCAATATATGAAAAAAAAACTTTGCAATCTAAAACATATAACAGCATACATACATACGACCACGACGATGATGATATGTACACAGCTGGGAATTGTTACCGGCAACCCGACACAAAATTGCACACAATGATGCAGCAGCAACAGCAGTAAAAGCTGTACGGGAGCCGAGACAAACAGCCAACAAACAACAACAAGAACAAAAAACGCCAACAATTGCTGGTGCCACAACAGCTACTGCTGCAACATTTTGGATGTTATGACAGGGAAAATAAAATAATATAAAACGTTTTGCTGCATACGATTCATCGTTTTGTTTTGTGTGTGAGTGTGTGTGCTTTTTTACCGAGATTTTGTGCTAACAAATTCAAGTGAGAGGAAAAAAAGTTTGCAAAAAAACAATGAAATTAAATAAACAAATCAAAATATAAACGAGGAGCAGCAGCATCTAACTAACAACAAACGCAAAACAAACCTAAAAAAGGATACTGTTTTTAGTGTATAACGAACGAACGAAAAAAACTAACAAACAAAGTGAAATTTAACATTTTCTGAAGCATAAAAAAGAAGTTTAATTGAAAAAACCCCGAGCTTTAATCAAATCAAACCTTTAACAAAAGCCAAAAGAGATAGAGAGTTCTCCCTCTAAAATAAAATATAGTACAAAAAGTCCCTACGAAGCAAACAACCAGTCAGTCAGTCAACCAGTGCGTGAGTGAGTGAGAACAAATTGTGTATTAATTTTGCTTAAATACATTAAAGTTACATTTCGTGCATTGGAAAATTTATGGGAAAACATTAAAATTAGCATAATCCCAGTGAACATTTGTGGCTGCAAGATACCGACAACGCGGAATACAAAGTGTTGTGGGCTTGACACCACCACCACCACTGTACACAGTCATCATCATCAGCAGCAGCATTTGAGGCAGGAAATTATTAATTATGACAACAACGGATTGAAACTAATTAATTTGTGTGTGTTGTAGTGCCTGAAATGAATGCCAAGCGGCTACAAGCTACATTCCTTTAATAAATTGCTTTGCCAACCAGCCAGCAACACCACCAATAGACGCGAAGGCAGGCCAGACCAGGCGCGCAGCCAAACTTATTCAACAACTAACAAGATTTCATTGTTTTTGCAGGCCATGGTAGCAGTTTTTCGCCTCGTCTAGCGAATGATACATTTGCCGATATATTCTTACACCAGGCGAACGCACCGAACCGCACCTACCCACTGTGAACACTTTATGTAACGGAAAATTGCGCTTAAAAGATACTTTAGCACAACATCCAACATCCTCTAACGCATCACACTTTATCAACATCGTTTGTTCCCAGCCCAACCCAGCCGAGGCAAGACAAGCAAGCCACAGGCAAAAGAACTCGAACGGCGCGTGCCACTCGAACGAACCCCGTTACAACTTGCCCCGCCGGAGCTCGCTGCTCTGCTCTGCTTCTATAGGGAAATAGTGTGAATGATGTTGTCTCAGTGAAACGTATTAAAAAAAAAAGAAAATCCTACGATATACAACAAGCAAAGATCTTAAGAATGAAAGTGTGAAGTTAAGCGCAACATTTGGGGTGTTTTTGAACAAAAACGACACCATACGCAACATCGCAACACATCCGCAGCACATTCAGCCCCACAACCACGAGTACTGTTTACGCTGTAGCTGGCTGTCATAAAATATCAATTTGCGATTTTTCAATTTATCTTGGTTTCTATCTATATTTGTGTAAGCACAAAAAGTGAAAGTGTGTATGTTTATAAATAAACATTAAAATCCCATAATAAGTGTGTAATAATAATAATCATAAGACAGACAGGCAGACTGAGCGCGACCAACAGTTGGGATTTCCTTCAACCAAAAGAGAGAAAAAAAGAAAAACGATCAAACGTTTTAATCTCAACAAATTAATAAGTGTAAACATCCTGGTAAACAAATCAAAAGGAGAATTTAATTCCACAAGAAAAAAATTGAACATGTTTTGCCAAAATCAATATTTAATAAAATCCCTTGAAAACGCGCAGTGTCTAAGTTGTTCCTGTGCTTGCAACAACACCATGGCGTTGTGCTCCAGCTCTACCACCGTTAAAAGAAAATCAAAAACTGTTGCAGCAGTAACACAGCCAACAAGATCAACAACAACAACATCAGCAACAACTACAGAACCTGTAACATCGGCCTCATCATCATGCCACAGCAGAAAGTCTTCACATCATTTGAGACACACTGCCGGCCTGTTCAATCACAGTAATTTGCTTATAGTTGGATTATTGTTCGTTATAACAGCATGTAATGGTGAGTATTGATTATCCTTCAACTTTGTTTTTATATTTTTTCCATAAGAAAAAAACCAACAATGTAGCCTAATTTGTGTAATCGCAGTGGTAGTGCCTCACTTCTTTCGTTTCGTCCATCACGAAACTTTTAATGTAATCATTGATTGTAAGGGCATTAAAAGGACAAACATCAATGAATGGGGATAAAAAGGACGATAAATGTTTTTTTTTATATTTAAATATTTGTTTGATTTTTAACTTCTTATGCATACTTTGAAGAAGAAATTAGAAGCGTGTATTCACTAAGTGCGATTTATTTGAAAACAAAGAATTTACAATTAATTGGAACAATGGCCTCAGGAGCCGATTAACCGTTTAAGGTGTTAAGATGTTTTCGAAGCACATACAGTGGCACAGAAATACAAAAATACAGTACAAACTTCGATAGAAATTATCTGGAGGTAATCTAAAAATTCTTCGTTATATTCTTCGTTTTTACATCCAAATCCCATTTTTTTTTAAATTATCAAGCGTTATTAGTTTGTTTTTTTACCATTAGTCTTCCTAAAGGAACATTTTCAATTCGACATTGTATGGACCATTTAGATAAGCATTGTTCAAATATTCACCACGGCGCATTCTTGAAACGTCGAATTCGAAATTTCGTTGTGTAGAGACTTACTTAAAAAATTATAATAATTTTTATACACTCCACGAGAGTATTATGTTTTTTGTGCATTTGTTTGTAACACCCAAAAGGAAGAGAGATAGACCCATTGTTAATTATACCGATCGACTTAGAATAACTTTTGAATCGATTTAGCGATGTCCGTCTGTCTGTCTGTCCGTCCGTCCATCTATTCTTGTAATCACGATACAGGTCGCAATTGTACACAGAACCAAATGAAACTTTGCACAACGAAGTTTTTCGGGATAAGAACGAACGCTTTTTAATTTGAAGAAAATCGCTTTAGATTTAGATATAGCCCCCATACGAATTTCACTCCCGATTTGACTCTTTTTCACTCTAGATACCACATATTTTAACAGATTTTCTTCAAAATTGGCAAAACATCTTATTTGTCAACTAGCAACACCTGTGGTAAAAATGTGTTAGATCGGTTCAGATTTATATATAGCTCCCATACAAATTTCGCTCCCGATTTGATTTTTTCCGCTCTAGAAACCACATATTGTATCAGATTGTCTTCAAATTTGGCAAACTGTCTTATATTTCAACTAGAAACGCCCATGATGAAAATGGGTCAGATCGGTTCAGATTTATATATAGCTCCCATACAAATTTCACTCACGATTTGATTTTTTCCGCTCTAGAAACCACATATTTTATCAGATTGTCTTCAAATTTGGCAAACTATCATATATTTCAACTAGAAACGCCCATGATGAAAATGGGTCAGATCGGTTCAGATTTATATATAGCTCCCATACAAATTTCGCTCCCAATTTGACTTTTTCCGCTCTAGATACCACATATTTTAACAGATTTTCTTCAAAATTGGCAAAGCATCTTATAGTTCAACTAGAAACACCAGTGGTGAAAAAGGGCCAGATCGGTTCAGATTTATATATAGCTGTCACACAAATTTCTCTGCCGATTTCAATTTTTCCACTCTATAAACCACATATTTTTTTTCTCTTTCAAATCTTTCAAAATATCTTATATTTCATCTAGAAACACCCATGGTGACAATGGGTCAGATCGGTTCAGATTTACATATAGATCCAATACAAATTTCGCTCCCGGATAGACTTTTTCCGCCCCAGAAAACACGAATTTTCTCCGAATTTCTTTGAAGTGGCCACAAAAAGTTATATTTGAACTGGAAGAACTTATTTTGAAAGTTAATCACTTTATTCCATGTTTGGATATAGCCCCGATACAAATATTCTTTTCGATTTGACAAAGTGGACC